>OZ024866.1:10240279-10250279 GCA_964017155.1 Oasisia sp. SBJ-2009
ACCACAGCTAACACCAGTGTTTCGGCGGCTGCTGCTGCAGCAGCTGCAACAGCTGCAACAACAACAGCAGAAGCAGCAGCAGCAACAGCAACAGCAAATCAGGCACCACATAAGAAAGTTGGACAACGCACATAGATCGTCGTTGTCCTTAGACCCTCTGTCAACGTCTCGTTACTGTCTCGTCACTTCCGTACGCGCAGCCGCACATGCTTGGCTAACACGTGCCCCGGAAATCACATAAGAACCGCCTTTGCGAAATAACTGACGCGTCGTTTATTATTTCCGGAAGACGGCCGACTGGTGTAGTCGTGAAAGCTGCATGATACCACTCGCTATACAAACCGTTACTGGAATCATTCGGATTTTTAGACTACATTGCCGTCGTTGTTATTAATAGTGTAGCTTTGTCTTTGCATAATTAGCATGTATAGAGTTGGGCTCAAAACAAGTTGCAGAATCGCGTTTACCAGTTTACGTAAATGGTGTCATTTCGGTAGTGACTGCATAAGTTCCGGGTAGAAGGTTGCCCAACATCCCACAGAATACTGAATGCTAATCTCGAAATGTTTCAAAGCATGCAACACTCTGTAGAAGGTGGATTTTAAGTGAAAATTACAATTGATTTGTTCAAGGTTAGTAAAGATAACGCCGATAACCGGCAACATAAGGGATCTTGTTATTAAGAGTCTGGATAATGTGTTTTCAGTGTTATCAATTAACATTCTCAGAAAACAGAACACATTAGCACACCAGTCGTGATAACGTTGGCGGCTGTAACGTACCATAGATTTAATTATTTAGTAGGCATCAGCGATGCGCACTGTGTTATGTTGATAACCAATGGTCTTATCCCCCGTGTGACCTTTACGGTCGACAGTTTAAGGGGACTTTCGCTGCACCTAATTAAGTTGTCATACTCGATCAATAACCATGACTAAATCAGCATTGTCCACAGTTGTACATTAGGAGCACGAAGATTGTTGACTGTTGTAAGTGTGATGTCGTGTCAATGACTCCAGCAGAGCTATAACTTCAATGCATGTTCGGTAGGCAAGTCGCCCGTATGTGGGCGATCAGTAGAATGTTGTAGTAAGTTCTTATTCTGTCGGATATATTGTTAATAGGTTCGGCTCCAAAGTATTGCAGCACGTATCTAGCAAATATCATGCCGCCCGTCATGTTATGCGTTTGTAATTTATCATCACAGTTGGCATGGAAACATCTGACGAAGTTACGTGCATAAGCGTCAAAGACGTCAGAAGGAGGCTAGACGACTGATGACCGACCATTTTAATGGTTGGATGAACCCCAACATTTTGTGAATTGATCGGTAAATTATATTTACTTTATCAGTAAATATATCTAATAGCCCCTTCCCTCTTTTACGATGATGCGTATCACTTGCAGCGTGGCTTAATCCTTCTCTGAGAGGACGGGAAGGGGTTTCGTTGAATACATCTGCCAACTAGTAAAGTGGATATTATATGCGCATGCTTGTGCGTGCATGCTTGCGCGTGTGAGTAAAATAGGTACTCGTTGATTATTGTTTGTCTACATTGCACGGCGTACTGAGGGCAATTATGCCTACGCCTAAGTTAGCAGCAACAATTTAACGGTTCTGTTGCATGTGCTATTTGATTAGCCGGTGTATAACCTGATCATCTGGCACTACATTGTCGAACATTAACTAGTACAGACCACCTTCCTTCCGCGTGTTTCCCATGCACATTTGCAAAGGCATTGATTGTATGTATGAAACTCTCGTTCTCAACTGTGACAATCGTGTAGTTCTTACCCGCCGTTTTGAGTGAATTATTGGGCAACCGCAAGGAATAATAATCGAATCGCGCATATTTATATTATGACGAAACAATAGCAGTCGTCTGACAGGGAGGTTCTTGTGGTGCTTTGACGCGCCAGCGGAACATCATAATCAAAACAATGCTGAGCTTATGTCAGTATGATAATTGGCAACAACCATAAAGTCATTACGCCATGTGCCAAAGCACAACGGAAATAAACATTCGTTTGCTCAACCTAGATATAAAAGTGCCCACGGTGGCTGCAGATGCAACTGTTTCGGTTAGTCTATTCCGTTACCTTACTGTTCTAGTAAAAAGCTATTAGCATAAAGTTAAATTCTAGCCGGCACTGGAATTAATCGTGCACGTTGGCCACGAGTGTTGTCAGTTAAATGAATTTGGTGGCTCGGAAAATGAAGTGCAGATTATCCGAGTATTCGACCCAAAATACATACATTATATACAGTAATCAAATGTTTATTTAGGTCGACACAAGCGAACGAATGTTTTCTTTTCAATAATTGTGTAATTTCTGATGCAGAGAAGTATTAAGAATACCTCTAACTCCTCTATGTATTGTGTATACCAAAACTCTCTCCCGGTTGACTTGCTACACTAATTGACTTACTACACTAATTCCGAAGCCGCCGTCGCGCTCATAGTTTCCCGGGCGTTACAAACTATCCGGGTGACATTTCTGCGCATGCGCGATAAATGTAAAACCATCAATGTGCAACGAAATGCGAAGCATTTATGGTATAAGTACCACGGGCAGTTCATTAACTCTCTTTTTGTGATTAGTGATAAGAGTTGTTTAAAATTTCATTCAATACATTAAAATATTACGTTTGTTTAAATCACTGTCACAGATTATGGCGCAATGCAGTCACGTGTTTTGCGTTTGCTATCAAAACATGCCTCACAGCTTCGTTTTAATATGCGACAAATAGCATTGCTGAAAGTTGATAACGAACAGTATTTATACCATAAATATCATATCCGGTTAGTATATAACGCCCGGAAAAATGTAAATGCTACAGCGCAAAAGAAAGTGATCGACCACATGTTGGAGTACTTACTTATGCCCATCGTTTCTCCTGGAATATAGGCTGCCAACAACAGTTCTCCAGGGTCCTCTCTCCTGGGCAATGCTTTCATCTCTCCCATGTACGCTGTAATTCTCGGTGTTGCCCTTCCTGTTGCGAGTGTTCGTATTACGAGGTGGAGTGTATGTCCATGTTCAATCCTTCTTTTTCACGTTCGCCCTTGGGAATGATGACATCATGTCCACGTAGCTATATTGTGCTCTTCGTTTTACGAAAAATTATGAATAAATAAAGGTGTTTAGCCTTCCGAAATCACGCTGATTGAGGCACGCTACGTGTGACAAATGGCTAGGCTATTTGGCAGCGCTTAAATATCAAATCAGCGTATCTCCGTCATTAAGATCTGAATTACTACGAGGAAGGAATTTTGGGACATCAGCAAGGATTTATCTAACAGGGACGCGAGTCGACCTTTAATGTTGGATATAACACTAGCATGTTCTCAAATAGTCCATGGTGGTTTTGGGTTATTTAACATTTGTTCACATATGAATGTCATGGGTATTATTTACTTACGGTTTAATTATTATACCACCAATTTGTTTTATAGCATCGATGAATGAATATTAATTGCACAGGCGATAATATATATAATTTTTCCTATTTCCTAGATCATAAAAAATACGATGAACGTAATAATTTTGTATTATCTGATCTTTGGTATCTAGTCCTTCATTCACTGTATGAACCTCAACATAATTAGAGTATGTAGTATGTGGAAGAACGTTGGCTAACTGCTAACCGGTATAATTTGACGTATATGACAATTATGTAGCTCGAAATAACTGTAGAAAGAGGCGTGACGCCAAAACAATGTAGTAGCTTAATTCTTTCTATATTAACCGGAGCTTCACCGCCAGTCCACTTCAACTGTCTCGGGAGGGGTTATATATATATATATATATATATATATAATCATAAATCATTGCGACACGTATTACGTGACGCTACAACGATATTAGCATTATATGTCCGTTCTGTGTGGACCTTCTGATATTACGAGATTCAAAATTGAAACGATGGAATATGGCAAGTTATATATATATATATATATATATATATATATATATATATATATATATATATATATATAATATATATATAAATATGTATATATACATATATATCTATATATTATATATATGTATATATATATAATATATATATATATATATATAATATATAATATAATATATCATATATAATATATATATATATGTATATATATAACTTGTCATATTCAATCTTTTCAATTTTGAATCTCATAATATCAGAAGGTCTTCACAGAACGGACATCTAATGCTAATATCGTTGCAGCGACACGTAATACGTGTCACGTTACGCGTCGCAATGATTTATGACGAGGTAAAAACAATGTGACACATGACTTCATTTGTCATAATGGTTATCGGCGTCTCCACCAAAATTGTGTTCGTTTCCCGTGCGCTGAGTAATTATCGCTGGATATGAAGACATGTCCGACTATCGACGGCGGAGTCGTAGAGCGTACAGAATAAAGATTAATGACTTCAAACAGCAGATAGAATGAACGACCAGCCAAAAAACTTCTTCCATATAAAATATGCATAACTTGCCGTGTATTCGTAATAAACCGATGAGGACCCGAAATTTGCGATCAAGAACTGCGTGACCTTGAATGTTGGTATGTTGAACAACATGACCTTGGACAGATACTCTGATTCTACAGTCGTAGACAGGTTGCAAATTGATCGGGTATGCGTGCCACAAAAGACCAGGCGGTTTGTTTAGAAAAGCAACGTTGATATCATAGTCATGAAATAATAAAAAAACGCCCGCGTTAGTGTGAAATCTAATTCCCAGGTAAAGTTAAATACATTCATGTTGTTTTAATGAAAGTGGTGAAGAATTTGTACGATTGAAAGGAAATCGATCCGTTACCCGTACACATGGCGAACAGCGACGACGAGTTATTTTTCAGTCGGATTATAAACCTATTGAAACGCTCCGTATACATTGACAGTACTTCGATCGAAAATAATGGTGAGATCAACTTCGTAAAAAGTAAACAAAGGACAACAAATTTTATGACGTCATCTGTATAAAATGAATAGCCGCCGTCAAATGCTTGACTGTCATTGAAGGTCGCAAACGTCACGAGAGAGGAGTCGGATCATAGCTACAAAACACACTGCGCCAATCATTTATTCACGCTACACAGGCGTGTATTATATTGTTTATTTTTTACTGCAGAAATGGCTTAGATTGCCTTAAAGCGAAAAAACAGTGCGTGCGGTGTGCATTCATTCGCAAGCATGGGTGTGCGTGTGCGTGTGCGTGTGCGTGTGCGTGTGCGTGTGCGTGTGCGTGTGCGTGTGCGTGTGCGTGTGCGTGTGCGTGTGCGTGTGCGTGTGCGTGTGCGTGTGCGTGTGCGTGTGCGTGTGCGTGTGCGTGTGCGTGTGCGTGTGCGTGTGCGTGTGCGTGTGCGTGTGCGTGTGCGTGTGCGTGTGCGTGTGCGTGTGCGTGTGCGTGTGCGTGTGCGTGTGCGTGTGCGTGTGCGTGTGCGTGTGCGTGTGCGTGTGCGTGTGCGTGTGCGTGTGCGTGTGCGTGTGCGTGTGCGTGTGCGTGTGCGTGTGCGTGTGCGTGTGCGTGTGCGTGTGCGTGTGCGTGTGCGTGTGCGTGTGCGTGTGCGTGTGCGTGTGCGTGTGCGTGTGCGTGTGCGTGTGCGTGTGCGTGTGCGTGTGCGTGTGCGTGTGCGTGTGCGTGTGCGTGTGCGTGTGCGTGTGCGTGTGCGTGTGCGTGTGCGTGTGCGTGTGCGTGTGCGTGTGCGTGTGCGTGTGCGTGTGCGTGTGCGTGTGCGTGTGCGTGTGCGTGTGCACCTATTGCTGTTAGATCAACTGAACGAGACAGTCTTCCTTCCTCCTGTGCACGTCACTGTGGACCAGGGATGAGTAATTCCTCCTCTCCTCAAGCTCCGTTTAACCAGTTGCTATGCACGTGCGCATATTGTTGTCGTAGAACCGTCTCCACTTATAATACGATATTGTAGATACTGCCCGTCTCTTCGCTTGCCCCTGACCGGGAAATATTTCCAAACAATTAATAATAACAACTATAATAATGTTTTATTGAAAATAGCGCCAGGTCCAATTATAATTGTTGTGATGTTTTACATAAATTACCCATAAACAAGCAACAACAATGGCCACATAAACTTGAATTTTCTAAATCACCAGTATGCAACATTCTGGAACTGAAAAGATATAATATGTATCTAGTCTAATGAATATATCATATACCAGTCATGTACTAATTGAAATATAATAATGGTATTTCAAAATCCACAGGAATGTGTCTGAAATATACATATCTATATAAGTAGAATACAAATTATTATCACAGCAAACTGGACGATCCTGTTAGTTCTTCTTGCGCGTAGAGCTCTGAGCTGACAGTGCCACTCATGTCCTTCGTACTGGTCAAATGTTTCTCCGTCAGGATCTCGCTGATTCTGTCTCCTCTATGATGAAGTTTTCCTTTTCCGCGACAGTTGCAGACGCTCACAATTTCCCTGGTTTAACCTAGTTTCAGACGAACTCTGTCGCTACACTTCGCACGCAAGTTATCGTGATACATTAGTCGAGATCGTCACTGAATTATTATTGCGTGGGTGATATTACGTCTATTCGGTATCTGTACCGTATTTAATCTATGCATGACTGCAAATTTAATATCTCCAGGCGCCATATTTCTTCTTGCATCGACTTCAACTACGAGTTTATTCAACGTAAATTAATACTTTTTTAACTGCAATCCCGCGACTGTTATCCAATACATGTAATAATTGCAGTGGTGCAGTGGCTAGAACTTCAGACTCTCGACTAAGATAAACCGCATCCCAACCATGTGCTGTCGTGTAACACACGTTTCTTCTCTCTACAGTGCTCCAAGTCTCACATGTGTATGAATGAGTACTTTGGTATAGACAGTGGCGGATATTTGTGTACGAATGGTCTTCGCGCATTAATTGCAGCATGGTTGGATGCTTCCCAGAGAAGCCGAGATTGTGTTTGATTGAACAGGTCTGTCAGGGAAGTAAAGTGTAAAGCTATATAAGAATGTATCTTTTCTTTGTTCCACATCCACTTTCTTTTTACCAAATTTGTATTTGTAAAACACAACGTTAATTTTGTTTTACATAAGTTTACAACGCATAGTTGGGTGAAATATGTTTAAATTATGGTCACCTGACCTGGCGAGAACTGCATACCTGGTAATCGATTTCATTTGTTGAGCTTAACTTCAGAGTTTTGTAAAGCGATCAGCCAGGGTTAGTGCTGCATGAGACTGACGTAATCACCAACGCACGAGGATGGTGAAATGTTGTTCAGCAAGAACTATGTGGACTACATATGTTATATATTGTGTGGACTACATATGTTGTATAGTCTTGCAGCAAATAAAAAGAGTTGGAGCCGTTATTCGTTCACTACTATTACTATTGGCGGAGACTTACCAAGTGTCTGCCTCGTGTACGCATGCGTCACTCATTCGATTGCCAGACTCGGACTACAAGCAAACATGCATCGAGAAAGTATGACATTTGAGTCCGGTTAGTAAAATTCTGATTATCGTTTCGGTAATATATCACTGGCCATGACATCCACCATCGCCACATTACGGCTGTTCTGGGAAGAATGGATGTATCCAAGTCTCAACAGTTTGCTTACGTCATAATCAACGTTATGTGCGAGACCTTCATCAAGCTTTGCCTTTCTAATAATATTGATAACAGTTAAATGTGTGTATTTCATTACTACTGCGACTTGCCATTTTCTACAGGAAACAAGACGGCATCCATTAGACACTTAACAACTTTCACATGCATTGTTCTCATAAAGGTAATCTTCTGAAGCAAGCATTTCAACAAAATATACGACGGAAAACACGTGTTCAAGCAGCCATTTTGTTAACCGCTTGAAGGAGTTTGCTAAGCAACCTGGACACATGAGTTGTCCACGCCTGGAGCGTTATCGCACCGTGCGTGCAGATATGCAACTACATTTCTATTTTCTGACTGAACATTTATTTGCTAGCCTCTCTGGCTCATGATGCTTCATCTAGAGCTTCTTGATCTTAATCGTGCCCTGACGTCATCGCCAGGAAGGCGATTGCGCCAGGTCTTGTGTTGATGTCTGGTATTCCGTCCGACTCAGAGACTGAGTCACACTTGCTACTAATTACACAATGCCATGCCGTACACCATGCCGTACACCACGCCGTACACCATGCCGTACACCTTACTACACACCATGCCGTACATCATGCCGTACAGCATGTCGTACACTATGCCGTACACGTTACTACACACCATGCCGTACATCATGCCATACACCACGTCGTACACTATGCCGTACACCATGCCATACACCATACTATATACTACGCCGTACACCATGTCGTACACCATGTCGTACACCATTTCGTACACCATATCGTACACCATGTCGTACACCATGCCATACACCTTACTACACACCATGCCGTACATCATGCCGTACAGCATGTCGTACACTATGCCGTACACGTTACTACGCACCATGCCGTACATCATGCCATACACCATGTCGTACACTATGCCGTACACCATGCCACACACCATACTATATACCACACCGTACACCATGTCGTACACCATGTCGTACACCATGCCGTACTCAATTTCGTACAACATGCCACACACAGTGTCGTACACCACGCCACACACCATGCTGTACGACATGATGTACAGCAGTGTGTACGTACATTGTGTACACCATGACGTACGCATTGTGTTCATACATGGTGTACCCCATGCTGTACACTATGCAGACGCAACATGTTTCCTAATTACCGCGACAAAGCAAATTCGAAGTTGATAAACTCAGCACTGTACATCATTTCATAGCCAAACTATGCAGGTCGTAGGGCATCGTTTCGACTCGAAACGGATTCTGTCGTGTCCCAAATTATAATGAAGAGTATTCTTTGATAACCTTAAACTCTTTTTAATGTACACAATCGTGTTAACATTCTAATTTCGTGCAATTATATGCCTTTATTTAATTATAATTATGTTTTACTAATCACTAATGACCATGCCTCATGCCGGATAACATGCGGATCTAGCCCAAATTAGAATGTCAGCGTACGCGGTAGTATTTGGGATACGAAAGGGATATTTTTTTCGATAATTATCACATTAATTTATTAATGTAAATGTTATGTTTATTTATTTACTATTTCTAAATCAGCTCTTTATTTTTAACAATAAAATTATTTATTATTATAAGGTTTACTGACTTCATACAGTTCTATGTAAAACGCCCGAGAGCATGTCACCATAAGTGGATTCGGGCGCTAAATAAATTATTGTATTATTATTATTATTATGCAATGAAGGCAGACGGTGACATGAAATAGTTATATTAATAAAACATGGTTTACATTACAGAGTTTTATTTTGTCAAATTCATTTTAATTTTAATTTAGAGCACAAAAGAATATCTTCGTGTCCACAAGAATCCCTTTATTGACATTTCCCTGTATCTTTCTACTGAAAAAATCCAACCTACGGAACGGTGGCGCTGTGATTGGCGATCTGTCCAACGCTGTTGGTTCACAGGGACGCCGCACGTGGCCGACCAATGGCGTCGTCAGTTCATCGCAGCGCACTCAAGTGTATGTGCGCCGGAATTGTAATTAAAAGATCAATTCACCGGCCAGCGTTACGATACTCGTCTAAATCATGCATGAATGTCGATTGAAGTAATGATCAGTTATAGGTTCAATAAACTCTTCAATGGCCTGAACGACATCAAGTAAACTATTTTAATCTACCGTCGCTTGATGCGACTCAATACAATGTAAAGGAATGGGGATCTCATAGACGAACAATGCGAACCATCTGTGATAGTGAACACACATTATCTATAACAATACGAACCATATGTGACAGTGACGATACATTATCTGTAACAATACGAACCGTCTGTGACAATGACGACACATTATCTATAACAATACGACCGTCTGTGACAATGACGACACATTATCTATAACAATACCAACCCT
>OZ024866.1:10252779-10277779 GCA_964017155.1 Oasisia sp. SBJ-2009
AGTGTGTGTGAGTGAATGAGTGAGTGAGTATATCCCCGAACAAAGAGACAACGAAGCTCATGGTTATCCCAACAAACAATTGTAGTTAACCATGCAGTATCGTAGCATATGGCAATATCCTGTAGCAAGTCCACACGTTTAGTTGTCTGGGATCCATGACAGTGCGGGACCTGGCCCGGGAATCTTGCACTGTCTTTTTTATAATCGTTTTCGTTTTGCATTTCTTGATAGTTCTTTGTGTTTCAGTGATATTTTGTCTGGGTGGCCACTCGTTACCCTCTTGAATATGTCAGAATCCAAGATGGCTGCCACACTCCACCAAAATCCTGTTGTCATCATAATTTATGTTCTAAGTTCTGCGGAATGACAATGTTTGTGATCTATAAGTATGTGTTTGAGGGCGATGCATATGAATGTTAAGTAATTTTACCATTTTGGCTGCCATCTTGGAATTACGTTATCAAGATGGCATCATTTTGTTTTTAAATAACTTCAAAATGTTATTCCTCGCCCTAGAACACATACAACTCTAGAGTTGGTGCTTTGTGGCTGACGTGTCGGCGGCCATCGTGGATGTCACAAGTCGAGCGGGTGGCGAGTGGCCCCCAGCCAAAATGGCATCTACTCACAAAGTACTATCGGAAAATACCGAAACATTACAAAACAGACATTTGCAAGAGAAACAAAATTAATATCATTAACAAACTTGGAACACGACAACCACGATTTATAGGCGACAGCGTGAGATTTAATTAGAACATAATTTATAGTACCACTGTAGAGAAAAGATCCAGGGAAGGTCGTATTATACAACATAATAGATAGTCTGCCAACATGGTACGACAGGAGCACAACTGCGACTCGCGTGCATTATAACAGTAATTAGCGCCTATAGTCCTGTCCTTCAAAATTCAAGCTCAGAGGCGCAAGGAACAAATTCATTTAGCGTCATCATACACAGGAACAGGCAAAGGTCATCATTGAAGCAACCGCTGAAAATATATGGTAGAAAAGTAATTTCAAACAAATATGTTTTGACATTTTTACGAAAGGTGGCTATAGTTTCTCAGAACATTTTATTGTAAGCTGCAGAGAAAGCACGTTTGCCAATGTTGAGCTTAGTCTTAGAAACAAAAAGTTGTCTGGAAACGGATGATCTAAGTGTCCCAGAAATATCAGAGAAACGCAGCAGATTAACGTGCAATTTGACCATGTAGAGGGCGACGCACGAATCAGTCAGCCAAGCAGATGGGTCAACGAATAAACACCTGCCCGTAATAGACCATCATCGGACACCTCCTTCTGGGACGCATTCTATTTGGCCAATTATTTATTCCCCGAAGATCTTGTCACCTGCTCGTGGCTTTACGCTCGTCCTTAGTGTTGATGCTACGGGCATTTCTCATGTTGAAGAAGGAGGGAAGACTTAATTGAACGGGTAGCTGCCGCAACGAAATGTTCATTACAGTAATGGACACGCATGACAACGTGAATTAAGTCATTATAATAGTTTTAATATAAGACAAAAGACAATGCATGCAGGCATAGCATATACATTTTAATAAAAAAACTAAAGTAAAGGTAAGTTCTTATATAGCACAGTATCCAAACCTCAGGACTGTTCAAAGCGCTTTACTGTTCAATCAAACACCATCTCGATTTGTCTGGGAAGTATTCAGCCATGCGACAATTAATTTGCGAAGACTACTCGTACACATATTTTCGCCGCTGTCTATAGCCAGGTACTCATTCGTACATTTGAGTGAACTGGAGCAATGTAGAATGAAGAAACTTGCCCAAGTTTTTACACGGCAGCACGGGATTCGAACCCGGGATGTCTTAGTCGAGAGTCATATACATTATCGAAATGTAATTCAAGTTTTTATAAATTAAATATCTTCCAGTGTGTTCGTCGAAAGAACTTGTGTGAAACTATAGTTAAACATTATCTGTTGTGGTAGATGTGGAAACCAAATTATGGCAATATATTATTTACAATGAAAGTTACACATAGCACACGCTGTGTTGATGTTCTGGTGTCTCCGTGTGAGGTAACGCTAAATGTTTTTTTTTTATACATAATTCACCTTAAACGCATTAGTAATAACAATGGCAAGCATCTCGGTGCACTAGGGTTACACAATATTATATGTCATTGATTTGATTGGTTTGATTTGATAATTGATTATAATTTATTTATTAGTAAAGTTATTGACGAATTGCTTGATTGCTTGATTAATCGATATAGTGATTGAAGATCAATCGATCAATCGATCGATTGATCAATTGGCTGATCTATCGAAAGATTGATCAATCAATTGACATACAAAAGGCATATTCCAAACATTGAATGCCTATTGCTACTCCGACGTATAGACACCTATTAAGACGCTACCTGTGGCGGCGAGTGAAGCTGTAGCCAGGAGGCGGTGTCGTTGTATGGAGACTAGACAGGCCCTCGCAGCTCTCATTAGTATAATTGCTTTGTTCTCGCGCCTACAGAAGCCACTAGCCAGTCACTCGCAGTGTGTGTCGTTGAAGCAATCAACAATAGGGCCTAAGTTCTCTTAATTTCACCATTCTTGGGACTTTGTCAAAGTGACCTGAATAGCGACGTGGCTGTATTTGCCAGATTGATTACGTTATTACTAGAACAATTGGGACTGTCCTACCATTATGTTACTTAAGAGGGGGCTATTATTTCGACGTGACCATGAAACGGGTTTCGAATGTATAGTGTCCTTAGAAAGGTTAACACTAATTATGGCTTAATAAGTTGATGTCTTAAGATCAGAGTGCAAGAACGCACGTATGCACGCACATACGCACACGCACACGCACACGCACGCACACTCGCCCGTGCGTGCTACACTAACGCACGATCAAACATGCAAGAACGGACACACATACATGCACGAGCGCAAACACACGCGTACACGTGTACACGCGCGCATGCATGCACTCACAGACACGCGCGCACACACGCACCTGCATGTATTCACGCACGCACACAAACACGCACGCACGCACGCTCGCGAACGGACACTCCCTGATGCCGAAACAACAATGTTCTTTAGTCCACCGGAACGGAGATGCAACCTGCACGCTGACGTGGAGGCAGCGCTAAGCCGTATTAGAATTAAGTGAGATGCTGTCACCGGCCATCATCCAGACACGACCGCGCAAAGCTGGAGCGCGCGGCGCGTGCATAATTGATTGCACGTGGGCGCGCGCCCTTACTGCCAGGCCTCGATACGCCGCCATGATTAGGAGGCGCTCATCCCGGGTAGACAGCCCGTCGTCCTCTGTGCCTGGGAAAGTCGACAGCTGACGGTCGGTAGCGGGCGTTGTTGTGTCTTGTCTTCGGCGTCGCGCATTGACAGTCGGCCACCACAGGACAACAGGTGTTCTCGGCCGAAACACAACGGTCCGGCCGTGGACGGAGACCGCAGGACGTCGGCAGGAACACAGGGGATGCTGATACCTACATGCAAGTATCACCGATATCATTAATTGAAGCTAATTGGTCACGACTTCACCAATTGATAACGTATAATTACTGTCGTATCCGCTGTATTAATTTACGACCCGTTACATCCACTACGGCGAGACTGCGGTTGTCCTGGTTTTAAGTGACGCAGAAGACGTAATCGCGTGACGTCATCTCGTAATATTACTTCCGGCCTAATTAATATATCTACTACGTCACGGTTTGCTTACGTCACATTCAAAATTAACTGCGAGACTTCCGTCAAGCTTTACCTTCGTCAGCAATGTCAAATATGTGAATTACATTACTACTACGATATGACATCTTGTAGAGGAAACATTACTGCATACATTTGATACTTTAATAACTTTTCCCAAGGGTTTGGTCATAAAGATCAGTTTCTGAAACAAAAATTATAAATTGTAGCCTACTTCGAAAAACAGTGTTAATGCAGTCATTTTGTTGACCGCTGAACGGAGTTTGCTTAGCCACGTAGATACATTAATTACCTGGGGAATATTACAGGACGTTTAGATTCACGGGTTGTATATCTTTCATTATGATTTGCAGATTTGAGGGTAGACTAGTGTCGTTAAATGATAAAGGCGCCATTGTGTTAGAAGTTACAGTGCGCCTTGAACTACATCGATACTTACAGTGTCTGTCGTTGTTTGCAGTGACATATTGATTTATCGACGCATCGCGTAATGTACTACATATAAATAATAACTTGAGGTATTGATGGTTATTACCGATACTACATTGAACTGTCGATAGTAGCAACTGTTTACAAAGTTATCAATACGATAATGTTTGCCTCACAAAATCAGTCTCGTATGTATGCTTTTACAATGTGAAACTGCTTTTATCCAGTGTGTTTCCTAGACCAACCACGTGACCGCGATGTTATCTAGACAGAATTGCAGCAGTTTCAGTGTTCAAAGTTCATTACGCCTCAAAAAATTGTTCGCTGTGACTGGTTGACATTATCACAAACAACACTGGGTATCTGGAAATAGCATATCATAACATTATTATGCATTACATCGGACGCTTACCAGAACACGGTTACAGGAGCGGAGGAGACAAATGCGTCACAGCTAGCCAACGGTGGCTTAGTTTGTATTGTTGTCGATTTGATCTGTTACGCCAATTTGATCTGTTACGCCAACTGTTTAATCGAACATATGCCAAAATAAATCAAACTGTGATTACGTGTATTGTTGTGCCACTATCCCCATATGGTGGCTATACAGCAAAAGCAAAACGACAAAACTGTCCTTGAGAATCACGCATAGTATCTATCGTGTCGTCATCGGTTTACTTTGAAAATGCAAACAACACTGTTCCGTCTTGTAAAGTTGATGTTGGATTTTCCATAATCGCATATTCTTATTTGCGGTATAGTTATTTCTACTGGCACTATATGCGGATGTCCACATGGAATTCTGCAATGTACTGCTGTCAAATGTCATATAGTTCGCACGACCAAGTTCAATAGTTCAACAGTGCACTGGTTAAACATACATTTAACATAATTAATGTTTTCAAATTCCTGCACAAACGCTGTATTTTGTGTGGAAAGTTGTGGTATATTCGTAGTGACACGGACGTTTGCTAAAATATCACACACACACACACACACACACACACACACACACACACACACACACACACACACACACACACACACACACACACACACACACACACACACACACACACACACACACACACACACACACACACACACACACACACACACACACACACACACACACACACACACACACACACACACACACACACACACACACACACAAACCCGCAAGTATATATTATACTATAGGGTCTATATATCTATACTGGATATGTGTCTGCGTGCGTGTGTATGCGTGTTCCTTGTTATCCCATATATGTCGAATTAACCCACTCAACCTTGGTGTCATGTTTACTGTGGAGAACTTAGTTATACACAGTCAGCGCTGTATTATATGCGTGTATCCCCGCCAGTTGACGGGTGAGCTATGATCCGTTGCGAGCGAGCTGTGCACAATGTGATTACGACCTTCTTCTCTCACACCGACTCATCGACATACTGTCGCGTTACTTGCTACAGCTACACGTCGACCAATTTATTTACTTAAGGATTGCGTTACAGCTCCGGTAGACACATCCAAATAGATTATGCTCACGTAGAATAGAACTTAGACAGACACAATCAACTGGATTAGGAGCATGCAAAGTAGATAAACATCTACTATACACGCTCTTAATCAATTTATACGCGTCAGCTTCTATTGGTGATGCGATTCCTTCCAAGACACGTCTTCTATCTTTTATCGTTCTCTCACGCCTTCTGCAATTGAATTTTGGATATTCTATTTATTTTAGCGACAAATCCCAGCCGTTTTTTGTTGCCTACTTCCCGAAATGTCGCTGAAGCGTCCTGATCGTTGATGTTATTTCATCTTGTCCAGGCTCCGTCCCCAGTGTCGCTATGCCCCACTTGCAGATAATTGTCGTGTCAAATATCGTCTTTCGACAAACGCCTGTCCACGCAGATGTCGCAGTCTCGTTCACCCGACGACGGCGACAGAGTTATTGCTTTAACACTGTCCTAACTGTGTTGACTCATGACTTACTGTTGTTTATCGAGTAGATTGGATAATTATTATTCATCGGTTTGTAGCAAGTGTTCTTCATTTAGCGTTTTAGGAATAATTTGAAATGATGTCATTTATATTTATTGCCGTATTTATGTTGTGACAAATGTTATGATCATTATAATTATAGTATTACTCTCTCTTAGAAATACAGATTTAGTAACCAACATCATAAATATCACTTACAGACGGAAGCACACACTTTGTTTTAAGTGTATTTTCATGTCATTCTCTTCAATAAATTTACGTCTCTTGTATTTGTATGTCGCATATTGCAATCGAAATATTGCGCGTGACCTCCGTCAAACTTTGTCTGTGGCAATAATGCTGATAACGAGTATGTAGTCCCGCCCCGGCCATAGAGGCCCGTATACATTTTCTAATGCATAAACTTTGACAGTTAATTTGAGTATGTGGTACTTAGATAAAGAATATGCACTATTAGGTGACGTTTCTAAGTTCACAGCAATAGCCAAGAAACCGTAATTTTCCAAAATGGCCGCTATGCATGTAAATAATGCATATAACATTTGATAAGAACGTGGTAGATAGATGATTTCAATGTCTATTATGGGATTTTCAGCTATGCCCGTCACAGTGGTGGCGGCAAAGTATGTTTTATATGTTGCTTAGTTACCGAAATCAATCAATGATGACCGCCACTCAAAGTCATGGAAAATGTATAACCTTTGACAGAAATGTAGTAGAAGGATAATTTTGTTGTATACTGTGGAGTTTTCGTGCATGCCCATTACAGTGGGGGAGTCGAAACATTTTAAAACGTATCTTAGTTAACGAAATCCAAGATGGCCGCTACCCAAAGCCAGTCAACCGTGAACACGATTATATTGTGATCAGTTATAGTATGAATACGGTATGAAAATGATTTCAAACATAGACACGATAATATGAACAAAAATAATTACACGTTCATTGACAGATCACGCAAGTGCATTACAAAAGAAAGAAATACGATATAAATCCAAACAACACTGGTCACTTAAGAACCCTATATGTTATTCAAACTTAAAATCTTGCTTACATAGACTTGGATTTGCATACTAAGTAAAATCGTGATCTTATAAAATGACAACATTCTTACTCTATTAAAGTTTACTACCAAGGTGGCATGCCCAATCCCAACATTAGACGAACAGCCAAGATTCACGGTACTCACCTATCTGTGCCACACAAGATGTATCTAACTTAATAAGCCGATTACTTATTTTGACATGCTGATTTGCATCCGTTGTGACAAAGCTTCGCACAAGTTTGCACTGCCTTTTTGCATGGACAATGCTTCGTGTCACATGTTCCCATGCATTTACATATGATAGGTTTCCAGTGATGTAGTGGATTTAGACATTTTGCAGTCAGGAGGGTATCATTTTCAATTGCCCAGCCGTAGTTTGTTAGATTTAGATTTGAATTGGGGTCATCAAGAAGGTGTAAGACCTTACGCGAAACAAAATTAACTCTCTGAATATGACCAAGAATGACATATGATGTGTGGGGGTAGGGTTTCCAGGGTCTTCTGCGTCGAGCTCGGATATGGCACTTCACTCGAAGCTCGTCGAAAGTACAAGATTCTGGCTTGGACTTTGCGTCAATTCACCTCAGCCTTTTGTACTTCGTCTTTAGTTAATTGATTTAACTCTGCAAGATCGGCTGGACACATCTGTGAGTTACATGTCACAAACCGTGTTCGTCATCGCCAGTGATGACATGCGCCTCGACCGTGTCTCGGTTCAGTCCCACTCCGACCTTATTTGCAAGAACATGCAGTTGTAGATGACGCCTATGCTACACGGAGCCAACTTCTTGAAGACCTGTCTCTCGCAATTGAGAGACAAAGCGAAGTAAGCGCACGTGTCTGTGTCATTGGATATGACGATCCACCTCCCATGCACAGTGAAGAACTAGGCGATTGTCAGCTTCTTCCACTCGATATGTCAGCGCTTCGATAGATTCTTCCGGTGCAAACGGTTGGACTGATGACTTGCCTGCATGCAAAAACAGTGCTAGGACAATTTCCTCATCTGTCATGCATCTGCTGAGTACGACGGTCAGCTAGACCAGTTCATGAGTTGATACCAGCGGTTGTGGAAACTGTTGCGATTTGCTATTTTTGTTCGCGATGTTAAGAATGTGTGAAGCTGCTTGAGGTACGGGGACATCTGCAGTGACCTCAATCCTTTCACAAGCTTTAATGGATGACTCCAGATAGTTGTCATAAGCGACGTGCAGACTGTCCTGGAGCAAACTGAACGTGCCACAAAACAGAACACAACTAATTGGCGCGATCAAAATGTTCCAAAGGATGCTAAGTTTGGAAATGATCGAATTTTAGGCGTGAGGTCAAAGATAACCTCTATGGTAACCGTCCGTTAAATATTTCTCCAAATCAGCAATCAGTGCGCTCTTAACAGGTTTCGAGGGGAAGTCACCTTCAAATAAATATATTCATTCCATTATCTGTGCTTGAATTTATATTCACACCATAATATATTCATATTATGTAACTACTCACAATAGGCACCTAAATCATCGTTTTCATATTTGACGGACTTTTGGTGACGGCCATTTTGAATTTCGGTAACTACGCAAAGTCTATAATGATTTGTTGACGCTACCACTATATCGAACATACATAAGAACCTCACAATTGAATATCATCCTTCTACTGCATTTCTGTTAAAAAGGTATACACGTTTTCATGTTTGTTGGACTTTGGGTAGCGCCATCTTGGATTTCGATAAATAAGAATAGTTTCAAAATGTTTCTAGATGCCTCTCCATAACATACACCAAAATCACATTTCTACAACATTCCTGTCAACCGTCACACACTTTTTATGTTTTTCATGTTTGACGGATTTTGGGTAGCGGCCTTTTTTATTTCGGGAATTAAGACAAGTTTTAAAATGTTATTAGATGTCACCACTGTATCGGGCATATGTAAAAACCTACACAAGACACACACACCATCCTTCTACTACAATTCTATCAAACGTTGTACACTTTTCCACATTTGAGAGAGTTTGGGTTGCGGCCATCTTGGATTCGGTAATACAGCAATGTATAAATAATGTGTTGGTACCACCACAATGTCTGAATAATGTATTTGTACCACACAGTGTCTAAATAAGTGTTGGTACCACCACAACCTCACAATAGCCACCAAATCATCTACTACGTTCCTATCATAAGGTATAATTATTATGCATTACTGTTGTGTATCTCGGGTATTTATGAAAATGGCGGTTTCGCGGCTTTCGCTGTGAATTTCAAAATTCGTCATAGTAGATTCTTTAAACTACGGAAACCATGCACGCAAATCAGCTGTAAAAGTCGATGTCTTAAAAATATTATACAGGGCTCTAAAACAGGGCCTAAGCTAATTCACATTTCGTTGACCAAACGCAACCGCAAACAGATGTCAAAGTAAAGGAACATTTCTGAGGTCTGAATTTCAACAAAGTGTATGACGCAATGCCTGAAGGAGCCACGTATTCAGCATTGTTTTGAAGACTTGAAGGAGATGTTGCAACGAAGCAAATCACGTGTTATTGTTATTTTATTGTATTGTTTTGCATAGTATTCGGACCCAGGTATGCTATGCTACCACTAGCTTGTCCTGTATGTCTTTCTGTGACAGTGTTACCAACTCGTGTACACATACTGGTACACCGCATGCTTTCGCTCGACAATGTGTGTATACTGCGCGACAATGTTTCAGGAATACATTTACGATCCGTGGAATGAAACGAACGTTATGACTGTTACCTATGGATTCTAATTTACCGGTCTTGGGGACATATTGGACATTAATCGGAATTTGGATGGACAACATAAACGATTGCTCGCAACTTTATGCGTTTTGTATGTTAATGTTTTCACATCAACTGAAGACATTTTACGTGTAAGTGGTGCTGTAAAAAAATACAAATATACATCAACACAACAAACGACAGGTAAGAATAATTCTGGAAATAGTGTATTGTATAAATGATATGTATAGTTAAAAATAAATCATTACTATCACACCATAAATAAGTACAATAAGTACAATATGGCATCATTCAAGATATGATGAGACAGAGGCACAGAGCGGCTTTCTCTTGCGTAGCCTGTGTTGTGAAAAAGTATGGTACGACATTTCATCTCATTTCGACAGACGAACAGAATCCTTTGATGGAATCGTTTATCTCTGGAGTGAGCTAATCGCAAGAAGTTTATACGCTGTCTTCTGGATCGATAGCGCATCTTCCCCGACGTATTAATGCCGTGATTTGTGCCGATATTGTCATTCTATCATCCTAAATAATCGCGGATCACGTGTGTTGTGAACATTTTTCGTGGCGTTTCTGCGTAGTTGTTATCGATGTATGTCACATCGGTGTCCGTGGGTGGCCTGACGTGTTATTTCCGTCCTTCGTTTGAAATCAGCTGCAAAGGAAACCGATGTTTTTCAGTGGGTAAAGTATTTCAACATGGCCGCCGCGCTGCTGGTTCACTGACTGCACCTGACATTGGCTACTCCTGACTGGAGGCATAAACCTTTTCCGATTCAGGGTGACACGGGCCGCTAACCAGTAATGAAAGAAAGCATACATAATTATATCAATAAAAACAAAAATATATCTATTTCATATGTATAAATTTTGCTTTCACTTAATTCTTTCAAAAAATTCAATAATAATAATAATTATTATTATTATTTCAATCATTATTATTACAATGACAATAATAGTAATAATAATACAAATAACACCAATAACACCACCAATAATAACAATTATAACAATAATATCCATAATTCCAATAATAACAATAATAACAACAATAACAATAATAACAATAGTAACAATAATAACAATAGTCACGATAACAACAATAGCAACAAAATAAAAATGATAACAACAATGACAACCATGAGAACAATAACAGTAATGACGACAACAACAATAACAACAATAATAACAATAACAACATGGGCAATAATAATAATAACAATGATAAATGATAACAATAACAATAACTGTAATAATAACAGTTTCCTCACAACATCCGTGCTCGGTGTAGGTGACGTGTTGGTTACTTATTAGTGTTTCGTCACTAACTTCTTCTGACACATAAGGCTGATAAGAGCCATACCATGCATCTCAGTCATATCAGCAGCCAGCCTATCAGGTTCCTTTACCCACTTTTCACATGTCATGTTTTCCGCAGTGTTCGTCTACCTGTTCATTTAGAGGTCCATCGCATGGTTCTTTTCTGGCGCATTTTCCTTCCACTTTCTTAAACTATGGCCGCTCAGTTTCCACCTTTTGTTCTGAGCATGTTGTATGTTGTTGTTCAAGTTGGCATATGCTGTTACTATCATATCAGCAGTTTCTTGCTGAAAATCGTCTATGTTCAAACGGGGACCGAGTACCGTTCAAAATAGAGTGGAAGGTACACCCATAGCAGCACGACAGATCATGTTTCCTTTCACAATATAAATTAGTAATCAGACCGGTATGTATGTCAATAGGGCACGCAAGTTATCCTCATTTCCGGTCCGTGTCGAGCAACTACTACTCCCCACCTAGATGTCCGTAGTCAGAGTTACAATTGCTGCATTATGTAAACATCTAGAAGTTAGAAGATCTCGACTTTGCCGATAACCTTGCATTTCTATCAGTAAAAGTTGACCATCTGCTGGAAAAGACTGATAGGTTAGACAGCTATTCAAAGCAATCTGGGCTTACCATCAATACAACCAAGACACAAGTGATGAATATCAATACCACTCCAACCGCACCAGTTACCTTTAATTTTGAACCCATTGAGTTTGCAAAGGACTTTTAGACACTTACCTGGATAATCTCATCAGTAAAGACAATGGAGCCCAAAAATACATCAAAGCAAGACTGGGTAAAGCCCGGTGTGCTTTTGTCAAACTTCAAAACATTAATTTTGGAAGTCTAAGCAGTATGCCAGATAAGATAAGACTTTACAACAGTAATGTGACGTCTATCTTACTGTATGGCTCAAAGTGCTGGCGAGTGGTTAAAGGGGACATGGCAAAGATCGATGCCTTTCGGAAAAGATCTGCTGGATATTTTGGCCCAATAAAATATATAATGTAAAACTCCACAAGAAGATTGGCTGCAACAGTGATGTCCTGGAAATTAAACGCTGAAGATTTAGCTGGCTAGGGCACGTCCCGAGAATGCCTAAAGAAAGTATCCCCAAAGTTGCCCTAAGATGGACGCAACCCGGAATAAGGAAACCAAGAT
Organism: Oasisia sp. SBJ-2009; assembly: GCA_964017155.1. Taxonomy (NCBI): domain Eukaryota; kingdom Metazoa; phylum Annelida; class Polychaeta; order Sabellida; family Siboglinidae; genus Oasisia; species Oasisia sp. SBJ-2009. The sequence continues at coordinate 10,265,219 of OZ024866.1, forward strand.
GACCAAAGACAACATGGCGAAACACAGTAATGGCGAAGCTACAATAGTGAGGGCTCTTAATGTAATACATTTTCACATATGGACAAAAGCATGACATTTGGCACAGATGACCTCCATGCCATACTATTTCAGAATTTTGATGGAAGCAACCTGGGATTTTGATGCTTCCACCATTTTTTGCAATATTCAAAATGGCTGCCATCGAAAATAAAAAACTTGCTTTTCCATATTTCATGAACAGTTTCACATAAAACATTAACATTAGGCTTAAAGTATACATATCGGGGAATTATAATTTCAAGTATGGTATATTTGGACTTATCCGACATTCACATCTGCCATTTTGAAAGATGGCGGCCGTATTTACTAATGTTGCTATATCTGATAAAGTATGATACATAGAGTCGTTATTTGGCATCAGTGTATAGATAAGTGGATAGCGATTTCAAATGTATCAAACATTTCACATCTGACTTTAATTCACAACCGCCATTTAATAAAATGGCGGCTGTAAAATCGAATTGTTTATATATCTTTAAAACGAGATATTTGGAAGGATGCTATACGAACACTTTTTCAATATATACATATATTGGGGTAGATATTTTAAATATTTTACTTCTTGACCTTGACCGACATTCACATCCGCCATTTTTAAAGATGGCGGCCGTATTCATTAATGTTGCTATATCTGATCAAATATGGCACCTAGTCTTGATTTTGGTATCAATGTATCTGGATAGCGATTTCACATTCGTCAAACATTTTACACTTAACTTTAATGTGACCTTCACAACCGCCATTTAATAAAATGGCGCATGTAAAATCGAATGCTTACATATTTTTTAAACAATTTATTTGGAGGGATGTTATATGGACAGTCTTGTCAAAATATACGTATGTTGGGGTAGCTATTTTAAATATTTTACTTATTGACCTTGACCGACATTTACATTCGCCATTTTCCAAGATGGTGGCCCTCAAAGCTAATGTCGCTATATCCTGTGAACTTTACCACCTAGAATCGATATCAAAGCTACATGTACAGCGCAAGTGGTGCTGACTCTGTCATGGAATATGATGTAGGCAATGCATATCACATTATGATAATTGCAAAGTTAAAATATAAATATGTTGTGGTACAAAACATGAAGTTTAATTCAAATCGGTGAAAAGAATATCCTTCAGATCATGACGTAGGACGTAACATCAGTCACAGATGTCCGTATTTGTAGCATCGCAACACTCCATCGTTGTTGATGAACCCGCCTTCACAGTTACACAGAATAGTGCACTTGATTCCTGCTTTGGCACATTTGCAGTTTCCTCTGCATGCCTTTCCACATCCACAGTGGTGGAGGAGAGCACATGCTCTGCTGGCGTCGTCTAGAACAGTCCAGAATGGCACGCAGAGTTTCGTGTTCACTTGCGTCCAAACCCACGCTGAAACATCCGGAACATCTTGGTGTCGCTGCCTTGCTTTCCTCCAGATGTAACCTGCCTGGTTCAGAGCTCACTTTGCATGTTGAAGCAGCGCGTCCTGTGTGGGGGGATGTGGTCGAGCGTCCCAGTACCATGGGTGAAGAGTTCACATCTCACATCATTCACCCTTGAGCAGCCACTGCTCTTGCTGTACATGACAACAGTCCAGCGATCAAGGCTTGCCAAGTGGATGGAGTCGAGTGTCAAGAGCGTAGGATCATCGGAAAGAGTGAGTAGTGTTTCCATAAGGTCGGTGTATCCATGCCATGCTGCCGAGGCTGTCTTCTTGCCGATATCAAGGAACGATGATGTCTTGTCGTATCACACCCCGTGAACGAATGGAACAGTGGACATGACAGAGACTTCTCAGGACCAAGTGTTTGGGTGATTTCATGAACTGGGATGTGTTGGAAGGCTTTCCCAGTTCCAAAGCCTATCCACAACTCCATCACACCCAGGCTGCTAAAATGTCCAACAGCAATGATGACAACATCACTGTCGACTGTGCGGATGAAAGCTTTCGAATTACCTTGTTGTGCGGCGTGAGAAAGATACAGAAATATTCTGCTATCAGCCTCCTGGTGATTGAATGGCATGATCGTGTCGAAGTCAGCCACCGACTGGCTGCCGGAGGTATTCACCAATACATGATCGTCATACGTTGAGCAAACCACAACATCGGTGAACTGAGATTACGCTTCGATGACAGCACAGTACCTCGTGACTGGAACAAGTTTTTAGCAAATTCAAGAAACAAGGTGCAGCTGTTTAGGTTCCTTTCTAAGGCTGTACCAGGCAGGTTACATCTGGAGACAAGCAAGGCAGCGACACCAAGATGTCCCGGACGCTTCAGCGTGGGGCTGGACGCAAGACGTGAACACGAAACTTTGGGTGCCATTCTAGACGACGACAGCAAAGCGTGTGCTCTCCTCCACCACTGTGGATGTGGAAAGGCGTGCAGAGGAAACTGCAAATGTGCCAGAGCAGGAATCAAGTGCACTATTCTGTGTAATTGTGAAGGCGGGTGCATCAACAACGATGGAGTGTAAGCTCTGCGATGCTACAAATACGGACATCTGTGACTGATGTTACGCCCTAGTGTGATATGCATTGCCTACATCATATTCCATTGCAGAGTCAGCACCACTTGCGCTGTACATGTAGCTTTGATATCGATTCTAGGTGGTAAAGTTCATAGGATATAGCGATATAGTAAAATATTTAAAATATCTACCCCAATATATGTATATATTGAAAAAGTGTTCGTATAGCATCCTTCCAAATATCTCGTTTTAAAGATATATAAACAATTCGATTTTACAGCCGCCATTTTATTAAATGGCGGTTGTGAATGTCAAATAAATGTCAGATGTGAAATGTTTGATACATTTGAAATCGCTATCCACTTATCTATACACTGATGACAAAATAACGACTCTAGGTGTCATACTTTATCAGATATAGCAACATTAGTGAATACGGCCGCCATCTTTCAAAATGGCGGATATGAATGTCGGATAAGTCCAAGTATACCATATTTGAAATTATAATACCCGGATATGTATACTTTAAGCCTAATGTTAATGTTTTATGTGACACTGTTCATGAAATATGGAAAAGCAAGTTTTTTATTTTCGATGGCAGCCATTTTGAATATTGCAAAAAATTGTGGAAGCATCAAAATCTCAGGTTGCTTCCATCAACATTCTGAAATAGTATGGCATGGAGGTCATCTGTGCCAAATTTCATGCTTTTGTCCAGATGTGAAAATGTATGGCCTTTTCTGACATTAAGAGCCGTCACTACAAGATTTGGGGATCTCGTGGGGCGATGCTCAGGCCGCAGCCAAGGACAGGACCCTGTGGAGGAACATTGTTGTTATAGCCTTATGTCCCACTGCAGACGAAGACGATAAGTTAGTAAGTAAATGCAAACAATTTAAAAATAATAACTTAAGTGCATACTAGTTCTCACTTTCTAAATGAGGTTTTGTTGGGTGGAACCTATACAACTTACAACGGAGGTTTCTGGTGTAGCAGTTACGCCCGTATTCGAAAGAATACGTAGCTCTTTCGAGTCGTTGGGGACCGAATCATGAATGAGAATGGTAAAATAGCATAGCCTACAAACCGTTTGGCAGGCAGACGAGATTGGCATGGCCTAGAGCTCCCATATCTAAACGATGACTTTTCGTTTCGAACATCGCTGGTCGGAGGAATCAGAGAACTCTCTAAAATGATTAGCATTGGAAACTAGGCTCCGTGTTTCTTCTGCGCCTAATAAACGATGCTCTTTCCTTTTAGTGAAATTGAAACTAGTAATACCTGCAATTATTAATCAATTTGTGAAAACCATCATTCAAATTGATCAAAGTCACCAATCTATCTGTAGTATAACAATAATTCCTGTCCTCTACTAATTGCACAGGAATCATTCAGGGTCTAATTTCACTTAGACAGTAACTTCTGTCACCGGATCAATACTTAGCAGAAAACGAATGCTTAACTATAAAATAGCATGTATTGTGGATTCATGATTAGCCCTTTATAAAGTTAGCATGTTTTGTGTCTTATCCAGTTTCCGTTGGCCAAGACATCGTTGTCCACCGATAATTGAAGGAGTTGGCAGTTGGTTCATATCGCAGTGTATTAGTCAGTGTGACTCTTGCAGCACCGCAGGTGTCTTGAGTCTTTGTGTAGCATCAGAATCCCACATTGACCGATGAGTTGTCATCTATAAGGACACCGGCTACAATCATCCACGACTAGATGCCGATATCAGTCGCTGTACTATGTCTAGTGTAGCGTGTCGTTTCTAGTTTATCTCCCTTTATAACGGATGTGGCACGGGCAACGCTACTCTATTCTGTGATGGGAAAAATTGTTGTTTGGGAGCGATGAAGGGAGGAGGGGAAGGGAGCGGGAGAGCATTGTCGACACGGCAATTGGTTGATATGATAACTATAATGGTATCTATATAGTAATATGCGAGCGCGCGAGTGTGTATGTATTTGCGCACCTATCCGCTCATATACGCGCACCTACGTTCACATATACACACACATACATATACGCGCGCGCACACATACACATACACACGCGCACATACACACGCACACACACACACACACACTCACACACACACACACACACACTCACACACACACACACACACACACACACACACACACACACACACACACACTCACACACACACACACACACACACACACACACACACACACACACACACACACTCACACACACACTCACACACACACACACACACACACACACTCACACACACACACACACACACACACACACACACACACACACACACACACACACACAATTAAAGGTACCATTACGTATGACAGTACACCAGGCCTAACGATTGTAAAGTTGTTCACATTTTAGTGACGTAGCGATGCTTGTTCGCCGACAATATAAGCGGGGACGTTGTAAAACCAGTGCGTAGCCAGAAAGGGGGCTAGGGGAGTCCGGAACAAATTAGGATGGTGGGGAATGGAGAACCAATAACGGCCTGCCTGATTCAATGTACAATGCGTTTCGGGATGCCTGTGTAGGAGTTTCTGTCCCAGTCCTACCCTTTCGCATAAAATGTCATCATTGAAATAGGATTAAATTAGGAATTTTCAACTTCTGTCGCCGGCTGCATTATAAGAGTTGACAGAGTACTGACCGACTACTTTTGTTCTTTTTACTTAAGTAGTTTTTTGTGGAGCGGTACTTTTACTTTTACAGAGTTACTTTTCTGGAATACTTGTTACAACACTGTATGGTACACACACACACACACACACACACACACACACACACACACACACACACACACACACACACACACACACACACACACACACACACACACACACACACACACACACACACACACACACGCACATATATATATATATATATATATATATATATATATATATATATATATATATATATATATATATATGCGTTGTTGTCGGATGACCCTCCAATGCAGAGTCCTGGCCACGCCACTGTGTAAGACGTGGGTGTGGCGCTAATGTAAACTGACACGCTGACCACACCATGGCTTCCTTTTAAATGCGGATTGTGTTCCTGTGGGACAAATCCAGATTATCTTCACCTCACACAATTTGTAGCTAATGCAACTGCTAAAGTCAATTCAGTGTGACAAAAATTACTTTGGTGAAATGTCAAGGGGCCCGATATAGTGACGGCTCTTAATGTAATACATTTTCACATCTGGACAAAAGCATGACATTGGGCACAGATGACCTCCATGCTATACTATTTCAAAATTGTGGTGGAAACAACCTGAGATTTTGGTGCTTCCACCATTTTTTGCAATATTCAAAATGGCTGCCATCGAAAATAAAAAACTTGCTTTTCATATTTCATGAACAGTTTCACATAAAACATTAACGTTAGGCTTAATGTATTCATATCCCGGTATTATAATTTCAAATATACTATATTTGGACTTATCAGACATTCACATCCGCCATTTTTAAAGATGGCGGCCGTATTCACTAATGTTGCTATATCTGATAAAGTATGATACTTAGAGTCATTATTTTGGCATCGGCGTATAGATAAGTGGATAGCAATTTAACATTTATCAAACATTTCACATCTGACCTTAATTTGACCTTCACAACCGTCATTTAATAAAATGGCGGCTGTAAAATCGAATTGTTTAGATATCTTTAAAACGAGATATTTGGAGGGATGCTATACGGACACTTTCTCAATATATACATATATTGGCGTAGATATTTGAAATATTTTACTTCTTGACCTTGACCGACATTCACATCCGGCATTTGGAAAGATGGCGGCCGTATTAATTAATGTTGCTATATCTGATCAAAAATGGCACCTAGAGTCTTGATTTTGGTATCAATGCATAGGTACCTGGAAAGCGATTTCATATCCATCAAACATTTTACACCTGACCTTAATGTGACCTTCACAACCGCCATTTCATAAAATGGCGCATGTAAAATCGAATTGTTTACATATTTTTTAAATAATTTATTTGGAGGGATGTTATATGGACAGTCTTGTCAAAATATACGTATGTTGGGGTAGCTATTTTAAATATTTTACTTTTTGACCTTGACCGACATTTACATTCGCCATTTTCCAAGATGGTGGCCCTCAAAGCTAATGTCACTATATCCTGTGAACTTTACCACCTAGAATCGATATCAAGGCTACATGTACAGCGCAAGTGGTGCTGACTCTGTCATGGAATATGATGTAGGCAATGCATATCACATTATGATAATTATACTGTTAACACATAAATATGTTATGGTAGAAAACATGAAGTTTAATTCAAATCGGTGAAAAGAATATCATTCAGATCATGACGTAGGGCGTAACATCAGTCACAGATGTCCGTATTTGTAGCATCGCGGGTGCATCAACAACGTTGTTGATGCACCCGCCTTCATAGTTACACAGAATAGTGCACTTGATTCCTGCTCTGGCACATTTGCAGTTTCCTCTGCACGCCTTTCCACATCCACAGTGGTGGAGGAGAGCACACGCTTTGCTGGCGTCGTCTAGAATGGCACCCAGAGTTTCGTGTTCACGTCTTGCGTCCAACCCCGCGCTGAAGCATCCGGGACATCTTGGTGTCGCTGCCTTGCTTGTCTCCAGATGTAACCTGCCTGGTACAGAGCTCGCTTTGCATGTTGAAGCAGCGCTTCCTGTGTGGGGGGTGGGTGGGTGGGGTCGAGCGTCCTAATACCATGGGTGAAGAGTTGACGTCTCACATCATTCACCCTTTAGCAGCCACTGCTCTTGCTGTACATGACAACAGTCCAGCGTTCAAGGCTTGCCATGTGGATGGAGTCGAGTGTCAAGAGCGTAGGATCATCGGAAAGAGTGAGTAGTGTTTCGGTAAGGCCAGTGTATGCCTGCCGTGCTGCCCAGGCTGTCTTCTTCCCGATACCAAGGAATGATGATGTCGTATCACACCCCGTGAACGAATGGAACAGTGGACGTGACAGCGACTTCCCAGGACCACGTGTTTGGGTGATTTCATGAACTGGTATGTGTTGGAAGGCTTTTCCAGTTCCAAAGCCTATCCAAAACTCCATCACACCCAGGCTGCCAAAATGTCCAACAGCAATGTTGACAACATCACTGTCGACTGTGCGGATGAAAGCTTTCGAATGACATTGTTGTGCGGCGTGAGAAAGATGCAGAAATATTCTGCTATCAGCCTCCTGGTGATTGCATGGCATGATCGTGTCGAAGTCAGCCACCGACTGGCTGTCGGAGGTATTCACCAATACATGATCGTCATACGTTGAGCAAACCACAACATCGGTGAACTGAGATGACGCATCGATGACAGCTTTTGAAAGGAACTTAAACAGCTGCACCTTGTTTCTTGAATTTGCTAGAAACTTGTTCCAGCCACGAGGTACGGGTATAGAGCCTTCGACGATGGTTGCCACGCCGGGGTTGCCTCGTTTTGCCTGAGCCTGGGCTTTGAGGTTGTGATCAGGGCAGATGTCCCAAATGATGTCGAGTCGCGATGTCGAATTTGTGAGAGAGTTGGTAATGAATGGCATGAAGTGACGCACAACATATTGCTGGTAGTTAGTTCCGTAGGTTGGGCGAACCATGTGAACCACAGCTGGGTCATCCAACACCTTCACCATAACATCATCAGGAGGTGTGAGTTTTGGGATAGTCAGACATTGTAGGACATCAGACTTTGTGCCGGATCTGAGCTTTCCCTGGTCAGACACTGATGGTGGCTTTTACTGGTTTTCATACTTGAAGAAGTTGTCCAAGTCGAAATCTGGCCGGGACTGCTGTGACAGGATCAGTGACAGGAAAAGAGTGGACACGAGTGAGATGTCTTTCTCAGTGCAATGACTTTGCTTGGTCTTTGTATCATCTGTACGTCTGGAGAGCTGACCTCTTGATAGTGTCTGTGATGGCAACACGACCGTTCCTCATACGGTCACTAACGAAGGCGTCATGGATATTTTTGCCTCTGTTGTACGCATTGCAGAGTGTCTGCGCAATTGCAGATGGCATGACCTCTCGAGTATGGAGCGTGACCAAATCCGGCCCATTGTGTGGTAAGAAAGGGTTTCTCGGTCGCAGAACACTAATAACTGAGAGGACATCCTTGGCGAATCTCATTTGCAGGCTGTGACCCTCTTCGTGATAACCAAGATGTTGTGCAGTGGCACCAATATCAGCACCATACTCGAAGGCAGCGAGTGCTTTACTCGACGGCAGTGAGTGTTTGCAACTTCTCCTTTAGTGCCATCACATGTTCGTCCATTGTATCTGGCATATCAAAGAGATTGGCAACTCCTGATGCACTTTTTTTAGAGCTTGGTTGTTTGCTCGTGGCTGTGGTCTTTGGGGATGAGTGAAAACTTCTTGTCACTCTTCTGCACGACAAAGATGCCTTTGCGGAACTCTTCTAGGACATGTGGGTGCTTCTTCTCAAGTTCAACCATATCCTTCACGTGAATTGACAGCCACCGCGAGTAATGTGTCTGGTCAATGATGAACAGCCATCCACAGAGTTCATCAATAACCTGCACATACAAGTCAAAATCACCTGCTCTTAGAGAGCGAACAAAGCGGCATTGCAGCATCTCCAGATCCATCACCAAAGATCAGAACGCGAACTTTTTTTGGTTACTAAGTGTATGTATCGATCGTGAACTATATTTACTTCTTTGTACAAAGAATATGGTAATAAGGACTATTACTATGATAGGAAATGTAATAAACCGATATTATTGTTTCTAAGCCGTAAGTACAAATACTTACGCCGCTCGAATACCATGATGCATTGCGTTCGTCGCTCGGGGCGCCACCTTACGAATATGATGTTGGCCAATGTTAGTAAGCGCATGGCAAACCTATATTGTTTGTTTGGTAAAATGGCGGATATGAAGGTCAGTGAAGGTCAAATGCTAATTGTTTCGTTAAATTGTAAACCCTAACCAATCACCTATATCATTGTTGAACCATATATGTCTTATTGCTGTGAAATATGGGGAAATACGTATCCGTCTAGACTAAGAAAACTCTCTCTGCTACAAAAAAAAAGCTATACGAATAATATATAGTCTTGATTACCATGGCCATACATCTGTATTTTTTCACTACTCAAAAAGTCTTAAACTTCAAGATTTAATTACACATAGGACTATGGTTATGCTTTATAAAGCAAACAACCACTGTTTAGAAGGTCGTGTACAAGCGTTTTTTGAACCAACTGCAGCCGTACACAAGCATGATACCAGACAATCTAAACTATTTTATGTTAAAAAAGCGAACACCACCCATAGACTACTGTCAATTACTGTCAGACATATACATGTATGGAACGGTCTTGCAAGTAGTATAACACAGTTGCCAAGTTTACAACAATTTAAGAAAAGTTTAAAGTCGTCATTACTTTCTTCGTATTTATGAACAATTAACACAATGGAAAAAAATATTATTATTGGTTTGTATTCAATCTTATAAATTTTACTATAACTATTACGTATTTTAGATGAAAAGGGCATAGCCCCTTACAAGTCATATGACTTCTGCTATGTCCTTTTAACAACAGCACCGATAATATATTGTATTGTCGTTACCATTATGTATTGTATTATTTTGCATACTATGTTGTATATTCCTGTGTTGCTGTTGTTAAATAAACTTTCATTCATTAATTCATTAATTCATTAATTCATTAATTCATTAATTCATTAATTCATTAATTCATTAATTCATTAATTCATTAATTCATTAATTCATTAATTCATTAATTCATTAATTCATTAATTCATTAATTCATTAATTCATTAATTAATTAATTAATTAATTCATTAATTCATTAATTCATTAATTCATTAATTCATTAATTCATTAATTCATTAATTCATTAATTCATTAATTAATTAATTAATTAATTAATTAATTAATTAATTAATTAATTAATTAATTAATTAATTAATTAATTCATTCATTCATTCATTCATTCATTCATTCATTCATTCATTCATTCATTCATTCATTCATTCATTCATTCATTCATTCATTCATTCATATCATGGTATAAATATATCCATTCTAGATGGTAAATTTCACACGATATAACGAAATTAGTTTTGAGGGTCACCATCTTGAAAAACGGCGAATGTGAATGTCGGTCAAGGTCAAAAGGCAACATATTTAAAATAGCTGCCCCAATATACGTATGTATTGAAAAAGTGTCCATATACCATCCCTCTAAATATCTCGTTTTAAAGATACATAAACTATTCGATTTTACAGCCGCCATTTTGTTAAGGTCAAATTAAGGTCAGGCGTGAAATGTTTGATATATTAAAAATCGCTATCCAATTACCTATTCATTGATGCCAAAATAACGACTCTAAGTGCCATATTTTATATACAGATATAGCAACATTAGTGAACATGGCCGCCATCTCTAAAACTTGCGGATATGAATGTCGAATAAGTCAAAATGCACCATAATTGAAATTAGAAGACTAGAAAATGTATATATTAAGCCAAAAAGAAACATTTTATATGAAACTGTTAATGAAATATGGAAAAGCAAGTTTTTAATTTTCGATGGCAGCCATTTTGAATATTGCAAAAAGTGGTGGAAGCATCAACATCTCAGGTTGCTTCCATCAAAATTCTGAAATAGTATCAAGTTCTGTGCCAAATTTCATGCTTTTATCCAGCAGTGAAAATTTATGGCATTTTCTGAATTTAAAAGGCAAGTTAAAGGCAAGTTCTTATATAGCGCAGTATCCAGTCCTCAGGACCGCTCAAAGTGCTTTTACACTTTACTTCCCTGACAGACCTGTTCACTCAGACACCATCTCGGCTTCTCTGGGAAGCATCCAGCCATATGCTACAATTAATGCGCGAAGGCTGACCGTACACATATCCACCACTGTCTATAGCCAGGTACTCATTTTATTCAGCCGAGTGAACTGGCGCAATGTAGAGTGAACAAACTTGCCCAAGGTTTTAACACCGCAGCCAGGATTCGAACCCGGGTTCTCGTAGTCGAGAGTCCGAAGCTCTACCCCTGAGCCACTGCGCTCCACACATTAAGAGCCCTCACCAATAGCAGAGTTGCTTTAGTTGCCAACAAGTAGACACAAGTGTTAGGGTAAATACAAAAGACCATAAGAAACGCAATTCAATTAAAAGTACAATACTAAGTCATGCAATCATTACTACTAAATAAAATCAACTATGAACAATTACTGGCTTAGAAAATGTAAACAGATAATTACATACAACTTATTAACATAATAGCACTAATGACAACATCATTATTTTATATTATTATTATTATTATTATTATTATTATTATTATTATTATTATTATTATTATTATTATTATTATTATTATTATTATTATTATTATTATTATTATTATTATTATTATTATTATTATTATTATTATTATTATTATTATTATTATTATTATTATTATATTAACATGAGTGTGTGAATAAATAATTGAGATCGTTCAGAGACAAAATAGCCGTCAAGAAGTTGTCTTCAGACCCACTTTAAATTGGTTGACATTCGCACATTTACGCCCTGTCAGGGGCACTTCTCTATCTATAACACTATATTATATATATATATAATATATATATATATATATATATATATATATATATATATATATATATATATATATATAGCAGCGGCTCCGGACCTGTGGAACAAACTGCCTGCTACGTACGCAAAATATACAGCGATATAGAACCAATTTGGTTGAATGTTTAAATGGTCTCCATTGGAATCTCTCACAAATATATCGTCATGTCAGTCCTCTAGGTCTTTGGTTCTAGTGACTACACCCGCAGACAGCATCAAATACACTCAGGCTAACAACAAAGTGCAAGAATATATATATATATATATATATATATATATTATATATATATATATATATATATATATATATATATATATATATATATATATATATATATATATATATATATATATATATATATATATATTATCGCAG
>OZ024866.1:10297779-10310279 GCA_964017155.1 Oasisia sp. SBJ-2009
CATATTGATGTTTCCGATCGGGTATAATTGAGGTATAGCTGCATAACGAGTATTGTGTAATACGTTATAATAATAATAATATGTGCATTACACATAAAAACGACTTTTACTAACGTAAGGCTTGTTTTAAGATATTATTTAACTTGTTTGCACGACGTGAACTGCAAATGTGGATCTTGATCTGAGTTGTCTATGAGTGGTTTGTTGTAACTTCGGGCACCTGTCTGTTAGCCACGTTGTGTACACGTGACCTGTTGGACATAGAGGACACTGCTCATCTGATATTTGGCAACATTTCATGTACAAACAGCTGTCACCATTTAAAGTGTGGCTAAGAATAATTGCGTACGAGATATATGGGATGTGGTGTAACAGGACTCAGCTGTAGTGTCACCTCTTCGACATTTTTATGTAAAGAGTGTAAATCTTTAATAACATTTTGTTACCATCGAAGTTAGATTTCTGTCAATACCTCAGCGCAAGCAGCCATCTTGCCGTTATGGTCATCCTGTGACAATCCCGCGTTATTTCAGTAAGAGTACAGTACAGCACAATACAGTGCTGTCCAGTGTAGAGCAGTCACCTCGCCATTCAGGTCACTTTGTTCTACTTCCGAGGGTGATCTAACATCGACGTTCCACCCGATATGTTTTAGTTGGTGTGTTAATCCGAGACCATGTCCCAACACGACGTGCGATATGTATATACCAATGATAGATGATCCTGTGACAGATTGGCTCGAAAATAGTTGCAATGGTGAGATGAAGCAAGGCGATGTTACAGGGCGCGGCAAAAAGTCAACAAATGGATGTAGACTTCTGTACTAGGCACTGTAAGTGGCCAGCTGGTGCGAGTACAGAGGTATTACAGAGGGAGCATCTACGAGCAACTCTGCGTGTGGTCTGTCGGTCTGTAGTTGGGTGTGGGGATGAACTTGAGGGAACATACAAATTACGCATTGAAATTGACAAAATCAGCTCCTACGACTGTGTGAATGGGGGACCATGGCACAGTGAGTGAGCAACAACCACGAGAGAAGGAGAGGGAGTGGCGGAGAGAGATTAGAAACAGACATACATACAAACAGATAGACAGTCAGACAGACAGACAGACAGACAGACAGACAGACAGACAGACAGACAGACATACATACAGATAGACAGACAGACAGACAGACAGACAGACAGACAGACAGACAGACAGACATACACATAGACCGCGACAGCAACAAAGATAGAGATAGAGATAGAGACAGAGACAGAGACAGAGACAGAGACAGAGACAGAGACAGAGACAGAGACAGAGACAGAGACAGAGACAGATACAGAGACAGAGACAGAGACAGAGACAGAGACAGAGACAGAGACAGAGACAGAGGCAGAGGCAGAGACAGAGACAGAGACAGAGAGAGAGAGAGAGAGAGAGAGAGAGAGAGACAGAGACAGAGACAGAGACAGAGACAGAGACAGAGACAGAGACAGAGACAGAGACAGAGACAGAGACAGAGACAGAGACAGAGACAGAGACAGAGACAGAGACAGAGACAGAGACAGAGACAGAGACAGAGACAGAGACAGAGACAGAGACAGAGACAGAGACAGAGACAGAGACAGAGACAGAGACAGAGACAGAGACAGAGACAGAGACAGAGACAGAGACAGAGACAGAGACAGAGACAGAGACAGAGACAGAGACAGAGACAGAGACAGAGACAGAGACAGAGACAGAGACAGAGACAGAGACAGAGACAGAGACAGAGACAGAGACAGAGACAGAGAGAGAGACAGAGACAGAGACAGAGACAGAGACAGAGACAGAGACAGAGACAGAGACAGAGACAGAGACAGAGACAGAGACAGAGACAGAGACAGAGACAGAGACAGAGACAGAGACAGAGACAGAGACAGAGACAGAGACAGAGACAGAGACAGAGACAGAGACAGAGACAGAGACAGAGACAGAGACAGAGACAGAGACAGAGACAGAGACAGAGACAGAGACAGAGACAGAGACAGAGACAGAGACAGAGACAGAGACAGAGACAGAGACAGAGACAGAGACAGAGACAGAGACAGAGACAGAGACAGAGACAGAGACAGAGACAGAGACAGAGACAGAGACAGAGACAGAGACAGAGACAGAGACAGAGACAGAGACAGAGACAGAGACAGAGACAGAGACAGAGACAGAGACAGAGACAGAGACAGAGACAGAGACAGAGACAGAGACAGAGACAGAGACAGAGACAGAGACAGAGACAGAGACAGAGACAGAGACAGAGACAGAGACAGAGACAGAGACAGAGACAGAGACAGAGACAGAGACAGAGACAGAGACAGAGACAGAGACAGAGACAGAGACAGAGACAGAGACAGAGACAGAGACAGAGACAGAGACAGAGACAGAGACAGAGACAGAGACAGAGACAGAGACAGAGACAGAGACAGAGACAGAGACAGAGACAGAGACAGAGACAGAGACAGAGACAGAGACAGAGACAGAGACAGAGACAGAGACAGAGACAGAGACAGAGACAGAGACAGAGACAGAGACAGAGACAGAGACAGAGACAGAGACAGAGACAGAGACAGAGACAGAGACAGAGACAGAGACAGAGACAGAGACAGAGACAGAGACAGAGACAGAGACAGAGACAGAGACAGAGACAGAGACAGAGACAGAGACAGAGACAGAGACAGAGACAGAGACAGAGACAGAGACAGAGACAGAGACAGAGAAAGAGACAGAGACAGAGACAGAGACAGAGACAGAGACAGAGACAGAGTGAGTGAGTGAGTGACTGACTGACTGACTGACTGACTGACTGACTGACTGAGTGACACATATAGCGAGACAGGCAGATACACATGCATACAGTATAAGGACACATAGAGAGATAGAGAGACAGAGAGACATATATAGAGATGCGTATATAAACAGATATGAAGATTTATACGAAAAGATACCGCAAGACATATGCAAGCATAGACAGTCGGACAGAGAAACATACAGACATACGGATAAACGGACATCATTATTTACAGAAACGCCCATAGTATAACAGATATTCAAACATATTATATAAACATACATAATAGTCAGTCATAGTTAGTGACAGTCATACGCAAAGAAGGAACGCGAGATTCGGGTAAAGAAGTAACAACCGAAAGCGATACCATATTCATTACGCGACACACTCGCATGACTTGAACTAAAGTTGACGCGATGTGAGACGTTGACTGGCGTACCCCACACCCGCCTGTCCTCGGCCGTATCCCGTCAGTCATTCGATGCACTATCCTCGCTTCACCGCCGTTTCTCTACGGTATTAACGACGTCGGTTCTTCTGCGGGAGTTTGCCCTCTAGTTCTGCCGCAGTGCCACCGTGGCATGTCGGTTGTAGACGAAGCGACGGCGTTGCAATTTGAGCAACAAGTCGGATAACACGATACAGTGGAGAGGCCCACATGGAATGTTTCGGGGGCGATTTGTTTATCGGTTCCAAAGCGGGGTAGATGGACAACTGACGCGAAAGTTTGTTGTCGATGGGGGCTTTTTAAAAAAGAACCTGTCGGGGACCGGAAGTAGCGCTGGCGCGTGTTTTCTCTCCAGGCGACGGGATCCTTCCCCATCGGTGTGGAGTCAGCAATTGGAGCAAGCTATGTGTACACCGGAACGGGAGAAACCACAATATATGTTGTATATATATATATATATATATATATATATATATATATATATATATATATATATATATATATATATATATATATATATATATATATATATATATATATATATATATATAGTTCTTAGTTCTTAGGTGATTTCCTCCCAAACTTGGCCTAACGCAGGAGTTGTCCTCAAGAATTAGTGAGTCCACTACAGGTTACACATTTACCCCTTGTGGGGGTCTTTTACTTCCCCTGTCATAGACACCAGATAGAAGGGACCACCGGCTTTTAGTGTCTCTTCCGAAAGACACAGGCAAATGTAGGGTGAACGAAATTTCCTAAGTTTCGAAACGGTGGTAGGTGGGACTGAACCACTGTCCCCTCGATTGACCACCGATCCCCACGGTACATCTGCAAGGTATACACATTTAATATATATATATTATATATATATTTTATATATATATATATATATATATATATATATATATATATATATATATATATATATATATATATATATATATATATATATTAAATGTATACACATAGCAGACATAATGCAATATTGGACTGACTTCAGCGTGAGACGACTGATTCGTGAATGTCCAGCGAGGAAAGCTTTAGCACGCATCTCAGTTAAACATGTAAATTAATTTATCTTAGTTCAGTTTTGAAAGTTGTCTTCTTCATCAATTAAAACCCACACTAGTTCTGTCAGAACATGTAAAACAAGAATTTCAATTTGAAAAAAATCATCTTTCAGATGAAGGCATCGTGTGCATATCTGACATTATTATAACAACACAATTATAATGCCAGCGATTTCTCTGGAAAAAGCAATGTGTACCTCTCGTTGTCAATTGGAACTACGACTGCCCTATCTCTATGAAGGATTGGTTTGCCGTGGACAAATCTGTACCACTGTTAGGAATGCATTTCAATATGTGTTTCTGTGTCGTCATAAAATAATGATAATATGAAAATTTGCATAGCACCCCCTTTTCGGCCTAAACTGCTCAAAGGCGCTTCACATCTATATATCGCATTGCTATAGTTGGTAATGTAAGAGTTACCAATCTTGCAAAATAACGTCAAATGTGTTGGGCAAGTCAACGAAGGTAACGGCTAACATTGATACGGTGTGTCGAAGTCAACCGGTCCACGCCACACATCTCAATAAGGCTGGCTTGTCGTGCTGTCAGCGTCAATTGAAACACAGGTGACGATAGCGTCAAGACGATTTGTGTAACACCAAACAGTCAGTACCCGTTGACGCCGGGTGACGTCGAGAGACGTCAGCTGTGGAGCTGATAGTTGTCAACCACACCAAACAGTTGTGTCGCGACACATTGGTGCCAAACAGCACTAAGACTGTGTCGCTATGTAAGACGACCTGTATGGTAGTGTTGGTGGCTCGTAATATCGTATGTAAGTGGGCCCAAAACACAGACAAAACGTTATTACAAGTGCAGCATCTCAATTCTGTTTCAGCTGTTGTTGCACTTATTACTATTATTTAAAGTATTATTATTACATTATCATTATTATTACATTATTATTATTGTTGTTTTTGTTGTTTCTTGTGTTGTTTTTGCAGGTCGTGCTATGATTGATGCGGTTATTGCAGTTGCTGCTATAGCTGTGATTGCCGTTGTAGCATTTAACCCTCTTAATGTTGCCTCTATATCCGTGTCTTCGTCTTCTGTTTCTTCATCATCTCAATATTACCCATTTTCATCTATTTCTTTGTTATTCGTCGTCTTCTTTTGCTGCGGCAGCTGCTGCTCCTGCAGCTCTTGCTTCTCCTACAGCTGCTCGTGCTTCTGCAGCTGCTGCTGCTTCTGGTTTAATTTGCATCTGTGCCTTGGTTGAGTTTGATTGGAGTAAGCGCCATGTTACCATGCCTGAGTGTTGCCGTTGACCAGACACAGTCACAGTCACACCCACTGTCTGCACCAGCCTCGCTCCCTGCCTGAGTGTTGCTGTTGATCAGACACAGTCACAGTCACACCCACTGTCTGCACCAGCCTCGCTCCCTGCCTGAGTATTGCTGTTGATCAGACACAGTCACAGTCACACCCACTGTCTGCACCAGCCTCGCTCCCGGCGGCAGCTGAGTGCAGCCATTTTGTCACAATCAGTGAGCATATGCTTCCCATTCGTCAACGGTGAATCCTACTCCTAATCGTTTCTGTTATCGGTTAATCCATGCTTCCGCTATCACAAAATCCATGTCGCGCAATTAGGCTGTCTCGTATTCTTTTTAACGCGAATATAGCGTTTCCATACGATATCTGAAGGAAGGTTACACTTCGTCTTATTCTCGAATTAACCTGCACCGTCCGTGCCAGTAAACTACGCTATCGTGAGAACTTAATACAATGAATGATGTCTGTCTGTCTCAAAGACGGGTGTACCTTTTTATATCGATTAAAACTTAATGCAATGAAATATATCGATATCTCCTTCTCTTGAAGACGATATACTTTTTATATTGGTTTAAAATTAATACAATCATCGCGCACTCGTACGGAGTACGTTTTTGTGTCGATTTAACAGGTGGAGTAAATGTGTACTTGCGAGTGTACGCACATATTTATTGTTTGATACACGATGGGAATGTTTATCTGGGAAAAAAAATCATAATTGAATAATTTCACAAAAATAAAGAGCTCTCGAAGAAAATCGTCTTTATACTAAATCCGTCGTTGTGGTATTAAAGTAGCTTTTTCTAAACACAAACAGCAGCAATAATGGTGACACTATTTCCAAGACACACCAGTGACAGTGTCCCCTGTCGCGCCATTGTGTTGACAGTTTTCTGATGTATACAAAATCACTTTAATAAGTCAAATTGATTTTAATGAGCAAAATACGGTTTAGATGTTGAGAAGAATGTTAGTTAATTCGGTGCAGAGAAGGTGTGTGCCAGAGTTCTAGACGACGGTCCGTCACGGCGGGCGCTCCGGCCCCCTCTCCTCCTCCGACACATCCATATGGATGACCGTCTGGCGTGGGGGTGGCATTCCGTTGGCGCCTTACACTTGAACGAAGTTCGCAGTATCTGTTTTATTGTTTAACCGAATGACAGGGGCTCGTTTCACAAAGATAAAGAGTTCTTAGAGGAAAATCATAATTACAAATATCCTTGGTTAAATTGAATGAGTTTATTATAAATTACACATTAACTCGCTGGTGTTGACAGTTTTAAAGATAACTGCTAATGACCAAAATTCATGTTAAAGACAAAACTCGAGTTTAAGAACTCTTAACAATGTTGGTGAAATGGTGCCCAGAGATCATTTGTGCCAGATTCTGCTCCCAGCTCCTTCGTCTGCTCGTTCTCTGTTAAGATATCCACAAATCTGCATCTGTTTTCGAACATCGGTAAACATCTCGTTAATGATTCTTCGCTAATGCGATCAATGTTGTATTTGAACATTTCATTTTGTCAGTTACTCAGTTTCATTTGTCATTAGTTCTTGTCGTGCTGACATGCGTTCAGCCTGAAGCGTTTCCTGCTGATGCTATTTTGTATCTCAAAAGAACAGCAGTTGGCGTCAGTCGGCCTGTTTACCTCTTTGTAATAAATAGAAGTGTCACCGGACGTCTTGGGCTGCTACAGTTCATAAATAAATCCGCGCGTCCAAAAAACTAAGCGTTCATTTGTCTTAATGTGTGCCGGCATTATACGCACGCCCCGTTAAAGGACCCGATGCGCAGATATCTCTTGGCGCCGCATTGCCCATAAATCCATGACTGATATGAAAAAGCAGACATATATATGGCGATACCGTCTTAGCCGCGGACGGACCTGTGTGTTAATCGACTCAACCCGGCACAAATTATGTGCGTTTTCTGCGGTAGTTACGCAGTGATCTCATCGCGGCTATAGACGGAGCGCACCGACAAAGAGAACACGAAAATCCCGTCGTCGCGAATTCCGCATCGGCGCGTTCTGTTTGTCTGCGTGGGTCCGAGACAGATTTGATCTATGCGTGTTCATTTGGCGGTTTGGTCCATGTGGCCAACAGAGTTGAAACAGAACTCAACCGTGAACCGAATTACATCACATGATATCCGGTGCTTTTGATTTCGTTGTGGGACAACGACAACAAGATTGCATTACGTTAACACAGTACTTGTTCACGTCATGCAACACGCTGTATTTGTAAAAGTAAATCGCTGCTGTTAATATCAATCATCGCTGGTCTAACCTTCATTGCAAATATACGTTGGCGTTATTGGTTTTCTGCTAAATCGGGCAAACCAGTGTTTTCAAGCAGATGACATGGTATTGGTAGTCGCTAATCAGAATCCGAAGTTACATTTGTTGAACGGAACAGTGACCTTTTAGGACAGACAAATCCTTCGTTTTGGGATATTTGTGTCCAGCACACGTAAAAATGGCGCTTACTTTAGACTAGAAAGGAAAGGGGGACTAGTTGGTTGAATGTGTGTGCGTGGTTGTGTGCGAACGGGTGTATACATGTGCGCGTCTTTATGGTGTGTGGTATGTGCGTTGTTTCTTTGTGTGTGTATGTCTGTATACATGTGTGTATGTATGTATGTATGTATGTATGTATGTATGTATGTATGTATGTATGTATGTATGTATGTATGTATGTATGTATGTATGTATGTATGTATGTATGTATGTATGTATGTATGTATGTATGTATGTATGTATGTATGTATGTATGTATGTATGTATGTATGTATGTAGTATGTATGTATGTATGTATGTATGTATGTATGTATGTATGTCTGCATAGTTTGCGCTGTTTTTCTCAGTCTTTCCAATTCGCCAACATGAGACTGTAATGCTTATCAAACAGTAGGATAAAGCCTACGTCCCAGCCAGTAAAACACATTTGAGTTGCATGTTATTAGCTGTAAATATAGACGCAAACGGGGGTGGGGTGGGGGGTGCGTCTAGTCTTATCAGCTCTTTGAGCCTCGCTGAATTTCCAAGAAGGCTTAGTGTCATTGTTTTTTTTCAGCTACTACGTAAGGTTCAATAACATAAATACATCTTGTTTTGTTCATGTCGCGAGATAATATTATTGATTTCATTTTAGTGTTCATGCTCTTTTTGTAGATGTTGATTTAGCCACTCATTATTTAGTTGCAAAACGAAACCTCGCTAATTCAGACTCACACTGACGGAAACATCTTGGCGCCGTGACGTCATAGTTGTCTTTGTCGTAATGCTATCTGTCGTTTGAAAGTATGTTAAAGGGAATAACAACAAGGCATTATATAAATTTCTTTTGTTGCATATACATGAAGTATACTATTATATGTAACATTTTAGTGTGTTTAAAAAATACATAAAAATATCTATATGTTTAAAATGTTATATTAAACACGGCATGCCCGCATATCCCGCGGAATTTTCAGATTTAATGAACTAAGCGTTTTACCAACTATGACGTCACGCCCCAGCATCCGTAAAAGCGCGGCAAAAATATGCATGTTTCAAAAAGCCCACTAACATTTGTAACAGTGTGTAATATTACATCCTTATATTTATAGTCATACCCACCAAGCAACAACAACAACAAATGAATTAGAAATTCCACACTTTATGCAATGCCAGTGGGCTTTTTGAAACATGCAGATTTTTGCCGCGCTTTTACGGATGCTCGGATGTGACGTCATAGTTGGTAAAACGCTTAGCTCATAAAATCTGAAAATTCCGCGGGATCTGCGGGCATGCCGTTTTTAATATAACATTTTAAACATATAGATATTTTAATGTATTTTTTAAACACTCAAATGTTACATATAAGAGTATACTTCATGTATATGCAACAAAGGAAATTTATATAATGCCTTGTTGTTATTCCCTTTAACAAAACAACGTCATTATATTTGCTTTCATACCCAATGCAATTGCATGCCTTTTTCGTTTTGTTTTTCTTTATTTTTTACTGGGTAATTAAACGTTTACTGTTGACGCATTTTTATATGCATACTTTTTTTTGTCTTTAGATTGTTTATTCAGCGCATCACATATGTACAAGGTAAAAGTCGTAATGCCCGAATAAACGAACGGGTGTATATGTACACAATAAAGGCGCAAATAGCGTAGTAACAAAAGTACCGGTATATAATGTGGTGTATAACTTGGTGCTGCTTACATGGGTTTGTTTCACTCGCCTGTAGCTTACAGTAGGCAATATTCAATAATTTAAATTAACATTTTAATTAAAATTTGTAAATACAATTGCTTTATTTTTTATTTTTTCCAAAATTATAATTTTCCATTTTAAACCGGGGTATTTAATTTTGATTGACAAGGCTCTCATCCTGGCATATATTTATCTGTACTCTGCTGCGGATGAGGCGGATATGCGGGAGTAGACCTCCCCATTGATCCTATTTTTATATGCATACTATACATGTATTGCATTGTTTTCATTATTTCCCCATGTTTTTTCAGTATACTATTTTATACATCCGTTGGCTTTATTACTTGCGTCTTGATGTGTATTTAATGTTGGATTCTCATATCGTATTATGTCTTTGGTCTGTTTGCATGTATTAACGTCTTTGCTGCTACGGCAACGTTTTTACGTGAGTGTATTTACTCGTCAAATATTTTAATCCATCGTGATTCTGCCTTCGGTCAGTAAACCATATGTTATTTTCATGATGCAGCCACATCTTACCCAAACACGTCGTAGTGTATTAATAATTCACAACGGTTCCCTTAGCGTGCTAGGACGGGCCAGGCTCGTGGTGTATCGGCCGCCGCAGCACATTCAAAACACTATGGAAACATTATGGTAGTGCTGGATACAGTAATAAAGGTGTTGTTGTTGTTGTTGTTGTTGTTGATGGTGGTGGTGGTGGTGGTGGTGGTGATGGTGATGGTGGTGGTGGTGGTGGTGTTGGTGTTGGTGGTGGTGGTGGTGGTGGTGGTGGTGGTGGTGGTGGTGGTGGTGGTGGTGGTGGTCGTCGTCGTCGTCGTCGTGGTGGTGGTGGTGGTGATGGTGGTGGTGGTGGTGGTGGTGTTGGTGGTGGTGGTGGTGGTGGTGGTGGTGGTGGTGGTGGTGGAGGTGATGGTGATGGTGATGGTGATGGTGATGATGGTGATGGTGGTGGTGGTGGTCGTCGTCGTCGTCGTCGTGGTGGTGGTGGTGATGGTGATGGTGATGGTGATGGTGGTGGTGGTGGTGGTGGTGGTGGTGTTGGTGGTGTTGGTGGTGGTGGTGGTGGTGGAGGTGATGGTGATGGTGATGGTGATGGTGGTGGTGGTGGAGGTGGTGGTGGTGGTGATGGTGATGGTGATGGTGATGGTGATGGTGATGGTGATGGTGATGCTGGTGGTGGTGGTGGAGGTGATGGTGGTGCTGCTGGTGGTGGTGGTGGTGGTGGTGGTGGTGGTGGTGGTGGTGGTGGTGGTGGTGGTGGTGGTGGAGGTGATGGTGATGATGCCAATGTGCTGTGACGTAGTTGTGCTAGAGCTACCACTCTCCCACTCATTTATAGTTCACTCAATGCTACAACACGTTTAGTTACTGTGTCCAGTAAACAGACTAAAGCTGATATCTAGTTCACATTATGTGTGCAGTTGTTTACTACAATTTTGCTAAGGGCTCTTCTACTTAGCAATTCCGGTCATCTACGAATTTGTTATAGGAAATTCTCATGTTCCGTTCCATCAGCAGAATTAGTGTCACGTAGATACTCTGCACTGGACAAAGTGCAAAATAATTACGATTCATTTGAGACCATGTTAATATGAAGTGCCTACTTTGCTTCAGCTTAAATGAGGTTACGGTGTCAATGTAATACCGTGGTGTGTATTTATACTTTGCGATGTGTTGCTGCTCTATTCAGGAAGGCAGTACCTACATCCGCAGTGCGATGTATCGGGCCGTGAAACGTTGCATACGAACGAGTTATGACATAAGTCAATTATTATAATATGTGCAATTAAACCAGCTGACCTGTTAATCCGAGCGATATATAAAACGACTCGAACGTAACCCACATCCGGAAATAGGTCTTTGCGTACTGCGCATGCGCATGCGCATACAAGCAACCTGACCGACCTTTGAGCATCAAGTACTACCATGTCGCAATTAGCCGAGTTTTAGTTTCTGTGATATTCTTCTTGACGTAGACACTCTATTCATGCAAATAATTGTACATGTTATTGCACGTCTAACTTATAAAACAGGGTTTCTCTGTAGGTCTCTGTGTCTGTCTATGAATCCACATCTCCGTCAGTTTTACATGAATCAGGCTGAAAGTGTGCATCATGCATGGATAGTTCGTAGATATAGATTTTTTTTAATTCGTCCGGGGTTGGAGAAACAAACACAAGGCTATATATATATATATATATATATATATATATATATATATATATATATATATATATATATATATATATATATATATATATATATCAATCAACGAAATTTCATCATTTCTATAATATCATTAGACAATTATGCCATCTACGACTGTGTCGTTGGATATCAGGGAAAATCTGCTTATTTTTTCAATTATGTTACGTCGTACGTTTGAGAACGCGACCTATTTTTTTGAATATGCTGAAACAATGTAACGCAATCATGAGGTACCACAATAACGTATCGGACAGAGGGCGCTCTGACACATCTAGGGTCTTTGTGCCGTTTTTTACGTATTCTTGACGTGTGTAAAATGCGGCACCGTTTTGCGGAACATTTTGTGGAACGCTTGTTTAAATCATCCACCAATCAGCTGTTGAACTCGCATGACTCCGAAGCCTCACATAGCTAAATATGGATACAGTCTGACATGTCCTTCAATGTGAAGGTA
>OZ024866.1:10315279-10332779 GCA_964017155.1 Oasisia sp. SBJ-2009
AACTACGTACTAATATATGACAGTTGCGTCAGATAAGGAATCAATACAAATACCTGTCAGCTAATCACCACCCACTTCCATCCTACAGTTTAAACTGCGTCATTATTACCGTTTTTGATCACAGATAAAGTACCTATTACGCTGTGCGCTGACGAGATAATCTGGGAGTCGTTATAATCTGTCTATGACAGATTTACGTTGGCGGAGATGTGGCGAGATACTGCGTCTTCGATGGCGCGTAATTATTAAATTGTATATCTTAGCACAATTCGAAAGTAGATACGAAGAAAATAACTGAAGAAATCACTTTATATAATCGCCTCTACAACAACATATCATGATGATGTACAACTTGATGGTGGCAGCTCAGTGGCGTGTCGCAAAATAGGGAACCATATATATATATATATATATATATATATATATATATATATATATATATATATATATATATATATATATATATATTTTTTTTTGTGTGTGTGTATGAAGTATTTGTAACTTTACTTGGTTCGTCGATTGCAACTTGGCTGAATTCTTCCCCCTGAAGTCGAGATTGACTGTTATCGAATATGTTTACCAGTGAGTGACGTTTTGAACAGGCGTAATAACTGGATACTATCGTCAACATACTTTACGTTAACTTCGATTAACGATTATAGATTTTCAGCAAAAAAGATTATCGTTTGAGAGATGCTACATCTGGACTCTCGCAGATTGAATTACGTCACCTCCGGTCCCATCGCGATGGATTAATATGACGCACGTGACCGGAATTAATCTTCTCCGGGTGCTTTGGGAAGAGCCCTCCGAAGAGGACCCGGACAGAAGCGTGGGGCGACGGTGAGGTCATCTAGGTCGTGTCGTCTGCCTTTGATATGTGATTCGGGTCACAATTGGAATAATTATTTCGACGCACACCGATTAGTCGCGATGTCAATTCTGCGACTTGGCCGAATCGCGCGTTAACAACGGAGCGCATGTGGACGAATGCCGGACACTTCTATCGCGTTCTCGCATGACACTACACAGGCCGCCCAATTATACGTAATCGTCGTCTCTCGCCCATTAAGTCGCAATTACATCGGTGGGTGGCCTACTTGTCTCGATATGTATCGGAGTCAGCCCACGTGCCATGCGCCAGCTGGCACCGTGGCTTTGTGGAGACTGTTGGCGATGGCGGTAATGGTGACACGTCGTTGACGACGGCGGTACTGATGACACGTCGTTGACGACGGCGGTACTGATGACACGTCGTTGACGACGGCGGTACTGATGACACGTCTTTGACGACGGCGGTACTGATGACACGTCGTTGACGACGGCGGTACTGATGACACGTCGTTGTCTACTGAGTCGGCCACGGGCAGAAGACACACTGTCGGGGGATACGTGACACACAGGGCGCACACAGACGAAGATGGAAATAGCACGAGGCGAGAAGAGACGAGACGAGCCAACAACAACAATAAAGTAATAGTCATAATAACAACTACGACTACGACGACATGTACGGCGTCGACAACAATAATTACAACGACTACAGTCATAGCAAATATTATGGTGATGGCAACTGCTTCAACAACGACAACGACATTAAAAGACACATGACGGGGGAAACGAGAACCCCAGTGGCACCTGTCAATGAGACTAGTAATTAGTTGTATTAACGCAGCAGGTCAGATTAACGTCCCGTGTGAGCTGACTGCCGTCAGTCACACTGCCGACACCTCCCCGCTCCCCTCCCCCTCCCGCCTCCCGCCGTGGGGCGCTCACTGCGTCGTCACGACAACTCCGCCAATATCTCAGTCTCTTCACAAACATACTCAATCAGACGCCAGCCAGTCCGGCGGTATCACAATGATATTGAAGTTTCACCTGCGTTGGAATATTGATTCACGGGAACGCTCGCCTCAACTAAGGGTCAACAACAGAACGCGGATTGTGTGATAAGATTTACATAACAAAACAGTGTTTGAATTAGTGCTTGTTTATTCGTTCATTCATGTTTACGGGATTAGTTTTTCAATACGCATATATATATATATATATATATATATATATATATATATATATATATATATATTTATATATACACGCACACACACTCACATACTCACACACACACACACACACACACACACACACACACACACACACACACACACACACACACACACACACACACACACACCAACGCACGCACGCACGCACGCACGCACGCACACACTTCTGCATGGAGCAATGGAGCAGAATGTTGGACAGTTGGAAAGAAGGAGGGACAGATTCTCGCGAAAACAGAGATGAGGATATTGTGAAGAATTAAAGGTGTAACACTGAGAGGCAAAGTAAAGTGTGTGGGCATCAGAAAGTTAATAGGAGTTATTAATAGCATACACGAGAAAGTCAGAAAAGTGAGACTACACATGCACGGAATGGAAGAAAACAATGAAGTGAGAACAATTGTTGATAACATTATGAGAGTGCCAGAAAAAAGACCAAGAGGGAGACCAAGAAGGATACGGTTGGATGGCGCCCGTAGGGACATTCAAGGATTGCGGATCACCCCGGATGATGCTCAGGACAGAACATTCACGAAATCAAGAATTCTGGCCGCTGACCCCACCTAGTGGGAAAAGCGAAGAAGAAGACGAACATTATATATATATATATATATATATATATATATATATATATATATTATATATATATTATATATATAATATATATATATAATATATATATATATATATATACATATATATATTATATATATACATATATATATATATATATATATATATATATATATATATATATATAATATATATATGTATATATATATATATATATATATATATATATATATATATATATATATAAGATATATATATATAAATAATATATATATATATATTATATTAGTTAGACTTCCTGGTCTAACCCATACGAATGTAGTACCTTAATAATTGTGTCCTTTGAGGTTTAGAAAAATTCTTTTTATGTGAAATGAGAACAGTAGGACAGGCATACTTATAGGTTCAGTGCTATGATGTATCTGCAGTGCAATGACGCATGTTAGGCAGGGTGTAGTTGGCGTAGTGATTTTTAGCAATTTTTTCTTACATGACTCTGCGGATGCAGAAAAACATGCTAAATTTGGTCAATATTGAGGGGCAGAATACATGCGTGCATTTTAAGAGAGCCTGAGATATGCTTTTTTGACGAAATTTGATCAGCATATCAGTGACATGACTGCAGTGATTGTGTTAAAATAAAAACAAATTCTCAGGTCCAGTTTCCTTATAATCTGACAAAACGTTAACATGGCCGCCAATGGGAAAATCAACAGTGCTCTGTGCCCTCGTGGTGTTTACGGCGCCGTCAACATTCAGCGGTCGTCACTACGGCCAGCCCTCTCCCTCCAGACCCGGTATTCACCACTCGTCTCAATGATGTATATCGAACTAATGACGAATGCGACTTAGCAAATTGGCAGCAACAAACACAGGTGAAGCTGTAGCGGGCTGACGGCCCCTCGGTGGGAAGTGCTAATGGCAGATTGTTGTATTTGGGCGGCTCGGCCCCCAAACGAGCCCGGCAGAGTACGGGGAGGTACGGGGGCACGCGCAGTGCTCGCGAGCCGGTGTTTCGTGTCTGACTCGATAAACATCGCAGTTTGCTCTTGCAAGTGCGACCATCCGAGCACGTGTTCGGGGCTTTGCGCATGGAACGAAACTAATATATGCATAATATGGGGGGGGGGGGGGGGGGTATAGAACCGGAGCTTCATCAACAGTCGCGACACTGACCATGAATTATTATTATTATTATTTGGAGAAATGTATTTAGCGCAATGTATATCCCGGTTAAAACCTGTTCAAAGGCGATAACGATATAAAACAAAGTAAATACATACTATAATATAGGCAAAATAAATAAATTAAATTAATAGGTTAAATTCTATAAAATAAGCTGCATACAACGGTAAATTGGCTGTGTAACATTCAATATACATAAACATTAAAAAGACAAGTCAAGTTAAAGCATATTAAATTATTAATTTAGTTAGAAGCATCTTAATTTAAATGTCACTTCAGCTGTTCCATATGACGCTATCTGGAACAGATGTATCTATAGCAATGTCTTCAAGTTGCCACTGGATAGAGTGCAGGTGGAGATCATTCGCGGCGACCATTCACAAATGTTTACCACAGCCATCCAACTGCAGCCCTCCCTTGCTCTCACCCCACCTCACAGCCCTCCCTTGCTCTCACTCCACCTCACAGCCCTCCCTTGCTCTCACTCCACCTCACAGCCCTCCCTTGCTCTCACTCCACCTCACAGCCCTCCCTTGCTCTCACTCCACCTCACAGCCCTCCCATGCTCTCACTCCACCTCACAGCCCTCCCATGCTCTCACTCCACCTCACAGCCCTCCCTTGCTCTCACTCCACCTCACAGCCCTCCCTTGCTCTCACTCCACCTCACAGCCCTCCCATGCTCTCACTCCACCTCACAGCCCTCCCATGCTCTCACTCCACCTCACAGCCCTCCCATGCTCTCACTCCACCTCACAGCCCTCCCTTGCTCTCACTCCACCTCACAGCCCTCCCTTGCTCTCACTCCACCTCACAGCCCTCCCTTGCTCTCATTCCACCTCACAGCCCTCCCATGCTCTCACTCCACCTCACAGCCCTCCCTTGCTCTCACTCCACCTCACAGCCCTCCCTTGCTCTCACTCCACCTCACAGCCCTCCCATGCTCTCACTCCACCTCACAGCCCTCCCTTGCTCTCACTCCACCTCATAGCCCTCCCTTGCTCTCACTCCACCTCACAGCCCTCCCTTGCTCTCACTCCACCTCACAGCCCTCCCTTGCTCTCACTCCACCTCACAGCCCTCCCTTGCTCTCACTCCACCTCACAGCCCTCCCTTGCTCTCACTCCACCTCACAGCCCTCCCATGCTCTCACTCCACCTCACAGCCCTCCCATGCTCTCACTCCACCTCACAGCCCTCCCATGCTCTCACTCCACCTCACCACTGTCGAAATACCTGTTTTTTTTCGTTTAACGTACACCAAAACCTACATTCATGTTGAGATTTGTTGCGGGAGGGGCAGAGCCATATGTGTGCCCCTATAATACATTCCATAGGCAGGTACTATCTGTGTTCACTCCGGCTCCAGCACCTTGGTCAGCACGGGGCATCAGCTCCCGTCGACTTCCTTACCCACGGGCTTAGCGTCAGCACTGTTACCGAGAAGTACTATACTATTCAAATATTTGGTAGTTGTGCTGTTATAATAGTATTGCAATAACTAGGCATGAGTGTGTGTTTTCGTAGCTTATTTGTCATGCGGGCGTGAATGCGTATGGTAATGCGCTAACTCTCATATAACCGGCTGTGTCCGCTACTGCGACAGTATCTCGCCACTGACCCACGGCTTCCTTTGACCGTTGTCGCCAGAATATATTAGTGTTGCCATTACTGTTTCAGTTTCAGTGTATGCCACTAGGTGTATGCCACTAGACTTGGTACACATATCGTGTAGCACCACGTCTTTAGATTGTAAGAAAACCTGTCCAGCTTCGATCACCTAGTTCTGATTTACTCTTTGTCTACAGAGTGAACACTAATATTGGGACAAGGGCTTTTTTCAGGAGCTGCACTAATTATATATATATATATATATATATATATATATATATATATATATATATATATATATATAATTATGTACATATATGTTTCCTTGTTGTATTAGATCAGTTAAAATTATGATGTACTTTTTCACTTACTTGGTACATAAATGATATGTGCTCATCAATCACCAATTAAGCCCGTTATGCAAACAGCTTAATGAAGAAACGTTCATTTCCGGAAAGATTTATATAAATGTGAAACAGTGGTGGCTTTATTATACGATATGTAGGCGTAATATTGCAAAGTTCGGATGTACTCGTTATAATTGTGTATTGTCATCGTCGTAAACACCCAAGTCAAAGCATCGTTAATATGCATAACGTACAACCATTGATATAAGCAAAGATGTTTCTGATAACGAATACTCACCAAAATAATTGTAATTACATAAGCGAAGGTGCATAAAAATCAATGTGCGCTTAACTGAAGTTAGTCTACACATGATTGTTCTGCGTTAAGAGATTTCACCCCCATTCCATTAATTTATTCCTTATGACGGAAGACGAAACATTCGACGACTGCACGACTTTTGTAAACATGCTTAGTGCAGTGCAGAGGCAAGTTTTGTTGATCGACCGGGGGAGGGGTCACGAAGGAACAGGCTTGACACCGGGATGTACTAATACAGCTAATTTGTCTAACCTGAAGAGAACGTGACCTTAATGAGCCTGTAGCGTCCTGAAGATGAGACACACAGACTCGTGTCGGAGAATGCACTGAACACATAATGTTGTCAAGAGCTAAATGAAACGAGAGAGGAATAAGAGACAATAGAGCAAGAGAGCAGTAGAGAGAGGGGAGAGGGGAGAGGGGAGAGGGGAGAGGGGAGAGGGGAGAGGGGAGAGGGGAGAGGGGAGAGGGGAGAGGGGAGAGGGGAGAGGGGAGAGGGGAGAGGGGAGAGGGGAGAGGGGAGAGGGGAGAGGGGAGAGGGGAGAGGGGAGAGGGGAGAGGGGAGAGGGGAGAGGGGAGAGGGGAGAGGGGAGAGGGAGAGGGGAGAGGGGAGAGGGGAGAGGGGAGAGGGGAGAGGGGAGAGGGGAGAGGGGAGAGGGGAGAGGGGAGAGGGGAGAGGGGAGAGGGGAGAGGGGAGAGGGGAGAGGGGAGAGGGGAGAGGGGAGAGGGGAGAGGGGAGAGGGGAGAGGGGAGAGGGGAGAGGGGAGAGGGGAGAGGGGAGAGGGGAGAGGGGAGAGGGGAGAGGGGAGAGGGAGAGGGAGAGGGAGAGGGGAGAGGGGAGAGGGGAGAGGGGAGAGGGGAGAGGGGAGAGGGGAGAGGGGAGAGGGGAGAGGGGAGAGGAGAGAGGGGAGAGGGGAGAGGGGAGAGGGGAGAGGGGAGAGGGGAGAGGGGAGAGGGGAGAGGGGAGAGGAGAGATGGGAGATGGGAGAGGGGAGAGGGGAGAGGGGAGAGGGGAGAGGGGAGAGGGGAGAGGGGAGAGGGGAGAGGGGAGAGGGGAGAGGGGAGAGGGGAGAGGGGAGAGGGGAGAGGGGAGAGGGGAGAGGGGGAGGGGGAGGGGGGAGGGGGAGGGGGAGGGGGAGGGTAGGAGAGGGTAGGGGGAGGGGGAGGGGGAGGGGGAGGGGGAGGGGGAGGGGGAGGGGGAGGGGGAGGGGGAGGGGAGGGGGAGGGGGAGGGGGAGGGGGAGGGGGAGGGGGAGGGGGAGGGGGAGGGGGAGGGGGAGGGGGAGGGGGAGGGGGAGGGGCAGGGGCAGGGGCAGGGGCAGGGGCAGGGGCAGGGGCAGGGGCAGGGGCAGGGGCAGGGGCAGGGGCAGGGGCAGGGGCAGGGGCAGGGGCAGGGGCAGGGGCAGGGGCAGGGGCAGGGGCAGGCGCAGGGGGTAATCCCTGCACACTTTAACTGATATAACATGTACAAGCGTTTATCAGCTTTTTTCACAATAGTATCTACGTGTTTGTTCCAAGTCAGATCCTGAGAAATGGTCACACCTAATAGTTTGGCATGGCAAACTTGTGCTACATCCCTCCCATCTATTTTTATATTCGGGATAGTGCTTCTGAAATGATTATTTCTTTTGATTTTTTCGAATAAATTTTATGAAAATGAAAATATTACCATACTCACATGCAACAGAAGCCGTGCTACAACATAGTATTCACCTGCCGTCGGGTTTTCTCCTTTAGTTCAATACTCTAGAGTGTTTTAATTACATATTCTGGAGGGTCCATCTTGGATAATGTTTGCAATTCTCAAGTCACATATCCCGTATATCGTCAAGCCCGTCTAATTCCGTGTGTCGTCATGCCCGTCTAATTCCGTGTGTCATCATGCCCGTCTAACCCCGTGTGTCGTCAGCCCGTCTAATCCCGGCAATTTTCGGTCGACTTTCTGACAAATGCCACTGAGTGGCGACGGATTAATGCACTTTCGGCCGCAGTTATTTCCGTGGATACACGAGGAACACGTTGGTATATACAGCGGATATATGTTAACACTTACTAAGAGTAGTCGACTGTGTCGAGTTCAAATGTGCATAGCATTTGTCAGCATTCCATTTAGTCATTTGTTATACCACATAATCTAATAAAATACCCCCTTTCCCTCTCATTATCACTTTTCTCTATCTCCCCCTCTCTCTCCCTCCTCCGTATCTCTCTACTTATATATAAATATATATGATTAGTCTACAACTCATGCGTACTTCCAGCAATCTATCTATCTATCCATCTATCTATCTATCTATCTATCTATCTATCGCTCGAACGATCGATCGATCGATCGATCGATCGATCGATCGATCGATTGATTGATTGATTGATTGATTGATTGATTGATTGATTGATTGATTGATTGATTGATTGATTGATCGATCTATCGTTCTACCAATCTATATAGCTGCGGAATTCTGCGGCAGCATTAGAGCATAACCTGTCGTTAAATGTGCTGATTCTGTCTGGTTTAGAACTCTGTCATGTTCCAAGGCGTAGGCGGAACATGATCAATGGTTCTGAACGTTGTCGGACCTCCAGTTCTGCCAGAAACACATCATAGCAGCAGTCATCAATCTAGTTATCTCTATCAACATCTCAGCAATAATTCTATTTCCACAGCCAACCAAATGTAATCTCCTCGTGACGCGTCATCGCTGATGTAATCTCAAAACCTACATATTTGTGCGTGCGTGTGACAGAGCATAAAACTTGTCGTCACCTTTGACCACTCGTGTCGCAATATATGTGTGCCGTTCTGTTACAGTGTCATATACTTGTTGTTTGTGGTGACAATGACGAGCTACTTAGGCTGGAAGTGGAACAAAACAACTTAAGTTAAATTGCTACGATTAGTCTTTGTAGTTTAGCATTACGACAAGACGGACAGAAAGTCCGAAATGAAGGGATTGTTGCGCATGTCGACCTCCCAATTGACTATGAAATTACGTTATTCAGGCAGATATTCACCGACTCATTACACTGTCATGTGTGTGAAAATGATGACGTCGACACCACCATTGTTGTTGTCACTGCTGTTGTTGCCTCAGATGATGATATTGATAATGATGAAGTCTTTGATAATGTGGTTAATATGGTTTTACTGATTGAGCAAGACGTCATTGGTACCAACTTAAAATATGAATCCATAATATTATTGTTGCTGTCCTAAATATTGTGGTTTAATGTGATAGAAAAGCTGATGATGATGATAATAAAATCCTCTACCGCTTGTGACCTCGAAACTCAGAGTTCAGAAACGCTAGAACAACAGCTGCTGTGCAATCGTCCGGATAGGTTTGAGCGCGAAATGCAGGCGAACATATAAACAATGCCATAAAAACAAACTGAACCGAAACACCGTTTATAATTAGAACTGGATCAAAGAGACCTCTGCACCGAGGTGGCTGGAGGAGGGCGTCAGTTCCTATCCTTTTATTATATACGAACATCATTTGGGACTGTCACATTAATATATATATATATATATATATATATATATATATATATATATATATATATATATATATATATACATATATATATATATATATATATATATATATATATATATATATATATATACATACATATATATATATATATATATATATATATATATATATATATATATATATATATATATAATGTATATGTATATATGTATATATATATATATATATATCCCAAATTATATTTAAAAAAATATTTAGAACATTACACTTTTTGTGATATTCACAATGTAATCGTTGCCATGAGAACGTCACAGTTATGCCGTGGTTATTATTGCGACATAATCAGTATAATCACATCGGCGCTGTCACACCGTCATTGTCACTATATTTGCATTGGCAATTGTTGTGACGTAATTCTGGTTATACCATGGTCACTATCGTCACCTAACTGTCACGACGGCCAGTTGGTCATACACTGCCGGCTGTTGGCGCGAGGTGCAGGTTTATCTCGTCGCCGTCGTAAAACCTCGCAGCGACGGAGATTCCCGCCGAGCGCGCGGCGTCTTAAATCAGCGCAAATAATGCGACGTCGTATATTGTCAGGCATCGTAATCTGATCGTGTTCGTTTTTGCAGAGGTTGTGAGCACCGCGAGTGTCTGTCTGCCAGTCGACGTCGTCCTGCAGAAACAGACACACGGGCTGACGAGTTGGTTCAACAGAAACAGAAACACGGGCTGACGGGTAGGTTCAACAGAAACAGACACATGGGCTGACGGGTAGGTTCAACAGAAACAGACACACGGGCTGACGGGTAGGTTCAACAGAAACAGACACACGGGCTGACGAGTAGGTTCAACCGAAACAGACACACGGGCTGACGAGTTGGTTCAACAGAAACAGACACACGGGCTGACGAGTTGGTTTAACAGAAACAGACACACGGGCTGACGAGTTGGTTCAACAGAAACAGACACACGGGCTGACGAGTTGGTTTAACAGAAACATGCAAACGGGCTGACGAGTTGGTTTAATAGAAACATGCAAACGGGCTGACGAGTTGGTTTAACAGAAACATGCAAACGGGGTGACGAGTTGGTTTAACATAAACAGGCAGACGGGCTTTACGAGTTGTTTAAACATAAATGGACAAGCGACTGACGAATGGAGTCTTCGTACGTTGTGACGTCACTGCTAGTTACATCGACTGTCAGCTGTTGAACGCGTGCGACGTTTTTGTCGAGGGCACTGTTGCAATAATGTCGACAGGCAAGGACACCCGTAAGCTTGCCTAATTGTAAGAAAGGGGTGTTTAAAGTCACATGGAGTAGTACTTCGTTCGTTCCACGACAAGAGGCAATAAACAGTGCGTCAGCGACATAAAGCACAAACGAACACGTTCATATTGTCAGGTGAATTTCTACTCGTCGGCCGCGAAACACCTGCATGAGGAAACACTGCGAGCGATTTACAAGCAATTCGACGATTCCGAAACGCCAGTTGCTGCAGCTGGCAACGACGCTGGCGCCGGGGCTACGTGGTCGGGATATCGACCACTCACGACTACTCGTTAATAGCGATTAGCGGAAGTTTTCGGTGATGTCGTGTACTGATATACCAGAGAGTAGCGCTACATGCAGCTCGATGGCACCACTCCCTGGAAGAGGCCGTCGTTAACAAAGGGACTCCTACTGTTGACCGATCATCGCGAATTATCGGGTCATCGGAGTGGCGCCCGCGTGCGATTAAACAATGTTTCAGTGAGAGATACAGAGGGAGATAACGGATAACATTATAGTTGTTGATGATCGACGGAATAGCCGTCATAGCTGTAGCGACTAATACTCCACTCATGTGGTGTCAGCGGTGAAGAGGATTTAGTGAAAGCGAGTGTAACCGACCAAGCGAGAGGAATGGATGACAGTAGTAGGTGATAACGCCGCCGTTGCTCCCCTCGCTGGCCACGCGACTGCCGCGCTGTTTCGGAGTCTTGCGGCACGCCCCTTCCGACGCAGGAGGCGGGCTGAGCGGTCGACGCGAAGTGACTGACATCGCGGCACATTCACGCGCCGATCAGAGCCGGTCTCTGGCAGTCGCCAGCGCCACTGCCGTGCGCGTATTAATGTCGCTGTTCTTTGACGCTTTGCTTTAGTCGCCCGCCGTGTGCGAGTCGCGTGTATCGTCTCGTTCTCAGTCTCTGTCATACACCAAACAGTTCGTGAGTCGCTGTGGACAGCGCGTGCCATGTGCTTGCGATGACGATGACGGGCGACGCTAACAACTCGTGGAACATGTCGGACGGCAGTGTCGACTCCCTGCACGAGCGGCGCTGCGATCTGTACTCGTTCATCATCTACACAGTCATCGTCGGCTCCTTGGTCGTCGTCGGCATCATCGGCAACAGCTTCGCTTTCGTCGTCTTCTGGAAAGACAACATCAAGACGTCGGCGTCGTTTCTCTTCCAGGGGCTGTCGCTCATCGACTCGTGCCTGTTGGTCACTGTCATCCCGCTCTATTCAATGGACTCGTTCGTCACGTACACGGACTGGCTACAGGACCACTGGACGGCCATACGTCCCTATGTGCTCGTCTACCTGCTGCCGTTGGCGTTCACGGCGCAGACGGCGACGATATGGGTGACAGTACTAGTGGCTGTGAACCGCTACATCGCCGTGTGTCTGCCGTACAAGGCGTCGCGACTGTGCACCGTTCTGAAGGCGAAGAAACAGCTGGCGTTCGTGCTCCTATTTGCTGTTCTCTACAACATCCCAAAATTCGCCGAATATCGCGTCGAGTACACGTCAACAGACAACGGCACGACGTACACAGCGAATGCCGGTTACACGAAGCTCGGTGAAAAGACGTGGTACTACATCATCTATGCCAACATACTCTATCTGATATTCCTGCTCGCGCTGCCGATATTCATCCTGATGGTGCTCAACATTCGCCTCATCAAGGCGCTGAAGGCGCTGCGCCGGAAGCGAATGGAGATGCAGAGTCTGCGCCAACAGCAGGACAACAACGTCACGTTCGTTCTCATCATCGTAGTCATCGTGTTCATCATCTGCCAGGTGCCGGCTCTCGTCAACCAGGTGATGTGGAATGTGGCGCAGGACGACGCGCGAGAGTGCGGCGGCTTCCAGTTCTACCTACGCCACATCGCCAACATGTTGGTCATCCTCAATTCGGCCGTCAACTTCATCATCTACATCCTCTTCAACAAGCGCTTCCGGCATGTCCTCATCCAGACGGTGTGTGCCTACAGTGTGCTGGTCGGCGACCCACGACAGGGCGGCAAGTCGGGCGGCAGCAGCCCCCAGATGACTGTCACGACGAGGGTGATGGCCAGTCCTGAGCGCGAGAACGGCGAGACGGTCAAGGACACGCTCCTGTAGTCGTCGCGACCGGACGGGTCCAGGCCTCGCGCGCCGGACATTGTACAATGACGAGACGCAAACACACGGTCGTTGCTGACGGCTGAACGGACAACGGAACGTTGTGGACAATGCATGGACACTGCGTAGGCCGTGCGTGGACATTGCGTAACCGGATACTTTGCCTATACATAGCGTCACAATGCATCGGTGTGGAATATTTATGCCAATGAGTGGACAATGCGTGGACATTGCTTCCGTTACGAATACACGATACGTAGGGAGGATATAACAACGACTCAACACACCCGGACTGTCAGCCATAGCTGTCCGTGCAGAGGCACGTGGCAATGTTAGTGTTCCCGCCCGCCGGAGATGCCGTACGCCACGGCAGTGTGTGTAAGAGCACTACGACTGCCCTGTACTTCACGACGCTCTAGTTGTGACCTAACTGTTTACTTCCGGCCATAATGTTATCAGTACACGACCACCGAGATAACACCATCACTAACGCTAATTGCAGAACCAAGTCGTTAGTGGACTTAGCCGTGTTCTCGGGTAGTTGGTTTGAGGCGACAGCTGCTGCTCTATGTACGTCGCTTGTGTTGCGTCGAGAAACTGACGGTGGACATTTGTTAATAACAAAAGTGTCAACGATGTAGCCGTTGTTAACAGAACAGCATATACTGGACGTCAGTGCAATGTTCAGTATCGTCCACGCGGAATAAACCCTGCTCGCACCATACAAAACGGTTGAACTGAGGCAATAGACATCATCAGGTAGGTGTGGATATTGGATGAGACTGGAAGTCTCGTAATCGTGTTAGCGTAAATGTGCTAGTGGCGACGAAAGCGATACGACAGTCTCGGTCCGTGCGACGGACAGAGCGGTCGTCAATTGTCGTTGTCGTCTCCGCTTACATCAATTGCCTCGCCGACTTGGCAAGCCGCCATTCGAACCATGTCACCTGTTGTAAGCACATTGCTAATATACAAATACGTTGTCCAACGTGAGGAGTTGGACGCCTCGAGTCATTGTAATTAAAGCGACACGTTGAGGTCATTGCAGCGTCGTCTTCAGGTCGTCTCATCGTTGACTAGGACTATCAGACAAATTGACGCACAGACAAACGCGGCTGTTGGCTATCGTAAAGGATTCACGTGTCAGCCGAAACACGAAGTAAACATACATTAAAACGACGTGAATTCACCGGTGGGCGCCATCTCGACAACCATGTTAAACACCACTGCCACCACCTTGTACGCGCGAACTTGCTTGACACCAGTGCCGGAAGTACTAGACAGTGGCGCCATCTGACAGTTCCGGTAACCAATAGCATCGCTGGCCGAATGCACGGCGTCGGTGCACTCTGTAGTTCCGCAGAACGGTGTCCATGTTTTGTGATATGGCAAAAAATTGTGTCGTATAGTCGTGTAAATAATATATTTGCTGCATATAATATGGCGTAGTATAAGTGCCTCGTGATGATGGCATAATACATTTGCATAAAGTCACATGAACAGGTGCAGTGACAGAAATCTGGATCTGAGTTGGTAGGTGCATTTATATTCCACCATCGCTGTGACCGTTGATTTTGTAACCAACTAATTCAAACTGCAGACGAACATTATAGGAATTATCGACTGTACATAGCGCGAACGTAATTATATTACTATTTACTGGCTTAGGTTTTCGCAAGTAAAACCAACGCAATCACCCAATGTTGTGAAAAGATGTTTCTATCTTGAAAACGGAACTTCCAAACATTAAGGATGTGTTATAACTTGCATAATCATCTAAATACGACTTAGGTAAAACTTACATTGTAAATAAAGAACGATGTGATTAATGTTACGTCTACCTTGTAACAAACACCCGGTCGAGCACACGTACCACACGCGAACGCACAGATGCATGGACGGACGTACTCACGCACGTACACATGCGTACACCTACTCACTCACTCACTCACTCACTCACTCACTCACTCACTCACTCACTCACTCACTCACTCACTCACTCACTCACTCACTCACTCACTCACTCACTCACTCACTCACTCACTCACTCACTCACTCACCCACTCACTCACTCACTCACACACGCTCGCACACAAACACATATATTTAAACAAACGCACACACAAAAACACATAAACAAACATATATACAAACACAAAATGGTGAACTTGTGTGTATGTATACAATTGTTTGAACGTATCGCACACACTCCCGGCATTGCTTGTTTCCTGTTATGTGTCACTGTTAGCACATACGTGATTCTACGAGGTAATCAATGCACGTATGGCGGGGGTTCAAAACGGACCGTGTCACGGTGGTGACCGGTATGTTGAGCGGGAACAATGAACAGTAGATCGTACAGTATGTTTTTTGCTGACCGCAAGATGCCGCCACTGAACATCGGTTTCTATCGTGTTAATTGAACCCACTTTTGTATTTCGATAGTCGCCAAGTTGGTTCTTTGAGACATTTTGTAGCAACAAACAAACCATATTAGTATACAACGAAGCGACTTAAAGTGCAAATAAACTGCACTTACATACGAGTATCTATCGGGATATGTGGAATCCGATTCCGTTTCGTGCATGATTGCATTCTGGTGTACGTGCGTGCCACGCGTGTGTGCGTGCATGTTTGCTGCATATTTGTAAACACATGTTATGATAATCAGGTAAGACTCCCGCAGCGTGTTGTCAAGCAACGTTTAAACAAGAGTAAACACCTCTGTCTCCAAAGCTACTGGTTGGTGACGGCAGGTGGACAGGGACGACTGAATTATTGACAATCCAGTAAAGACTTTTGGATCATCGATAATCCAACAAGTATTCATATATTATTTGTAAACCCACTCACGGTAACGAAAACGAAAACGAAAACGAAAACGAAAACGAAAACGAAAACGAAAACGAAAACGAAAACGAAAACGAAAACGAAAACGAAAACGAAAACGAAAACGAAAACGAAAACGAAAACGATAACGATAACGATAACGATAACGATCAAAACGCGAGAAACACTTAGTCCTCGTCAACAAGGGATAGTCATGATTTAAATTACAAATGGCTCAAGCCCACAGTGTACTTACAATTGGTCAGCGCGTGTTTCATCGTCGATCGAATGCACTGATTCTACGTGTGTTCTCAAGGGATTTTTTTCGCGTTAACATCGTGGCAGGTTAAGCAACTAACAGTTGGCAAATGCATAAATCGCGCTTCGATTCGTTGAATGTTTAACGCACATTAATTCAAAATATATAATTAAAACAATATGTTATGTTAGTTACATTTGTTAAATAATTCATTCAATATATTGCAACTTCACATAACATAACATTGCAACTTCACATAACATACTCAAATTGTGAAATTGTCCACACATGTGTTCGACTGTGTTGTTATTCAAAACAACAAACTTCATTATGTTATTAGAAGCTAGTGACTTACAGAATCCAACAATTGTTAGTATTAGTTCAAGTATCCATTCTCCGAATGACAGTAAAGTCGAACAGGTACGGTTTCCGTAACAATTCCTTTAATCAATATTCTAACTAAATGCCCGTTGAAAGACATTTTGTTAGTAATATTTACCAAAGGTTAAACAGATTCGAATGAACGAAGTTACTTCGGAGGGTTTAGTTAAAACGTGATTATGCCTTGATATCACATGACATTTACGTCAGCGCGATATTATATATATATATATATATATATATATATATATATATATCGCACTGATGTAATTGTCATTTCACACACACACACACACACACACACACACACACACACACACACACACACACACACACACACACACACACACACACACACTCACACATACACATACACACACTCACACACTCACTCACACTCACACACACACTCACAC
This sequence comes from Oasisia sp. SBJ-2009, assembly GCA_964017155.1. Lineage (NCBI taxonomy): Eukaryota > Metazoa > Annelida > Polychaeta > Sabellida > Siboglinidae > Oasisia > Oasisia sp. SBJ-2009. Next base: position 10,332,153 of record OZ024866.1, read on the forward strand.
ACACATACACACTCACACACACACTCACACACACTCACACACACGCACACGCACACACACACACTCACATACACACACACACACACTCACTCACACACACTCACACACACTCACTCACACTCTCACACACACACTCACACACACTCACACACACGCACACGCACACACACACACTCACATACACACACACACACTCACTCACACACACTCACACACACTCACTCACACTCTCTCACACACACACACACACACACACACACACACACACACACACACACACACACATATATATATATACACACACACACACACACACACACACACACACACACACATATATATATATATATATATATATATATATATATATATATATATATATATATATATATATATACATGACAACTTCTTAACTGGTGAGGATCTTTAACACACGGCGACGTTTGAAGACCTATCTTGTTCTTTGGAGAGTTTAGCTAAGTGCCGGTATGTTTGATGCACGAGATGCTAACCGTCTAAAAACAAAAGTTAAAACAAATTGTAGATTGACATGAACTGTGTATGACATGTCCAAGTGAAGTTGAAATGCACAATGATAGTAATTGGATACTCAATAATAAATAAGAT
>OZ024866.1:10340279-10360279 GCA_964017155.1 Oasisia sp. SBJ-2009
AAACCTGACGGAATTTCTCTACCACCAGCAACCGTCAGACATGGCACTGGCGTAAAAAGAACTTGTGCCTCGATAATTCCAGCAAATGGAAAATAATTATGTTTGATGACGATGCTTATCCTACATGACCTTGAAAGAGAAAGTCCTGTTGATGCCTCGGCTAATGCAGGTACAGGTTGTTTATGTGTACGACATAAACCAGGATGATACCATCAGTAAGGTCTCCTAGCCGGCATCCCAAGATGCAAATGAACCTCACAACGACATACCTACTTCCGATTAACAAAATCAGAGGAACAGTTAAGTATAATACCATGTATTGTGTATCATCATATGACGATCAACCCACATCTATTAACATGACACAGCCGGGAAACGTTAACATACATACGATATGCGCGCACGCACACACACACACACACACACACACACACACACACACACACACACACACACACACACATTCACACACCCACACACCCACACACCCACAAATCCACACACCCACACACCCACACACCCACACACCCACACACCCACACACCCACACACCCACACACCCACACACCCACACACCCACACACCCACCCACCCACCCGCACACACCCACACACCCGCACACACACACACACACACACACACACACACACACACACACACACACACACACACACACACACACAAACACACACACACACACACACACACACACACACACACACACACACACACACACACACAAGCAAACACACACACACGCACGCACGCGCACGCACGCACACACGCACGCACGCACGCACGCACACACACACACACACACACACACACACACACACACACACACACACACGTTCACCAGATTACATCGCTGTTGTGAAGTAAATGCACGCCACGCTTATGGACCAACACCGAATTAAATGTTTCCATGCTGATTAACCACACAACAGTATAACTAATAAATACTGTAAATAGGGGTTATGAAGAGGAGATTTGCATCTCTACATTTGTGCCTTAGTTTCAGACTGTTTAAATCCGCCTCCACTACTGGTGTAGGCCTAGTCAGTCATCAATCCGTTTGTAATTTGTAAATAAGTAAAATAATATATAGCGTATGTGCATACGTTTCATAGTTGTTATTGTAATATATTAATTAAATTAAACTAAATTTATTTAATAATATTTTATAACTATTTATACACAATGTTTAGGTTAAATGACTGTCTTACTACTACTAGTTTAGGTAAAAAGATCATGTGTTATGTATTGTAAAGTGCCTCGAATAGTTGTGGATCTGGCGCTATAGCAAATTACATATATTACAATTCCTTAAATGGTAAACTTATTATGGTCATTACATCTGGAAATGTACCAAATCCTATTATTGGACTAACATTTACTCATCTGTTGACAACTTTTACAAGGACAAGCGCTTTGAAAGAGCAAAGAAACAGGCGACAGGACGAAGGAAGAAAAGCAAGCATAATCACATCTCGCATGCATGTGCAGGTTCATTTTGACAGTCTTTTGAGCCGAACCCTGCGCACGAATGGAACAAGTCTGTCTGTAAACTCAACCAGAACTGCATAAAACTAAATGCTAACAAGCGCGGCATAATATATACTATAAGTATGTTTGATTGTTCGCGCTATTGATTAAAGGAGTTTGTAGAATATTACTTAAATTCGATTGCAACGTCAGAATGCTGCAAATGGGAAGTAATTCATTGTCTTGATCGTGCCGTGTTTTCGTGTGTTTTCGTGTGTGTGTGTGTGTGTGTGTGTGTGTGTGTGTGTGTGTGTGTGTGTGTGTGTGTGTGTGTGTGTGTGTGCGAGAGAGAGAGAGAGATAGAGAAAAGTGAGTAACTGAGTAAACGTATGAGTAAGTGAGAGGGTGAGTGAGTGAGTTAATGAGTGATTGTATAGTTGAGTAAGTGAGTGAGTGAGTGAGTGAGTGAGTGATTGTATGGGTAAGTGTGTGTGAGTGAGTGCGTGAGTGAGTGAGTGGGGGATAATTTTAATGAGTGAGTGTTTGGGTGAGTAAATCAGTGAGTCAGTGAGTGGATGGGTGAGTGATTCCAGTCTGTTTTCTTCGAAATCTTGTGTATTTCCTTCCGTATGCATGTGACGATGACTGATGCAACCGTCAGAGCTGCAATGGAACGGCGCGCAGAAACAAATGATATCGGTTGATGGAAAATGGAATATATATGACGAAATATAAGTAGTGCCTGTTAGTCGAAAGATGATGATTAAGGTTACTTCAGGTTATGGATAATGTGTGAATATAGCTGTTTACTATTGACGATGATAATGTAACTAATCACTTAAGCAGCAGCACGAGAGGATGATCACACCTACGTTTTCCCAGGGCAAAAGTAACAGAGAATAGATGATTTATCAGCAGAACTGGTAGCAGTAGAATGTATTCAAGAACAAAGGCTTGAGTGAGACCATGGAAAATTCATAGTTTTTTTGTGTGGAAGTGGACGTCTAGAAGATTAGCTGAACACAAGGTTGGACGATAAGCAAACATGTAGGTGATTGTGTATACATACGTAGCAACATCATTGCTACAGCATGCCCCTCCATCCCTTCATAACCCTGTTTTTGTTATGCGTTTTTCTAATAAGTTATAAGTATTCATTATTATGATCTTTATATACAAATGGTACCTTTCTCATATGTAACGCAATCCTTCGCAGGATGTATAAATAATTAATAAATACCTCATGCATTTGAATTGCATCGTATTTAACCAATAATAATATATTTGACCTATGTTTGATTAAAATTAGAATAAGACCAAACAAGGCCGTGTTAATGTTAAGGCTCTTCCACAATAGTAGTGTTAAAGTGACATGCCAATACTGTATTGAGTTTGAATTGAATTGACATTTATTTGACATATAAAATACAACGAACATGGAACATGAATGCCAGAATGCCAGTAACAACTAAGCTAGTTGAAGCAACTGGACGCCCTTTAAAATTACATGATAATTTCTACCTCTAATAATTATGTACATAATAATAACTTCATTAATAACAAGTTTTAAGTGTATATATATATATATATATATATATATATATATATATATATATATGTATATATGTATATATGTATATATGTATATATGTATATATGTATATATGTATATATGTATATATGTATACGTATACGTATACGCATACGCATACGCATACGCATACGCATACGCATACACATACACATGCACATGCACATACACATACACATACACATACACATACACATACACATACACATACACATACACATACACATACACATACACCTACACCTACACGTACACGTACACGTACACGTACACGTACACGTACACGTACACGTACACGTACACGTACACGTACACGTACACGTACACGTACACGTACACGTACACGTACACGTACACGTACACGTACACGTACACGTACACGTACACGTACACGTACACGTACACGTACACGTACACGTACACGTACACGTACACGTACACGTACACGTACACGTACACGTACACGTACACGTACACGTACACGTACACGTACACGTACACGTACACGTACACGTACACGTACACGTACACGTACACGTACACGTACACGTACACGTACACGTACACGTACACGTACACGTACACGTACACGCACACGTACACGCACACGCACACGCACACGCACACGCACACGCACACGCACACGCACACGCACACGCACACGCACACGCACACGCACACGCACACGCACACGCACACGCACACGCACACGCACACGCACACGCACACGCACACGCACACGCACACGCACACGCACACGCACACGCACACGCACACGCACACGCACACGCACACGCACACGCACACGCACACGCACACGCACACGCACACGCACACGCACACGCACACGCACACGCACACGCACACGCACACGCACACGCACACGCACACGCACACGCACACGCACACGCACACGCACACGCACACGCACACGCACACGCACACGCACACGCACACGCACACGCACACGCACACGCACACGCACACGCACACGCACACGCACACGCACACGCACACGCACACGCACACGCACACGCACACGCACACGCACACGCACACGCACACGCACACGCACACGCACACGCACACGCACACGCACACGCACACGCACACGCACACGCACACGCACACGCACACGCACACGCACACGCACACGCACACGCACACGCACACGCACACGCACACGCACACGCACACGCACACGCACACGCACACGCACACGCACACGCACACGCACACGCACACGCACACGCACACGCACACGCACACGCACACGCACACGCACACGCACACGCACACGCACACGCACACGCACACGCACACGCACACGCACACGCACACGCACACGCACACGCACACGCACACGCACACGCACACGCACACGCACACGCACACGCACACGCACACGCACACGCACACGCACACGCACACGCACACGCACACGCACACGCACACGCACACGCACACGCACACGCACACGCACACGCACACGCACACGCACACGCACACGCACACGCACACGCACACGCACACGCACACGCACACGCACACGCACACGCACACGCACACGCACACGCACACGCACACGCACACGCACACGCACACGCACACGCACACGCACACGCACACGCACACGCACACGCACACGCACACGCACACGCACACGCACACGCACACGCACACGCACACGCACACGCACACGCACACGCACACGCACACGCACACGCACACGCACACGCACACGCACACGCACACGCACACGCACACGCACACGCACACGCACACGCATACGCATACGCATACGCATACGCATACGCATACGCATACGCATACGCATACGCATACGCATACGCATACGCATACGCATACGCATACGCATACGCATACGCATACGCATACGCATACGCATACGCATACGCATACGCATACGCATACGCATACGCATACGCATACGCATACGCATACGCATACGCATACGCATACGCATACGCATACGCATACGCATACGCATACGCATACGCATACGCATACGCATACGCATACGCATACGCATACGCATACGCATACGCATACGCATACGCATACGCATACGCATACGCATACGCATACGCATACGCATACGCATACGCATACGCATACGCATACGCATACGCATACGCATACGCATACGCATACGCATACGCATACGCATACGCATACACATACACATACACATACACATACACATACACATACACATACACATACACATACACATACACATACACATACACATACACATACACATACACATACACATACACATACACATACACATACACATACACATACACATACACATACACATACACATACACATACACATACACATACACATACACATACACATACACATACACATACACATACACATACAACATACATACAGGCATATGCATGCATGCATGCATGCATGCATGCATACATACATACATACATACATACATACATACATACATACATACATACATACATACATACATACATACATACATACATACATATATACATATATATATATATATGTATATATATATATATATATATATATATATATATAAAGGGAAACAAATAATAATAACACTTATACTATGAATACAGTGCATTACTGTGCATAATCTATTTCAATAAAAGTAAGTGTGGGAATAACACAGTTATGAGTGATTATTGATCATCAGGCAATATTAGCAATATTTTAATATAAAATGATACAATTATGAGTTATTATTGCTAATCAGGCACACTTAATAGGCACACTTCCCAGTATGAATGTATCATAGTTTGTGCCTTTTGTTTAGCTGTAGGTGCAGTAAATTATATATATATATATATATATATATATATATATATATATATATATATATATATATATACAACAATACGGTATGTAGTTTAAAAATCAACCCCTGTTTTTTTTCTGTCCTTATCACATTGTTTTGTCTGCACACGATCATTTCATGACAGATGTTAAAAGGTAAACCCAGATTATATTCATATTCCCACAGTCTCCAGCCATATATATCTTGGAGTAAAATTATATACTAAACTAACCTAGGCGAATTATATCACTGACATAGTTTCCAAAACTTCAAAAGGCTAAGGTATGATGAAAAGAACACTTGGACCAGGCAAATCTGATGTAAAAGACGCTGCTCCCCTGTATGGAATCCACACACCACCACCACCCAAATTAAACGTCTCGAAAAAGTAGAGCACTGTGCAGCCAGATTGGTAAAACACGACTACAGACGCCAAACAGTCACCACAGACCTGATAGCCACCCTTGTATTGGATGGCCCACTCTTGAGCGACGCAGGATCATTAGACAAGCCATGACATTCTACACAATATTAAATAACATAATCAACACCACACCAGTACCAGGCCTATTAAAACCATCAACAAACATAATCATTACATAGCCACCAGGTGTCGCATCAACACTACAGTGTTCTCTTTCTACACCAGAACAATCGGATCAATGGAATAACATCCCACCATTTATTACTGAAATAGAAAACCCTACAGCTTTCAAACAGCAGTCATGAATCTCCCTTTTATGACATACAGTCACCTAAATAGCTTGTAAAGCAAACAGCAAACGGCAAACGGCAAACGGCAAACGGCAAACGGCGAACGGCGAACGGCGAACGGCGAACGGCGAACGGCGAACGGCGAACGGCGAACGGCGAACGGCGAACGGCGAACGGCGAACGGCAACCGGCAACCGGCAACCGGCAACCGGCAACCGGCAACCGGCAACCGGCAACCGGCAACCGGCAACCGGCAACCGGCAAATGGCAAACGGCAAACGGCAAACGGCAACCGGCAACCGGCAAACGGCAAACGGCAACCGGCAACCGGCAACCGGCAAACGGCAAACGGCAAACGGCAAACAGCAAACAGCTACAGACAACCGATAACAAACAACTAACAACAAACAAACACACTACAAACTCATGGGTTAGGCAACATTTTGGCTGTTTGGAGGAAACCATCTGAGACGTGACACCTGAGGACACTACTACGTGATCAGGTCCTCGCCAACATTACTGAAGTACCTTACAGAGTGGTCGTACATTAGCAGCACGGCAAGTATATGACATCTTAAAGCAACCAAAGTAATGGTCCTTAATCATGTTGTCCTTAACCGACCATCTCTAGCACTCAACCAGACCGAGATGTACTGTCGCTTAAGTATCTCCGCTATCGAATATCACGACCTGTTTATCTTTCCTTGTTTACAGCGCGAAACTAAACACATACATAATGTAACGAACATTGCTAGTATGGACGACGCTGTGACAGTGACGAACTGACGCCATGAACAACATGTTCTAGGTGTTATCAAAAGGGCATATTATATTGGTATTTCATTTGAAATGTTAATCGTTGATTTATGTTACAAATGTTCAAATGTTTACTATGACAGCTACATTTGTTGGAGTCATATCTCATAGATGACGTTGGTGTTGGGATTGGGCAACATAGTTCTATAGTGTCTGACGATACACTATACAATTACAGGAGACCTATTTCACTATGGGTTGAAAACAGTGACCCTGCTGGATGTTATGCCAATGATCCGGCAATACCCCAATTTATCGTCCTTCGACCATTTCGGTGGAGTTGTAAACAAGGTCCTGTCGGCCGGGTTGGCTCTATCTTCATCATGCCAAGCCCTCAGTGGTATTTGTGATAGCTACATTGACAAGTCGTTGAAGGAGGGAGAGAGGGTTCGCCGTGCTAACAATCGCCTCAGGAGAACTCTCTATCACGGATGAGTCCACAATGCAGATCGAAGAAATTCTTGGTATCATCGGAAAAAGAAGCATCGGTTGTTGCAACTGATTCTGGAAATAATGGTTGCTCACAGCCTGTCTGTAGTACCGGTTATGTTGAGTGGCATAGTAGTAAACCAAGAACAAGTTGCAGCTCCCGTCCACAGTGCACAGCAACCAGAGCCAATTGTGATTCCAAACCCTGCATGATGGTTGGAAGACGCAGATAAAACGATCATGCCTCATGCCATCTGAGCAGTCCAACATAGCTGCCAACGCCCAGTCGTTGTGTCAACTGACACACACTGTCATGCACCTGCACTTCATTCACAGGCTAGTCTGAACAATATCTAAGTCGAGTTCGGGACAGGTGAGTAGAGATTGCTCCTTCCCCTGCATCGCAAGGCCGAATGAGTAGGCGAGCATCTCTGCCTTGTTCTAGTGAAGGCTCACGTACTCATTGGAAACGATGCCACCAACAGAATTGGCACCAAGCTTGAATTTCCCATTAAATATGACGTCAAATCGTAAAATGCGTAGTCAGACGTGTCAGGAATGTCAATTTTAGGCGGAATTGAAACCAAATTTGGCTATGTGGCCCTTCTAGCTTCAAAGTTATAAATGACAACGCGGTCAGCAGCGGCCATCTTGGTCCTCACGCTCCAGTGACCTTATGCCACGGATTTTCTAAACGCACCTCCTGAGCTGTTGAAAGACATAGCATGTAGAATACAAACAAAAAGAAAAATTGTTTTACCTGAAATATTTTTACGGGCCTATGTGGCAGAGCCAGAACTATATATAAACTTTACTCACTACATTCAAACGCCCGAAATAATTTAACAATAAGTTATTAATTATTATCATCACTATGATCTGCAGGAAATTATAAGTTTTATTATAATATAATAATAATTTTTTTTTTTTTCATATAACGCTACATCCATAATTGTTTGTTGCGCTTCACAACATACTGCTATTTAAAAATATACAATAAGAAGAACATGTACAATTTCAAATAAAATAATAAAATAAATGTGTCTATATAATTAACTAAAATGACCAGTTAGTAATACAAATACTATACAAATTCCATAACAAAAATAGTGATAAATTAATGTAAAGGTATGGTTAATATTAAATAAATAATTAAAATGGTAAAATAATTAAAGTAATTAGGATGTAACAATAATTTCCATTCACCACTTACACACACACGCATGCAAACACGCACATTATGCATAAGAAAATATTACTCAATCTATTTTTCTACTTATGAATGATACTTCCACCACCAGATATGTAATAATATATTTGGACAAAACACTTTAATAATTTTCGGAACAATAAATCACTGAAATTTAAATACAATATGAATATATGGGAAATAGAGGGTGGTAGAAAAAGAAGATATTGTTGCATTTAAAAGCAATAATATTAATATGTTATTATTTTAGTTATTATTGTTAAAAACATTGCTTACGTAATATAAACTTGCGTGCTATTTATAGCAATGTTGTTAAAAAAACATTGCGACTTCGACAAACAAAACAAATTTCCATACTTATAAATCATGTTATATTTCGGACATAACATGAATGAATCAGCAGACTTTAGGCTCTACGTTCGTTGTCACTTTTGTTCCCCTCGTTTCAGCGATTTGCTGCTACAACTGCGGGACAAACCAACACATTTTCTAGCTGACAAGAAATTATGACTATCCAAATACAAGAGAAGAGCTGGTTTTATCGATTTAGTGCAATCTATGTCGGCGACAACCGTAGCGTGCGCCGCTGACACGCCATTTTCTGCATTTTCACTAAATCACACACATTAGATCACCAAATAAAAATACCGCCCATTTGAATAATTATATCACCGTAAATAATAATATGTTGTCGTTTTAGTGATATTAAATAAGTACTAGTGAGTGAACGACGTAAAGACTGCTCGACCAATACACGTCTCAGTTCAGCACCAGATCCGGTCTCTGCTAACAGGTGAAAACAACGATCGCGTGAGTATTTGTCTGGTCGTTGGTTACGTTTATCAAGTAGTTGTTCATTGTGAGTACATTTTAAACAGAAACGACCCATGGTTAGAAGAAGAAAAAACGGTCACTCAAGACAAGTGGTCGCTCATGACAGAGGTCGCACTAGACAGGTTTTACGGTATTTGTTAGATTATTTATTATGATGTATTTTGTGACTAATATCACCATCTCCCGTCACACTTTCTACTTTCATCTATATCATCTCCCGTCACGCTTTCCACTTTCATCTATACCATCTCCCGGCACACTTTCTACTTTCATCTATACCATCTCCCGTCACAGTTTCCAATTTCAGCTATACCATCTCCCGTCACACTTTCTACTTTCATGTATACCATCTCCCGTCACACTTTCTACTTTCATCTATACCATCTCCCGTCACACTTTCCACTTTCATCTATACCATATCCCGTCACACTTTTTACTTTCATTTATACCATCTCCCGTCACACTTTCCACTTTCATCTATACCATCTCCCGTTACAACTTCCACTTTCATCTATACCATCTCCCGTCACACTTTCTACTTTCATGTATACCATCTCCCGTCACACCTCCACTTTCAGCTATACCATCTCCATCACACCTTCTACTTTCATCTATACCATCTCCCGTCACACTTTCTACTTTCATCTATACCATCTCCCGTCACACTTTCTACTTTCATCTATACCATCTCCCGTCACACTTTCTACTTTCATCTATACCATCTCCCGTCACACCTTCTACTTTCATCTATACCATCTCCCGTCACACATTCTACTTTCATCTATACCATCTCCCGACACACCTTCTACTTTCATCTATACCATCTCCCGTCACACTTTCTACTTTCATCTATACCATCTCCCGTCACATGTTCTACTTTCATCTATATCATCTCCCGTCACACCTTCTACTTTCATCTATACCACCTCCCGTCACACTTTCTACTTTCGTCTATACCATCTCCCGTCACACCTTCCACTTTCAGCTATACCATCTCCCGTCACACTTTCTACTTTCAGCTATACCATCTCCCGTCACACCTTCTACTTTCATCTATACCATCTCCCGTCACATCTTCTACTTTCATCTATTCCATCTCCCGTCACAACTTCCATTTTCAGCTATACCATCTCCCGTCACACCTTCCACTTTCAGCTATACCATTTCCCGTCACACCTTCTACTTTCATGTATACCATCTCCCGTCACAGTTTCAACTTTCATCAATACCATCTCCCGTCTCATCTTCTACTTTCATCTATGCCATCTCCCGTCACACCTTCTACTTTCATGTATACCATCTCCCGTCACACTTTCCACTTTCATCTATACCATCTCCCGTCACACCTTCTACTTTCATCTATACCATCTCCCGTCACACTTTCCACTTTCCTCTATACCATCTCCCGTCACACTTTCTACTTTCATGTATACCATCTCCCGTCACACTTTCCACTTTCACCCGTACCATCTCCCGTCACACTTTCTACTTTAATCTATACCATCTCCCGTCACACTTTCTACTTTCATCTATGCCATCTCCCGTCACACCTTCCACTTTCAGCTATGCCATCTCCCGTAACACCTTCTACTTTCATCTATACTATCTCCCGTCACACTTTCCACTTTCAGCTATATCATCTCCCGTCACACCTTCTACTTTCATGTATACCATCTCCCGTCACACTTTACACTTTTATCTATACCATCTCCCGTCACACCTTCCACTTTCATCTATACCATTTCCCGTTACACTTTCCCCTTTCATCTATACCATCTCCCGTCATACTTTCTACTTTCATCTATACCATCTCCCTTCACACTCTATACTTTCCTCTATACCATCTCCCGTCACACTTTACACTTTCATCTATGCAATCTCGCGTCACACTTTCCACTTTCATCTATGCAATCTCGCGTCACACTTTCCACTTTCCTCTATACCATCTCCCGTCACACTTTCCACTTTCATCTATGCAATCTCGCGTCACACTTTCACTTTCATCCAAGCGATCTAGCAGCAATTATATTCCGTATCTTTGCTGATTTCCGTCCTCATATAAAAATACATAGAATGTAATTACTGCATTGGCACGAGCAGACCAATCTGAACAAGCTCGCTCGCTCGTTCACACACTGACTCGCTGACTCGCTGACTCGCTGACTCGCTGACTCGCTGACTCGCTGACTCGCTGACTCGCTGACTCGCTGACTCGCTGACAGGCTGACTCGCTGACTCGCTGACTCGCTGACTCGCTGACTCGCTGACTCGCTGACTCGCTGACTCGCTGACTCGCTGACTCGCTGACTCGCTGACTCGCTGACTCGCTGACTCGCTGACTCGCTGACTGGCTGGCTGGCTGGCTGGCTGGCTGGCTGGCTGACTGACTGACTGACTGACTGACTGACTGACTCACTCACGCACTCACTCACTCACTCACTCACTCACTCACTCACTCACCCACTCTCTCTCTCACTCACTCACTCACTCAATCACTCACTCACTCACGCATTCACTCAATCACTCATTCACTCATATACTCATTTACTCATTTACTCATTTACCCATTTACTCATTTACTCATTTACTCATTTACTCATTTACTCATTCAATCATTCACTCATTCACACATTAACTCATTCACGCATTCACTCATTCACTCATTCACTCATTCACTCATTCACTCATTCAATCACTCACACACTCAGTCACTCATTCACTCATTCACTCATTCACTCATTCACTCATTCACTCATTCACTCATTCACTCATTCACTCATTCACTCATTCACTCATTCACTCATTCACTCATTCACTCATTCACTCATTCACTCATTCACTCATTCACTCATTCACTCATTCACTCATTCACTCATTCACTCATTCACTCATTCACTCATTCACTCATTCACTCATTCACTCATTCACTCATTCACTCATTCACTCATTCACTCATTCACTCATTCACTCATTCACTCATTCACTCATTCACTCATTCACTCATTCACTCATTCACTCATTCACTCATTCACTCATTCACTCATTCACTCATTCACTCATTCACTCATTCACTCATTCACTCATTCACTCATTCACTCATTCACTCATTCACTCATTCACTCATTCACTCATTCACTCATTCACTCATTCACTCATTCACTCATTCACTCATTCACTCATTCACTCATTCACTCATTCACTCATTCACTCATTCACTCATTCACTCATTCACTCATTCACTCATTCACTCATTCACTCATTCACTCATTCACTCATTCACTCATTCACTCATTCACTCATTCACTCATTCACTCATTCACTCATTCACTCATTCACTCATTCACTCATTCACTCATTCACTCATTCACTCATTCACTCGTTCACTCGTTCACTCGTTCACTCGTTCACTCGTTCACTCGTTCACTCGTTCACTCGTTCACTCGTTCACTCGTTCACTCGTTCACTCGTTCACTCGTTCACTCGTTTACTCGTTCACTCGTTTACTCGTTTACTCGTTTACTCGTTTACTCGTTTACTCGTTTACTCGTTTACTCGTTTACTCGTTTACTCGTTTACTCGTTTACTCGTTTACTCGTTTACTCGTTTACTCGTTTACTCGTTTACTCGTTTACTCGTTTACTCGTTTACTCGTTTACTCGTTTACTCGTTTACTCGTTTACTCGTTTACTCGTTTACTCGTTTACTCGTTTACTCGTTTACTCGTTTACTCGTTTACTCGTTTACTCGTTTACTCGTTTACTCGTTTACTCATTTACTCATTTACTCATTTACTCATTTACTCATTTACTCATTTACTCATTTACTCATTTACTCATTTACTCATTTACTCATTTACTCATTTACTCATTTACTCATTTACTCATTTACTCATTTACTCATTTACTCATTTACTCATTTACTCATTTACTCATTTACTCATTTACTCATTTACTCATTTACTCATTTACTCATTTACTCATTTACTCATTTACTCATTTACTCATTTACTCATTTACTCATTTACTCATTTACTCATTTACTCATTTACTCATTTACTCATTTACTCATTTACTCATTTACTCATTTACTCATTTACTCATTTACTCATTTACTCATTTACTCATTTACTCATTTACTCATTTACTCATTTACTCATTTACTCATTTACTCATTTACTCATTTACTCATTTACTCATTTACTCATTTACTCATTTACTCATTTACTCATTTACTCATTTACTCACTCACCACTCACTCGTTCACTCGTTCACTCGTTCACTCGTTCACTCGTTCACTCGTTCACTCGTTCACTCGTTCACTCGTTCACTCGTTCACTCGTTCACTCATTCACTCATTCACTCATTCACTCATTCACTCATTCACTCATTCACTCATTCACGCATTCACGCATTCTTGCATTCACTCATTCACTCATTCACTCATTTACTGATTCCCTCATTCCCTCATTCTCTCATTCCCTCATTCCCTCATTCCCTCATTCCCTCATTCCCTCATTCCCTCATTCCCTCATTCCCTCATTCCCTCATTCACTCATTCACTCATTCACTCATTCACTCATTCACTCATTCACTCATTCACTCATTCACTCATTCACTCATTCACTCATTCACTCATTCACTCATTCACTCATTCACTCATTCACTCATTCACTCATTCACTCATTCACTCATTCACTCATTCACTCATTCACTCATTCACTCATTCACTCATTCACTCATTCACTCATTCACTCATTCGCTCATTCACTCATTCACTCATTCACTCATTTTCTCACTCACTCACTAACTCACCCCCCTCTCTTCTGGTCTCTCCTCCCGTTAAGGTCGTACACACTCCCACTAGCAAACAGGTGAGCAGCCTGAGGCCATTAAGCAATTACTTTCATGACGCTCGCTTCGTTTAGCGAATACTGAACCAGCGTCTATTTATACCCTTGACAGTATGAACGGAAGCAACAAACTGTGTCCATGAACAGCCTACATTGGTGACGGGCCTGGTATCGAACACAAAACACACATCGCGCAAATGAAAGTGCAGCACAGTACAGCAACTGTGCAGTACAACTGACTGTGACGCCTGGTGAAGTATTTAATTCAGCGGATGTAAAATAAACGCGTCCCTTATAGTGATGGGCGCACGATGAACACAGGAAAAAAGCATGATAATCGCGTCTAATGATAGTGACGAGCAGAATGAAGGCAAGGAAGAAGCACAACTGTTAGTTGTATTGATCCTTCCTGTCTCTCTCTCTTATGCAATCTTACTTTGCGAAGCGCAAAAGGTTGCATGAAGTAAATTGCCTATTTACGAGAACGGGAAATACTGCCGCGATAACAAATCGGTGAAAGCTCTTTGAGGAAAACAACCACGCCATTAGAGTGTGCGTGTGTCAGCACTACTTACGTGTGTCATCACTACTTACGTGTGTCAGCACTACTTATGCCTGTACTGTCAATGCCAGTGGTTTTGTCTTTGGCGCAATATCTGCTATTAATTTTGTGTAAGTCAGCAATAAAGTGGTGGCGCAGTGGCGCAGTGGCGCATTGGCGCAGTGGCGCATTGGCGCAGTGGCGCAGTGGCGCAGTGGCGCAGTGGCGCAGTGGCGCACTGGCGCAGTGGCGTAGTGGCGCAGTGGCCCAGTGGCGCAGTGGCGCAGTGGCGTAGTGGCGCAGTGGCGCAATAGCAAGAGCTACGGATTCTCGACTAAGACAATCCGGGTCTGAATCCAGTGTTGCGATATCCATTCTTGGCCATTCTACATTGTCCCAGGACACTCAGCTGTGTAGACGACTACATGGCTACAGACACTGGTGGACACCTAATCAGTGCAACCACACTTACCTAATCAGTGCAACCACACGTACCTAATCGGTGCAACCACATATATCTAATCATCGTAACCACACTTACCTAATAAGTGCAAACACACTAACTTATTAAGTGCAACCATACTGGCCCAACCAGTGGAATTAAACTGTCCTAATCAGTGCAACCACACTCATCTCTTAATCAATGCAAACACATTCTCCTAATAATTGCAACCACACTCTCCTAATCATTGCAACCACACTCTCCTCTCCTAATCATTGCAACCATCGTCACCATGCTGTCGGTCGCGAAGCGACAAAGACTGCTTCCATCACTTGACTGTTGCTCTCCATTTATCTCTCTGCTGTGAGAGTGATGTTCATGAGTCGATCTTTATGGCTCTCATTTTCAGGTTTCTCTTGATGGTATCCTTGAACCGGAGACGAGGGCGCCCACTCTTTCTGCGACCAGAAGACAGTTGAGAGTAGAGAACCTGCTTTGGTAGCCTGTCTGGTGACATCTTCATGAGGTGTCCAGTCCACCGGAGATTCTTTCTGATCAGAAGATCTTCCATAGATGGCAGCCCTGTCCGTTCGAGTATTTCCTTGTTTGTCACTTTGTCCATCCAGGTTATCCTCATGATCGAACGCAGATGTCGCATCATGAACGCATGCAGCTTTTTCACCTGTCGTCTGTACACTGTCCAGGCCTCGGGTCCGTATAGAAGGGTGGACAGCACGGAATATCTTGTCTTTAACCCGCATGGACACATAATAATAATAATAATAATAATATGTATTTGTATAGCGCCCGAATCAATAGTATTGCTCTCAGGCGCTTCACATAATGTACAAATAGTAGCTAAGATAAAATTATTATTAAAATAATTATGTGTATATATGGATGCTAAAATATTATTAAGATATATATTATATATACACATACACGCACATTTATAAATATAACCCTATGCATGAAATAATAAAATAACATAGCAGAGTTACATTTAATATTCCTCAGTATGCTAAAATAAAAATTAAATTAAATAAAAAATAAAAAAGTATATGATTAAAAATAATAATTATAATAACATAGCTCATCAGTCTTAAAAATATCATACTGAGATGCTAATAATTATACTAATTGCGTAATGAATATAAACTGTATAAAATATTGGTAAATGCATTTCATTAAAGTCCACATCACGTCACAGAAACGCTAATCTAAAAAGGTGTGTCTTAAGAAGTGTTTTATATTGTGGCTGTGTCTTTGCCGTCCTAACACTGTCTGGCAGTCCATTCCACAAAACGGCTGCTGCAACGGCAAAACGGCGATCACCGTGAGTGACCGTCTGCGATGCAGGTAGTGTCAATAGCGGCAAAGACGCAGACCTCAGACGGCGATTGGGTTGACGACGTGACAATAGTTCCGCGAGATAACACGGTGCTTGTTCATGCATTACCGAGTAAACAAACAAAAGCATGGTGGTTGTTCCAGATTCTCTGGCGTAGTCGGCCGAAAGATGCACTAGCCATCCTCTGTATTTCATCGTCAATGCATCCATTACTTGATATAGTGTTTCCGAGGTAGGTGAATTCCAGAACAGAGTTCAGCTTGTTTCTATCAACCATGATATCCTCCTCCCGGGTTCTTGTAGAGTTGGGTTGGTGCAGCACCTCCGTCTTCTTGATGTTAATCTTGAGGCCGAACTTCTTTGACCCATCAGAGAAAGCATCCACTATTTTCTGCATCTCTTCAGCAGAGTGTGCAACCAGTGCACTGTCATCTGCGAATAGCAGCTCTCTCGTCAGTATCCGAGTAGTCTTGGTTTTCGCTCTGAAGTGTCCACCATGTCTCGGAAAGCCTCATCGAGCATTGCTGATAGGAAGATGGAGAAGAGCGTGGGGACCAGTATACAACGTTGCTTGACCCCATTTGTGACACTGAACGATTCCGAGACTTCCCCTCCAACACTAACATTCGCCATAATTTCGGTATGTAGTGCCTCGATCATTGTTGTGAACTTCTCTGGGCAGCCATACCTCCCCAGTAGCTGCCATAACCCGGTCCTCCTAACTGTATCGCACGCCTTACTGAAGTCGACAAATACCATGTACAGTGGTCGGTCCTGCTCAGTGCACTTTTCTTGAAGTTGTCGGTGACAAAATATCATATCCACGGTGCTCCGGTTACCTCTGAAGCCACATTGTGTCTCCGGAACTACCTCTGGTGTTATGTGGCGAAGATCTTGCCTGCTATGGAAAGAAGAGAGCTTCCTCTATAGTTCCCACAGTCTGTTCGATCACTTTTCTTGTAGATGGTTACAATGCTGGCATCCTTCCATGCTTGTGGTACAGAACCCACCTCCCAGGCATTGGTGATTAGTTGGTGCAGTCTGCTGAACAGTTTGTCTCCTCCGTGCTTCCATACTTCTGCAGGAATTCCATCTCCTCCAGGGGCTTTGCCATCTTTCAGGCCGGCGATTGCTCTAGCCATCTCATCCATAGTTGGAATATCATCGAAGCTTGTCTTGGTAATGCGCTGCGGGATGTTGTCCAGAGCTTCTTCGTCTATGTCGCCAGGGACGTTGAGTAGCTTCTGGAAGTGTTCACTCCATCTTGCCACAATTCTCTTGCTGTCAGAGAAGGTCTCCATTCCATCTGTTGATTTCAGTTGAACAGGTCCCTTCTTTTTGGGTCCCCACACTTCCTTCAGTCAGTCCATTGTAGAAGCCCTTCATGTCGTTACTGTCAGCAGCTCTCTGCAGCTCCACTGCCTTCCTTTCCCACCAGTCTGACTTCAGTGCACGGGTGCATTTTTGTAGCAGTCTTGAGGCATCTTTGTATACTGCAGTGGTGGATCTAGTGCTCCTGGTTTGCAACACTCTCTGGTGGGCTTGGTCTCTTCTGCTCATAAGAATCTGTAGCTCCTGGTAGTTGGCATCGAACCAGTCCTGGTGTTTTCTGTCTGGCTTACCAAGATATGTCCTGGCTGTGTTGTAAACGACCTGCTGCAGAGCTGCCCATTCCTCGTCTGGTGTTGAGTTTTCCTTCTCCTCCCATTGGGCGAGAGTACTGTCCATCTCCTGCTCAAAACTCTCACTATGGCTGGTGGTACTTAGTTTTGCAGTGTTGAGCTTGGTCGACTTCCTTGTCCCTTGCCTGTTGTGCTTTTGTCGTATTCCTGAAAGCCACTTTTGACCTCAGCATCAGGTGATCGGTCCAGCAGTTTGCTACACGCATGGCTCGGGTACTGTGGATGTCCATCTTATCCCGACACCTTGTGATGATGAAATCGATCATATGCCAGTGTCTGGAACGAGGATGCATCCAGGTGGTTTTGCGTTCATCCTTCAGCTTGAACATGGTGTTCATCACTATCAGTTCGAACTCAGAGCACAGCGCCAGTACAAGCTCGCCATTGGAGTTGCATTTCCCAATCCCATGTTTGCCCATGACCAAGGGTCACTTTTCTCTTCCTATCCTCGCATTGAAGTCTCTTATCAGCAGTAGCTTATTTGTGCGAGGGATGCCACTGAGCACACTTGCCAGCTGGTTGTAGAAGGCCTCCTTGTTTTCATCTGGGTTTGTCATTGTTGGAGCGTACACGCTGATAATTGTAGCAAAGTTGTCCTTCCTCAAAAGTAGTCTCATCGTCATGATTCTGTCACTTACTGGCCCTGGCATTTCTGTCAGCTTTGAGACGATATCCTTTTTGATAGCAAAGCCCATTCCAGCCTCCCTTCTTTCTCGTTCGGGTTTGCCACTCCATTAGAAAGAGGATTCCAAGTCGTTGAGACTACCAGACTCTGAGAACCTTGTTTCACATAGGGCGGCGATGTCGATGTTGTATTTGGCACGTTCCATTGCTACTAGTGCCGTACGTCTTTCTGGTCGGTTAGCTCCTTCTCGGTCGAGGAGAGTCCTGACGTTCCATTGCCCAACTGTCAGTAGTTGTCTTCTTTGTCTTCTTCTTCCTAGCTGATTTTCCACTGTCGACGGGAGATGAGGTCGAGCAGCGCCGTTCTTGGTAACTCGGGCGACGGCCAATCCGATATGAAGCTTCGTGCAGTTGTACATGTCATGGAAGCTGCTAACAAAAAGTGTTGAAGTGCTGCTGGCTTTTGCAAGGTACTAGCGACACTCTCTCGGGGAACAAATAGAGGTCTCACACCGGCAAGAATATGTCAAGACAGGCGCAAACTATTTGTCCCTGCAGTGGCTGGTCGAGAGAT
>OZ024866.1:10365279-10375279 GCA_964017155.1 Oasisia sp. SBJ-2009
TGCCATATCATTTAGTTTTACCAACATTGAAATATATTTGGGTTATCGGTACAATGGAACATATATAATTTATACCATATATAATGGGGCGGCATAGCTCAACATACCAAACCAATTGTTCATTTTGTGATACAAGCACCAAATTTGGCGTGGATATTGGGCCACCTCAAATTAGCCCCCTGGTGGTCGTGGCAGTCATTTTTCAAAATGGCCGCTAGCGGTTGGTCAAAACTGTCTAAATCAATGAAGTCAGATGCAATAATGGACATAATTGAGATCCTAATAACCCTGAGAGACAAATAATTAATCACTCACAATTCTATGGAACATTACAAAGTAATTTGTCATTTCATTATAATTATAATTCGATTATATAGTGCCATGAATCAGTATTATTTTGTCAGATGGTGGATACTAGACCAAACATTGTTTTTTTTATTTAGAATAGTACAGAAACACACCTACACTTATGTAGAATGTTGATGTCTCATTGATAAAATAGTATAATTAACTGTATTATTATTTGGAAACATTTGTAAGGCCCCATTTGGTTAAAAACCTGCCTTAACAACATAAACATGTAAATCCATAATTACATGCAAATATAAATATATATAAATAAGCTAAATGAATTAATTTAATTAATAGATTAAATACATAAGTTAAAGCAGTAGTAGCAGTAGTGTTATTATTAGTATTAGTATTAAACCTTTGGGGTTTGATGAATGGTGCTCAAAGAGGAAAGAGAGCTGCCCTCAATTCCAGTATTGGGCAACAGTAATGTAGTTGTAATTGCAGCTGTGTTTACTGGTCTTTGTGCGGTCCCAACGGCAGTCCTCCTTCAGCATGTACCTCGATGCTCTGACAGAACGTGTCCCCCGGTTCGTTGCTCTGGACCACACCAACTATGTTCGCTATATCCCAGTTCATCTCCGTGACATTACTGAACTACCAACGAAACACCCAGATGTTGCCAGATAATTTAATGCTGGCAATTTCACGATTCAGAAGACCAATCGGGTCTTCTCGGCAATCCCCATCGATCAAGCACATGAGCAGAATAAAGAGTGCAGCATGAGGGATGGAGGGGGGGGGGGTAGGTCTTACAGACAACCCTAATGCCCTCCATCGGTGGCTGGTAGCTGGACCTGAGGTTACAGCGCTGATTAAAGACTTTGAAGATGCACACCAGTTCATGGGAAGACGACATGAGGTGATCCACCAAGACCAGACAGCAAATGTGCAAAGTGCATTTAGGAAAGACGTCTGCTCACTGGGCAACGTAATGGAAGAACTGGGCAACCCATTCGAAGAAGAAAGCGAAGATCTACTTGTCATTGACAGCAAAGAGATTGCGGATCCATCGGCAGTCGAGGCTGTTAAGAAGGCACAGAAGATAGGCCAACAACAGTCCCAAACATTCACAAAGGAATGTCTTGTGGAGAGAACAAAGCCCATTGATGACACAATCCATCGCAATCGGTTGAAACTGTTTGTTGGCTCAAGGACAAAGACGGCAAGTAATGATAATCAGCAGCTGACATTAATGAAAAGTGATGTCGAGCTGTTCTCACGACTCTACATTACCTGTCAAACGAGAGATGGCAATCTGGAAGACTTCTTTCAGCAAGAGAACCAAGCATGGCCACCAGCGCTCTCCGATGGAGGAAGATTACGACTTGGTACCAAGAGTGACATCCTGACATGCCTAGACGACCTGTCTCCATCTCAGACTAAGACACATGATGCTACCTG
Organism: Oasisia sp. SBJ-2009; assembly: GCA_964017155.1. Taxonomy (NCBI): domain Eukaryota; kingdom Metazoa; phylum Annelida; class Polychaeta; order Sabellida; family Siboglinidae; genus Oasisia; species Oasisia sp. SBJ-2009. The sequence continues at coordinate 10,367,035 of OZ024866.1, forward strand.
TATAGTTCTTGATGGAGCTGCCATCAAACAGATGATGAAGCCAGCAGCTGCCAAGACATTTGATGAATATGCCCAGCAGGTATTCATCCCATATATTTCTTCTCAGCTGCGCAGTGTGTCACGTGTGGACCTTGTTTGGGATACTTACAAGGATGACTCCCTGAAGGGCACAGCAACAGCCATGCGCGGAAAGGGTGTAAGGAGACATGTGGTTGGGAAGGCTGCCCTACCAGGAAACTGGCAGAACTTTCTACGGATTGACAGCAATAAGAGAGAACTATTCAGTTTCTTGTCCAAGATCAGGCGTTCTGTAAGGAAGACAAGGAAGTTGTCTTCACCGATGGGAAGGGGGTGATCTGCACACAGCTATTGCAGGATGTCCACACCCTGTCGCCATGCAGCCCTGAAGAAGCTGATAGTCGTATGCTACTGCATGTAACACACGCTGCACCGCATGGCCACCACCAGATACTAATTCGCACTGTTGAAACCGATGTTGTGGTCTTGGCTGTGTTTGCCATAACTTATCTACCCGCTGGATGTGAACTATGGCTAGTATTCGGAACATGCAAGAGCTTTCGCTACATGGCAGCCAACCAAATAGCTGTGAGCCTTGGACCAGATATGTCATGTGCCCTACCAATATTCCATGCTTTGACACCTGTGGCACTGTGTCCAGCTTTGCTGGACATGGAAAGAAGACAGCATGGTCAACATGGCAGTAACTGCTGGAACTGACAGATGCACTCCTGATGTTTGCAGATGGGCCAAAGGAGATCCCCGATGATGCAGTGAACAAAATCGAGAGGTTTGTCATACTTCTGTTTGACAGAACCAGCACCTGCACCAAGGTGGACCGTGCAAAAATGAAGCTCTTTCCACGAAAACCCTCGGTGCAACAAATCCCGCCTACTCGAGCTGCTCTAGAGGAGCATGCCACGAGAGCAGTCTATCAGGGTGGTCACATCTAGGGGAAGAAACTGCTACCAGACCTTGTGTTGCCATCACCAACTGACTGGGGGTGGGTGAAGACAGAAGGAACCAAGAGTGGTTGCAGAAACCGCTACAGGTGCAAGGAGGCTGCACTTCAGTGCACATGCCTCTGCTTCTGTAAGGGAGAATGTGCCAGCTGACACTCATATACTCAAACATTAAAGTGCCACGCCATGATCCATGGGAGTTTGTCAAGTTGTCACGTGATCAAGATGTGTTAATAGAATGATTCAAATAGCATTCAACAATAACACTGGTATTCTCAAATAACTTAAATAGCATAGTTAATGGCTTTAGTACATTAAGTGAACATTGTTACATGGTCTATGCTAATACGTAATATCTTCTAAATATATTAAGCTATGTGTGTACCAAAATTGGTTCTTTTACCACAAAATGAACAATATGTTAGCTATGCCGCCCCACTAACAACACAACTAAAATAAACAATGATTTTTACCTGTGAGGCGTTTTGGAGTTAACGTAAACTTTTCTAAACATCAAGAGAGGGGACGACTGTTGTTACTCCTCTCGTGAATATAGGCTAGCTAGTAAATAGCGTTTGTTGATAGCCAATATAGAAAATAACCGCCATTTTTTGTCGCCATCTTTAAAAAGACCGATACGAATGTCCGACAGGATCAAAACTAGCATATTTAAAATAGCAGCATGTAAAATCTTAATGATGAAGACATTGTTATCTCTCTATCTGGTTTATTTCTCAAGATGTGAAGAAATTTGGCTTTTAAAGCCGCCATCTTTAAAAATGGCGGATATTAATATTGGAGAAGGTCATATGTAACATATTTGAAATCGGTACTTTGAAAAACTTACATTTTGACACAAATGTAGCAATTCTGACTGAAGCATTTGTAAATGTGTGGACACAATTCGTTTTAGCGTACGTCATTTTTTTAAATGGCGGATACGAAGGTCGACCAAGGCCAAATACAAAATATTTTAATACACTGGAATCGGCTGTTCACATACCTATATTCTGACCATAAAATTAGCTCTCCAGGTCGTGTAGGTCATCAGATATAAGGTTATTAATCTTGGTGTCCGCCATCTTTAAAAATGGCGGATGTTGATGTCGGAGAAGGTCAAAAGTAATATATATGAAATCGCTGACCCCGAACATCTATGTTCCAATACCAAAAGGACTGATTTATTTGACGTAGTTACTAAGATATGAGAAAATAGGTTTACGGCGGCCATGTTGGAAAATGGCCGCCATAGTAACCAGGATGCCAATTCGCAGTGGCCCAATATCCAGATGTCTTCTAAATATATGAAACTATATGTGTTCCAAATTTGGCGCTTGTATGCCGCCCCACTAATAACGAAATTATACAATAAAAAACCCAGCGCGCACACCCCTTCGTTGACCAGATAACAGCGATGTCGGTATTGGTATCAGGGGGCGCATTACCCCGTGAAACGTGAAAGGTCTTTTTATGCCTGTAGTTCCTGGTCAGGTGCAACAGCGTGAAGCGTGATTGAAAGTATATATTCCTTGTGAGCCGTGAATTCACTGTCTTCGTGAAATGCATGGTGATAACCAAAATATTTTCTTCGTGACACAAGAAATTGTATTTTTGGTGTGAAATATAAAAAACCCAACTATTTCTCCTGTGAATTTAGACCATGGAGGTGTGATTTTAACCTCGCATAAAAACACGTAGTTGGACATCGTGATTTCGCACAGCATTGACATTACAGAACGTGTTTAATAATTATGTCCTGATTTCTGCCTCACCGAACATAAATTTACCTCAACTGATGTCAAACATAGTGACTACTTCGTGATATTGCATATAGTGTCTTAGTACCAGGTGACGCTCTTATCATCCTGCCGTATTCGAATGGAGAATTCGATCTGCGTTTCAAAATACACCAATTTGCGTCGACCGGAGTACATGAAAGAAACGTGTTATTACCGAAAATAGTATCGAGACGTCTAGAAATAAGGTAATGACAAAGCACTTTACGTACTATCCACGTGACCTTCTCCATCAGTCGAACAATATCGTCAGCGCGGAGTAAGCACGAGTCCGCATATAGCACGATTATATTTAACAAGACAACATTGCAAGCCAAAGCAACACGCTCTAAATAGCCGTGATAAGTAACTCGTCCAATAATGCTACATTTCTGTATTAATCAGTGTTATATGATATCTGTCAAAGTTGTATCGAGACATTGTTCACAGTGTTAGCGTTGATACACTCAGTAGGTCACATATATTCAACTTCACCATCGTCTTATGGGGGAAAAGTAGCTACTTTGACATCATGTTCGCGTTCCTTGACAACTCTGACGTCGTTGCTGCCAGACCATTAATGAGCCTAAGACAGGAAGAAACCTATTTTATCAATATTTTGTTAACCATATGGTATTATGCTTACAGCCATGTTACAATTCTCAATACTAGCAAAAATGCTCGTCTAATCGCGGGATATTATGGTAGCTGATAAATAACAGTTAATATAATATATAATATTTAAGAAATATTTGATAACACGGAGTATCATTGTAGAAAAACTACAACGAGCTCATCCAAACGTCGACAACTGGGTCTCGGACACGCGGTAATAATCGTTGTGTGTTCAAAATTGATATATAGGGATTAGCTTTCTATCGTCACAAACAAAATTATGCGCGCATCCTCAATCAAGTGAGAGCTACTAGATCATAGAGCAACTAGATCATAGAGCTACTAGATCATAGAGCTACTACAACATAGAGCTACTAGATCATAGAAATACTAGATCATAGAGCTACTAGATCATAGAGCTACTAGAACATAGAGCTACTAGATCATAGAGATACTATACCATAGAGATACTACACCATAGAGCTACTAGATCATAGAGCTACTAGAACATAGAGCTACTAGATCATAGAGATACTATACCATAGAGATACTACACCATAGAGCTACTAGACCATAGATATATTTTATCATAGAGATACTAAACCATAGAAATACTAGAACATAGAGATACTAAACCATAAAACTACTAGATCAAAGAGCTACTAGATCATAGAGCTACTAGATCATAGCGCTACTAGATCATATAGATACTAGACCATAGAGCTACTATAACATATAGCTAATATATCATAGAGATACTAGACTACAGAGATACTAGATCATAGAGATACTAGACCGTAGAAACACTAGACCCTAGAGCTACTAGATCATAGAGCTACTAGATCATACAGTTACTCGATCATACAGCTACTAAACCATATAGCTACTAGAACATAGAGCTACAAGATCATAGATATACTAGACCATAGAGATACTAGATCATAGAGCTACTAGATAATAGAGCTACTATACCATAGAACTACTAGGTCATGGAGCTACTAGACCATATAACTGTTCTCTTCGGACCCATGCCACTTGGACTGTTGACAGCGCCCTCACACGGATGTGAGCAATCTGTGTGTTTGTATTATTACGAAACCGTAAAAGTAATTCTTAACACTCTACTACTTTCGATGAATTTTGCGATTAACATGATTTGTGTTCACACGAAAGGGAACATCACTAGGATATACAATTTCTGCCACAGATATGCTGATAACTTATGATGTCGCGGTTTACTCGACTCTTACACTTTAGTGACATTTCTAAGACATTGTTCATGCTGTATGTAGTGTTTCGTTGAAAATGGCGCTAAATCGAGGAGACGTCCGAGACTGAGCGAGACCTGGGAGCATTTGGTTCCATGGGGGATTGTCAAAATGGGTCCTCCATGTTGAAATACCACAGGGTATCTAATAACTCTGATATGGATATGCCTTTGTCAACAGTTTTGAAACGGTTAATTGTAAGAATTACATAACTACATCGACTTGACATATCCTAGAGCAAACATTGGACACCTTAACAACTTTCCCTAAAGTTCTTTCCGTAAAGATGATTTTATTAAACCAAGATTTCAACAAAATATATGACGAAAAGCACGTGTTTTGGCAGCCATATTGTTGAGCGCTTGGCGAAGATTTCTGAGCAAACCGGATACATCAAATTACCTGCTCGGAGATAGGCTCTTTTAGGCTTTACGCAAACTATCCTGGGTAACCATACGTTCATCTACGTAGTGCAAAATTAAATTTAACCAAAGAGTAACGAGAAATGCCGTGACACGTCACGACTGCAGTGCAGTGGCGTAGGTGGAGAGGGTGGCCAAGGGGGGCCATGTCCCCAATCCCGGAAAATTAGGAGGATCTGGAACTGAGGACCAATAATTGGCTGCCTGATTCACTGAGTTCACCAATACAGAGTATAAGGATTTATGTTAAAAGCTGCCTGTGTAAGACTTTCTTGGAAGTCGAACCCTTGAATGTTACCATACAAATAGGATTAAGTTACCAAAAATGGAGGAATCCTCCACTTCTGTCATAGGCGATAAATACCCAGCTAGCTGCAGCCCAAGAGGGGAAGGAAAATGTCATAATTCTCAAAGTGCGTGATGTCTACGGGCAGGGGTGAGGCAGCCATGATTTCCATTTCCGTCATCTTTTTCTTCCTATTCTTTCTCGTAACCGTTCGATAGCAACGGTCTCCAATTCCTTCCACCTGTCGCACTTTTACTCTATTATTTATGATTCTGTCCTGATCTCGTTTACTCCAGTCCTACCATCACAATATCGGTCTTCCTCGCTTCCCCCTTTCCTTTCTGAGCATCTGTTCTCTTTGCTAGTTTTCCATCTCCGACTCTTTCTCCATGAACATACTCCTCACCAATTTCTTCTTAAAACTTTCGTTCACATCTATATCCACTCTCAGTTGATCTATTCTTCTCTTATCCAGTGATTCTTCGTACTCGGTTGATTTCGCAAACCTGCACTTCCTCATGCTGCTTCCATGTTAGCGTCATCGTCATACTAGCTGAGCACATTTCCTTTAGGTTTACATCATATGCGTATGTCTCCTATCACTCCATCCACTTACCTCCAAGCGTTTGCTCCTGCTCTAATCCTCACTATAGCCAAAGCAATTTATCTAGACAATTTTGTACTGGGTAATTGAAATGTTTCTGGAATTAATTTATAACTTCTAATAAGCAACGTTTTATGTAGAGCACTTCCTGGTTGAAGGTCATGTTATGGTAGAAGAGTTTAATCACTGCTTCATCAGAGTAAGTAACTATATTTATCATGGTCTTTGTCGGTAGGTTTGGGAGATACAGAAGAAGGTCAGGTGGATAGTGAGGATTATGTCCATCGATAGAAGCAATATTCAAATTGCAACATAATATTCGTATTGTTACGATGTAGCTGACCTATTGTGACAGCGTCAAGACCATAGTTCACGTCATCTAATCCACGATCTACGGGCCGTTTATCAGTGCAATGTTTTGTACTAATATCTATATTTTCAAACCTCATCATCGGGCACAACGTACAGAGGAGAGAGGAACTCTCTATAATTCAAATATGTTTTTAATATGTGTTCACAATTGACCTATAATATCAGCCATGTCTGTAGCAGGCGTTGGTTTCAACCTCCACGCTGACGTTTCTTGCACATGTCTTGTAGCATACCTTCGGAATTCACATACGTGCTACAGCGGCCAGACAACCAAACAACCAACTGGGCTCCCGCAAACACACACACACACACACACACACACACACACACACACACACACACACACATACATACATACATACATACATACATACATACATACACGCAAAACACACGCACTCACATACACACACAGACACACACGTACACACACAGACACACACATACACTCGCACACACACATTCACGCACGCACACCCACATACACACGCACACACATATACATACATACACACATATGTAAACACATACACACACATACGCACACACGCACACACACACACACACGCACACACACATATACCATACACACATATACATACATACACACATATACACACACCCATATACACACTCACCCGCGCACACACACAGGCACACACACACACACACATATACACACGCACACACACATATACACACACACATACACGCACACGAGAACACATACACACACGCAAACACACGCACACACACACGCACACACGTATATAAACACACATATACACACATACACACACTTATATACACACACTCACACATACACACACGCAAACACATATATACACACACGCACATACATACACACATACACACATATATACACACACTCACATATACACGCACACGCACACGCACACGCACACGCACACGCACACGCACACGCACACGCACACGCACACGCACACGCACACGCACACGCACACGCACACGCACACGCACACGCACACGCACACGCACACGCACACGCACACGCACACGCACACGCACACGCACACGCACACGCACACGCACACGCACACGCACACGCACACGCACACGCACACGCACACGCACACGCACACGCACACGCACACGCACACGCACACGCACACGCACACGCACACGCACACGCACACGCACACGCACACGCACACGCACACGCACACGCACACGCACACGCACACGCACACGCACACGCACACGCACACGCACACGCACACGCACACGCACACGCACACGCACACGCACACGCACACGCACACGCACACGCACACGCACACGCACACGCACACGCACACGCACACGCACACGCACACGCACACGCACACGCACACGCACACGCACACGCACACGCACACGCACACGCACACGCACACGCACACGCACACGCACACGCACACGCACACGCACACGCACACGCACACGCACACGCACACGCACACGCACACGCACACGCACACGCACACGCACACGCACACGCACACGCACACGCACACGCACACGCACACGCACACGCACACGCACACGCACACGCACACGCACACGCACACGCACACGCACACGCACACGCACACGCACACGCACACGCACACGCACACGCACACGCACACGCACACGCACACGCACACGCACACGCACACGCACACGCACACGCACACGCACACGCACACGCACACGCACACGCACACGCACACGCACACGCACACGCACACGCACACGCACACGCACACGCACACGCACACGCACACGCACACGCACACGCACACGCACACGCACACGCACACGCACACGCACACGCACACGCACACGCACACGCACACGCACACGCACACGCACACGCACACGCACACGCACACGCACACGCACACGCACACGCACACG
>OZ024866.1:10387779-10477779 GCA_964017155.1 Oasisia sp. SBJ-2009
CACACACACACACACACACACACACACACTTGGATGTATACATAAACCAATTGGTATACACAAAACACATGGCAATGAACACACGCGCACACAGACACGCGACCTAGACAAATACATACAAATACACAAAACAGATACAAACCTGTTGATTAATTGAAATGCAAATTAATTATTTAAAAAAAGGAAATTATAATTAATTATTAACACAAAAAATCGCTTATAGAATCCTTCAAGGTGCGTCCACAGGTGCGCAAATAAAAACTGTAGTAAAGGAATAGATACCGAGCATTAAACAGAATTGAGTAACGTCGCGGTTCAAGTGTCTTTCCGATATCATGGCATCGTGCATTTCGTGGACGATAATTAATGTAAAGTTTGCATGGTCAAATTAACCAAATTGGTTACGCAAAACATAACTCCAAATGCGTAGGTAAGACGACATTTTGATTATAGAGTCAAGAACTAATTTGTATGAATATAACGGAGTTATTCGTTTTTTTTTATCTCAGACACTGAGTTAATATCTCAACGTAATATCGAGTCGCCTGTGTGTCATGGTGTGTCGTGTCGCCTGTGTGTCTTGCCGCCTGTGTGTCGTGTCGCCTGTGTGTCTTGCCGCCTGTGTGTCGTGTCGCCTGTGTGTCGTGTCGCCTGTGTGTCGTGTCGCCTGTGTGTCGTGTCGCCTGTGTGTCGTGTCGCCTGTGTGTCGTGTCGCCTGTGTGTCGTGTCGCCTGTGTGTCGTGTCGCCTGTGTGTCGTGTGGTATTTATATTTTCATTATTTGTTCGGCTCCCTGCGAGTGTCAGTATTGACGATGCGGTTACACATCAGCGCCAGTATTTATTGTATGGCTGTCCACGAGTGGCACTGCTGGTTTTGTGGCACCCATAAAGAACCACAAATTAATACTGGCACTTCCAGAGTTAGTGAGGCAGTGTTATTGTTTTCTCAAAATATTACCAACGTACGTATTTGTGTGCGTATGTAATATTTTTAGTATATCTACGTGTGTAAATGCATGTGGTACGTATGAACACAGGAACACGCAAGGCAGTTTATTACCACAGGCGGTGCAGGGAACTGTACTGCTCGTCGTCTTTAGCCATAAGATCTTGTTGTAGCCTGCGGCGGTTCACTTTTACGATGCCGCTACCAAAACTAAATCACACTCCTGCGACTGTATTTATGTGGGTTTTGGAAACGGCTTAGTGAAATGTCAACCAATGCCTTCATTATAGATTCGTGTTGACATCGTCAGCTCCAACTAAGCAACGTTGTTTTTGTCAGCCTTTTTACTCGGTAGGCAGTACGGTTAATAGGCATCAACACGGCGATTGAGTCATAATTTCGAGTGTTTTGAAATTGTTTGGTGTAAGTGTTTTGACAAGTTTTGGCGAACGCCGTTTAAATTATAATTGCCTAGTATTATTCAAATTCAATTTGAGTAATTGCAATGAGATTGCAATATTACTCACACAGTGAACACGTTCAGCAGCATCCATCCGTTCCTTTTGTCGACATGTTTTGACAGTCGTCGCTAGCAATCTTCAACCATGTGGTCTTCTGTAAGGAATTTTACTGCGAAAACAGTTCAAAAGCATGAACATCATAACATACCACCCCCAGAGTCATATCCGACAGCAGAATGCTACAACTCCGGCTCATTCTTCACACTTGAAGAAGAGTGCCGGTGTAGCGATCAGATATGTGTTCACTGTCCAAAGTAGGGGCAACCGTTTTTGCGAAAACTCTTTGTATTAATGACATTTTAAAAGGTACCCCTGAACTAAAAAACGAGTTCAAATACTATTCTGCCGTGTAAGACCTTTGGCAAGTATGCAGCTGTATGAATGAGTATCTGGCTACATACAGTGGTGGATATTCGTATACGAATAGTCTTCGCGCATTAATTGCAGTGTAGCTAAATATTTCCAAGAGAAGCCTAAATTGTGTTCGATTGAAGAATGAATGTGACCATCGTTAAGTAATATATATAACCTTAACTTAACCTGTAAGAATGGAAGCAGCTCCCGACATGAAGCTACTGTATTTTGTTCACAGGTTGATGATCTGATATGGTTACTTTAATTTAAATTTGCAGCTTTGCGCATAAAAGTTTGTGTGTGTGTATGTGTGTGTGTGTGTGTGTGTGTGTGTGTGTGTGTGTGTGTGTGTGTGTGTGTGTGTGTGTGTGTGTGTGTGTGTGTGTGTGTGTGTGTGTGTGTGTGTGTGTGTGTGTGTGTGTGTGTGTGTGTATGTATATATATATATATATCGATCCTATTATATGTAGTGTTATTATAAAGTGACAACCATAAATTAGCACAGGGCGCATACTAAATTAGGCGCACTTACCATCTAGGAAGAAGAAAGTAAAATAATGAGCTGGCTGTTGTTGCATCAAAACACAACCCTCCATAAATGGGTGTTTTGAACTTGAACTGGAACAGCGGCCCCGCATCGAGACATGACCGCTCCCTCAAGTCTTAGCTGCTCCCTGTGGGAGTACCTCACATAGTCGTAGGATGGAATCACATGGTGGGTCGTTTTGACGAGGTTTTGATAGCGCGCGTTGCTGGAACTGTGGCGATTCACGGCTTCCGGCGAAAGGGCACGAGGCGCGAACGCGGATAAATCGATGTATTTACTGCGGCCACTAACGGAGAGTAACGCATCATCACCCGTACCAGTAGTTCCCAACGATATGGGCGATAATTCGGGTTACTTACTGCAGTCGTTATTATTAGCGTTATTGCCTGTACGGTGATGCTGCTGCTCAAGCGATTGCCTTTGGAAGACTTCCCCAATCAATAACTCTGAAACTGTATGTTTGTCCAAAGATCTGTCCGCGACACTGTCATCATGATTGCATTTCGTCAACACCCATTATAACCTCACTCGATTTTGTAGTTATAACTGCGTAACTTTCCTATCTTAGATTCGGTGCGTTAGCAGGCTAGTTCCACCATTCCACTTCAGGCGAGGTAGCCTGTATTACCTACATTATAAAAACGCTAGCGCCTTTTTCATCATTCATGTGGCAATGCGTGACCGTACCCGTATGCCTTGACTAGAGGTGCAAACTAGTTCATGCTGATGTCTTACTTCACCGTCAATAGTGCCACGAGCCGCAATATGTTTAAACACTGCGTGCCTGAATTCAACAAAACATACGACGAAATAGTTGAAATGCTTGTAATCACCATCCATTTGTTATTTTCGATTGATGGAGATTTTGCTAAACAATTGGCCATACGTATTTTTGTATCAATTTCGTCTGTGACCTATTTATGTTCCTGTACAACCTTTGGCGTGCACACAGAGACAATAGGTGAAGGGAGCGACCTATGGACCGTCGAACAGTTACGAGGGGAAAGCCATTTCCAATAACTAAAGTTTTATGCGAAAATGGCGATAGTTTCAAATTATCTTATAGCAGAGGTGTCAACCTGGGACAACACAGTTCCTACTATCTGCTTATCATGAGGCCTAGATAGTGAAAAGACCTGTATATTCTCAATTAGACTTAAGTACAGACCATATCAAACTACGCATCATGCGAAATACTTACTTATGTCTGTTTGCTCACCATCGAACAAGGAACGCCACTGTTTTATGTCCGTGACCATCCTCTCCATCTATCCTAGTGTATCCCACCTCGTTTGTGTGTATGAGTGTGTGCGAGTGTGTGCGAGTGTGTGCGAGTGTGTGCGAGTGTGTGCGAGTGTGTGCGAGTGTGTGCGAGTGTGTGCGAGTGTGTGCGAGTGTGTGCGAGTGTGTGCGAGTGTGTGCGTGTGTGTGCGTGTGTGTGTGTGTGTGTGTGTGTGCGTGCGTGCGCGCGCGCGCGCGAAATAAATATACTCAATTAATTTCATTTCCCTGGAAGCTCAATTAGTTTATGTAGCAAGTGTGGATTAATAGGCCCCTATATTGCAATTTAGTCTGAGTGTTCCCATGTCTGAAGTGTGCCTGCCTTTCACCCATGGTTAAACAACATTCTTAATATGTATATATTTCTTATATCACATGTCTATATAACGCTGTACTATAAGACTTACCCTTTATAATATTGCTTATTCGCCAAAATATGCATGCCTATTCACCTAAACTCGTGGTAATAGACGTATACATATTGTGACAATGTCTATGTTGCGTATCGATTTTGACACACACGAAACGTTGTCTTGATTCGCTTCTGAACCTACAAATCTAGTTTTCGGCTGGAAAGAAGTATAATTATTATTTTATTTAGCGATAGTTCCTCATGATTGCATTGGCAATGTGGTTGTTTGTGTAGTCGCCTTGGATTTTCACAATGTGTACCACAAATAGACCTTCCAAAGTACGCAATAAACCAAATGAAATTGACCCTCTTATCTGTGCGCATTCACTGCGAGAATACAGTGCGTCGTTGTGATTCGGGAGGCGAATGTTTCATCATCAATCTTCTTGTTTACGGAGCTGTGTCACTTCTATCAATTCTGGGGCAAGATCGATGCAATTGTTTCAATATTTAAAGCGACTTCTTCAACTCGCTTCTTAGGCCAATTCTTTGATGTCTGGATATGTAGAAAGTGAATATTTAAACTAATATATCAGTCTGTTTAGTAAAACGTAATTGCTCAAATTGTCAAATGATTTGACTTCGATTTTCATGTTTGATGTTTTGTCTGATGTCAGTTGCTGAGTCGACACTCAACCAAAAGAGGGGGGTGGGGATGGATGGAGGATATAGAGAGAATGAGGAGAGAGAGAGAAGGGGGGGGGGGAGTGAGAGAGATAGCAAATAGTAAGAGGGAGGGGTACACACACACACACACACACACACACACACACACACACACACACACACACACACACACACACACACACACACACACACACACACACACACACACACAAACAAACAAACAAACACACAAACATAACGCGAAAGAATCAACCGTGAAATCGACCGTGCTGCATAAGAATGCTCGTTACAAAGTAACTTGGATCCTTGCTGGCTGGCGTTGAGGACTTATCTTGACGACAACTGCTTGCGTTCACCGCCTTCCGTTCCACGGGGTCTCCTTGGCTGCGGAGATAACACGTCAGCGAGCGACTGCGATTGCGATTATAATATAACGCATTCGTGCGCCCAGTGCTACTCTACAACGCGGGTGCGTGGGGACTGACGGGGTCGGAAACTGAAAAATGGATGCCTTTCATCGGAAGCAACTCCGCTCATTCGTCGGGATAGCGAAGTTTTATGAACGGGGTCAGTGCCGACAAATACGTTCAATGCGATGGCGCCTGGTCACGAATGCGCCAGCAAACCAAGTAATGGGGGCCTATTTCCACACGAACGGATGGATTTCGCGACCGAACCAGAACCAGCTTCCCCAGGACCCTCGACACCGACCTGCAGCAGCTTGGCATGCTTTGAAGACCAGAGCGGACCTGGAACAGCTGCGTCGGATCGAGATAAACATAATGGCGCAAACCAAATGGCATAAACCAAAATGACGCAAGCTACACAGAACAATAGCAGTGAAGCAGTGTAAGCGGTCGTAGGCGCGAATTGCTCGCGCAAGCTGACTGCCGCGACTGTGGGAAACACTTTAAATGGTAATAAGTGGTGACATTTCAACGAAAGAAATATAATGTAAAACTCGTGATGCGTAGAATCCGAAAGCTACAAATGTCGCACTGTTATGACTTAAAAGGCCTATGGACGTTGACTGATGTTCGCACTTTAAAGAAGCTCAGGAGTAGAACTGACAAACGACTTATGTATATATAGCGACTGTTTTGACAGGCATATAGGCAATGTGTTTTGAACGAAATTGCCCATGTTTGAAAAAGGCGTTGGGTGACGGACTGGAATACCGAGCCTCTTAACTGGCAGCTCAATGCTCGACAGAATAAGGCAGATAAGGGGTTTGGATATTTCGTGTTTGAGTTGTAGCAAGCTGTTGGTCCTGTATCGAAACAATACGTCAGGAGCGGATCCAGGCGCATGGGGTACGTACTCCCTGATACCTAGTTCCAGTAATCACTGTTATGATAAATGCGTCTCTTACATCATCGCATGTCCCTGCAGAATTCAAGCATGTAATCGTTAAACCACTCCTGAAAAAACCTGCGTTGGACAAAGACATTTTGAACAACTACCGACCTGTGTCGAACTTGCCATTTGTATCAAAATTAGTTGAAAGAGTCATCGCAAAACAACTTAATATGCACATTGATGAACACGCACTGTACGACCCTTTTCAGTCGGCATACCGTCGTGGCCACTCCACTGAAACAGCGTTACGCCGTGTCAAAAATGACATTGCCGAGACACTGGACATGAAATGTACAACCATTCTTGTAATGCTTGATTTGTCGGTCGCGTTCGATTCAGTCGTGCATGAATTGTTAATGACTCGACTTGAACAGTCATTCGGCATCACCGATAAGGCGCTTGCATGGCTGAGATCATATATTAGCGAGAGGAATCAGAAGGTGGTAGTGGGAAGTGCCCATATCTGACAAATGAATCGTGTAAAACACTTGTTCATGCACTAGTAACATCCCGGTTAGACTATTGCAACTCTCTCCTCTATGGTCTACCAAACATCACTATGCATCGACTGCAAAGGGTGCAGAATTATGCAGCTCGTATAATTACGCGTACGAAGAAATACAATCACATTACACCCGTGCTGCGGCGATTGCATTGGCTACCAGTTCATCTGAGACCAACCTACAAAGTGCTGCTATTGACCTGACATAGTGTGCTCTAAATGGGGTAGCGCCCGACTACCTGAGTGAACTGTTCAACTACAGACAGATAAACAGAACTCTTCGATCTGCCTCGCAGTAAGAGTTGTTTAGCCTTTAATAGCTGAAAGATGTCTCATTAATTATTTGTGCGTGTTTGCAACATTTTCAGTACTTGTTCAGCTTTCTTTTTTATGGTTAAACAACGTTTCTATTAAATTATATTGGGTGTTTATTTGCTTTATATGTTGTATTTATATGTTGTTATAGTATGCGCGACAAATTTGTATACGAATTATCTGATACAGATTGATACAGATTCACACATACACACACACACACACACACACACACACACACACACACACACACACACACACACACACACACACACACACACACACACACACACACACACACCCATACATGTGTCAGGGTCCACATACACACATACATACACACACCCACACATGTGTCAGGGTCCACATACACACATACATACATACATACCCACACACACACACACACACACACACACACACACACACACACACACACACACACACACACACACACACACACACACACACACACACACACACACACACACACACACGGACACACGGACACACACACATACACACACATACACACACGTGTGTGTGTATATGTGTGTGTGTGTATGTGTGCGCGCGCGCGTGCGTGCATGCGTGCGTGTGTGTATATGTGTGTATGTGGACCCTGACAGTCCGGCAGTCACGCGTAAACCTTGAGATGGGACAATTGATTAGTTCATATTTTTGTCACGCCTGGGCAGCGGGTCATTTGTTATTGATCCGCGACCTGTGGGCTTTAGTT
The DNA here is from genome assembly GCA_964017155.1 of Oasisia sp. SBJ-2009. NCBI lineage: Eukaryota > Metazoa > Annelida > Polychaeta > Sabellida > Siboglinidae > Oasisia > Oasisia sp. SBJ-2009. The sequence goes on from OZ024866.1 coordinate 10,395,384, forward strand.
GACAGCGGTAAAAGGTTTCGCCACATTAGTGTTATAGATAAACCATGTAGCACTGCCAACGGCGCCACATCATTATAACGAGACACTAAGTCACACTGCCTGTTTCCTTCACTTGCGGCAGTCTGTCGACGTAGTTCCGGCATGCTACACGGGGCCGGGTAGGAATGACGGTTTTAATAGCTATACTTACAACGTACTACTGGACGCGTCGAATATATCACGCGTCGAGGTAATGGTGATAACTCGTGACCGCCGTACATCAAGACAGACCATTATTAATTATCGTCTTCCTCCAACGCTCTGGGGTGATCTATAATTACCAGCGCTATTACAAGTTACAACTGCTAAGTCGAAACTAACCATGTAAAATAACTACTATAATTATCATAAACTTGTGAAAACATTAAGACATTCTTCCAAAATCCATATAACTGGTAAAATATAAGTAGCTATACTATCTGTATATATATATATATATATATATATATATATATATATATATATATATATATATATATATATATATATATATATATATATATATATATATATATATATATATATATATAATGTAGATTTTAAATTACATGGTTACTGGACATAGTTTATGCAGTTGTTTACCTATACGTGTCTTTGCTATGATATTAAATGCTGAAACTAATGCCCTGAAACCAGAACATTTTACTGAGACGATTCGTAGGATGAAAACAATATTATTATTATTGAACTAATCGTGTATGTAAAATGTAACATTTTAAATACCTGCCATATCTGCAACAAATTGCAATGTATTAGGTTTGTGAAAAGAAAGTCAGATACTGAATATTAATCCATTTTTAAGATGGTATCAATGGTAACTACGTAATCTTTTAATGTTCTCATGGTGGCAGGTTTGTGTAAAGTCTCACGAAAATATATATAACACATAATAATTGTGCGATGAAGTATTTCGCTTAATAATTAATCAACCTTTCAAAAATATGATTTTGATTTTTTATAATAATTCTTTAACACATTTTAGACAACATTTATTAAATAATTATTTTCACTGAAATCTTTGCTCTTTTTAAGCGCATAATTCCTGCGTTGCAAGTGTGGATGTGTGCAGTGTAACCTCTCGACACTGGCAGTGGTCTGTTGCTGGTTCGTTCGTCAAGTTGTACAAATATGACAGGTTAATGCATTACACTGCATAGCGATACAAGAGGCTAATGTGTCACTATGTTTACTAAAAGCAGGCGTACTCGAAGTCCACTCCGATGTTGACACACGACGATGTTCACTGGCAACATGTTGACACATGATGATGTTCACTGGCAACATGTTGACACACGACGATGTTCACTGGCAACATGTTGACACACGACGATGTTAACTGGCAACATGTTGACACACGACGATGTTCACTGGCAACATGCTGACACACGACGAGGTTCACTGGCAACATGCTGACACACGACGAGGTTCACTGGCAACATGTTGACACACGACGATGTTCACTGGCAACATGTTGACACATGACGATGTTCACTGGCAACATGTTGACACACGACGATGTTCACTGGCAACATGTTGACACACGACGATGTTCACTGGCAACATGCTGACACACGACGAAGTTCACTGGCAACATGCTGACACACGACGACGTTCACTGGCAACATGCTGACACACGACGACGTTCACTGACATCATCTTACAATTACAGGCGTCCAACACTGTAAAATGGATAAATCCGGTCATAGATGCTGCATATACACTTACATGTTATATCTGACATTGAGACAAGGAAACAGTCACTCATAATTAGTTGCGTCACCATATCTCAGTTGATATTCTGCCCCACGTGTCTGCGTGGACGTTTTCCGCCATAAAACTAAGCTGCCTTCATCCACGCAGTCGACTGTCGTAAACTTAATGGGCTGAGATAGCATTATGTGTTAACGTTAGTTTGTTGATGATATGCGAGTAACATTTGCATTTCCGTTATCTTATTTTCGCATATTGATTTGTCCGTTTTAAAGCCTTCATTTTGCGGTGGCACTCGAGGAAGCGATACACGTGACGTCACGCACGCTTGTCTCTTGATGTAGGAACTACTGTAAACAGCCAGTCTCATGTCCACACAACAGGTCACCATGTCCAGTCTCTCGAGCAATTAACCCCGACTACTTCCTCGAATTCGTCTTTCAACCAGGGACACAAATACAAACAATGACAGTCGGTGACAATCATGTATAACCCACTCCAGAGACAGTTGTTGAAGAACGTTTTGATAGTTTATTTAATATACATCAGTTGGATTCATAAATCGTGAACATTCTCACATACGTCCGTTTTGTTTCTATTAACAGGAAGTCTCTCTCATACATACACTATTTATGTATTAACGATGATTACTTCAATTACGCAATTGGTATTACACCCGCGCGCGCGCACACACACACACACACATACATACATACATACACACATACGCACACATCAGAAACACACACACACACACACACACACACACACACACACACACACACACACACACACACACACACACACACACACACACACATAAACACACACACACACATCTCTCTCTCTCTCTCTCTCTCTCTCTCTCTCTCTCTCTCTCTCTCTCTCTCTCTCTGTCTCTCTCTCTCTCTCGAATACACCATTTTAGAGGTATACACAATTATAAGCCTCACTCGTGTGCACAAGTTCGATCAGTGGAAGATAACTCTAACCAGCTGTCGCGAAATAACGATACACTAATTAAAAATATGAAATAACGTTGATGACGGATGTATATATATTGCATATCAAATAGTATTCCCTCTAACCGCGGACTGAAATTGGAGATGGCACCAGATCCCACGATGAAAGCTATCGTTCAAGACGACCTGCACTGCATCCGTGACAATAAGTAACATCCGGGGAATTGAGTTACTCCGGTGAAGGTCATCCAGTTGGTTTGCGGCGGACAGCACAACCAAACGCTGTTGAAAAACAGATAGACTAGTTTCATTGCTTGTGATAAAACGATAGAGGTTATCATAGGTTTGTTATTTGCAACAATAGCGATAACAGCGCTGTTCTGTTGGCACTTAGCCGGCCATAACGCCGTATCCGGAGGTACCATGTGGCAGGCGCGGCTAAATGGTGCAGTAAGTGATCTGACGGCAGGCGGCATGGGATTTGATGGGTTTAAATACATTAATGTAATATAAAAAGTTAGCTTGTTTAAACAATTGCACTTTTGTTTTATTGTATATGTACCTTTTATACAGATATTTCCGTGTGTGTGCTTGCGTGCGTTTGTGCGTGATTATAAGGTTGGACTGTGTGTATGGTTTTTGTGTGTGAGAGCGTGTATACGGACGTACGGGCGGACGGACGGACGGACGGACGGACGGACGGACGGACGGACGGACGGACGGACGGACGGACGGACGGACGGACGGACGGACGGACGGACGGACGGACGGACGGACGGACGGACGGACGGACGGACGGACGGACGGACGGACGGACGGACGGACGGACGGACGGACGGACGGACGGACGGACGGACGGACGGACGGACGGACGGACGGACGGACGGACGGACGGACGGACGGACGGACGGACGGACGGACGGACGGACGGACGGGCGCACGGGCGGGCGTTGCTAACATACTTTCTAATGGACCTATTCCCAAGGGAACGATATGGCATGGCCTAAGCTGGTAGTACCATCCCTCAAACGGCGGGTTTTCACTGACCTAGTTGTCGATAATAAATTATGAAGACTACAATGTTCCTAAAGGTGTAATGCAGGTGTAATACAGTATTTACTACATAAGCGCTCGATATGCAAGATTCATATTTTCGTTAGCTGAACGATGTCAGCTTATGTGTTGCAGGAAACTCGAATTTTACTTTAGAAACGATGTATCGCGATTCCACACTTTTATAAAGAATACATATTCTGAAAGAAGCCTCACAAGGCACACATGTATAGTAACCAAATAAGCACAGCGTATATAACTTATGGTATGTTACCAAAATGTGACCGTTGTTTCCAGACGGAACTGCGGATACTATTTCAAATGACATAATATTAATTAGCGAGCAATGCCGTTCGATTTTTCCTGCGAGTAAACAGATGTGCCATGTTACTTCATGGGCTTAGATTACCGATTAATTTGGTGAAATATTATCTATATTAGCCTCTCTTCATCCCGGCGATGGTTGTGTCAGTTGCTCTATAACTAATGACCACTGGTCAAAATAGGACGACACAGACAGGGTGACGTGGTAAAACTACACAGACAATGTGAGGTGGTAGAACAACACAGACAGTGTGACGTGGTAGGTCAACACAGACAGTGTGACGTGGTAGGTCAACACAGACAGTGTGACGTGGTAGAACGACACAGACAGGGTGACGTGGTAGGTCAACACAGACAGTGTGACGTGGTAGAACAACACAGACAGTGTGACGTTGTAGGTCAACACAGACAGTGTGACGTGGTAGAACGACACACACAGGGTGACATGGTAGAACGACACAGACAGGGTGACATGGTAGAACGACACAGACAGGGTGACGTGGTAGAACGACACAGACAAGGTGACATGGTAGAACGACACAGACCGTGTGACGTGGTAGAACGACACAGACAGTGTGACGTTGTAGAACGACACAGACAGGGTGACATGGTAGAACGACACAGACAGGGTGACATGGTAGGTCGACACAGACTGTGTGATGTGGTAGAACGACACAGACTGTGTGACGTGGTAGAACGACACAGACAGTGTGACGTGGTAGGTCAACACAGACAGTGTGACGTGGTAGAACGACACAGACAAGGTGACATGGTAGAACGACACAGACCGTGTGACGTGGTAGAACGACACAGACAGTGTGACGTTGTAGAACGACACAGACAGGGTGACATGGTAGAACGACACAGACAGGGTGACATGGTAGGTCGACACAGACTGTGTGATGTGGTAGAACGACACAGACTGTGTGACGTGGTAGAACGACACAGACAGTGTGACGTGGTAGGTCAACACAGACAGTGTGACGTGGTAGAACGACACAGACAGGGTGACGAGGTAGAACAACACAGACAGGGTTACATGGTAGAACGACACAGACAGGGTGACGCGGTAAAACGACACAGACAGGGTGACATGGTAGAACGACACAGACAGGGTGACGTGGTAGAACGACACAGACAGGGTGACATGGTAGGTCGATTCAGATTGGTGACGTTGTAGAACGACACAGATAGGGTGACATGGTAGGTCGATTCAGATTGGTGACGTTGTAGAACGACATAGGTGGTAGAACGCGACCAACTGTCGAAACGGCTTGATGTGGATACGGAAAATATACCCGCACGCATATAGACACACACACACACACTCACATGCTCACGCACACAAACCAACACGCTCTTGCGCATGCACTCGCCACACACATACACACACACACACACACACACACACACACACACACACAAACACCACACACACACACATCCACACGCCCCCCCCCCCTCCACACACACACAACACACACGTACATATAAAACAAACGAGTTTCACCAGTTCGTGTTTTTCCGTCTTTCCGACAGCCATTACCACGGAACAATTTTATATCACATCAACGGCTATTGCAAATATGTGTAGAAGTTGATAAATACGATAGCATATCAGGTGTAGTGTTCCGCGTCATAATGGTGTTGACTCATATCACGGGATTTTAATTAGTGGTCACCATAATTCCTTTCATTTGGTGACGTACACGTGTGTCAGCTGATTGCAACTTATTCATTTGAAACGACGTCATATTTCTGTGTTGGTTGTCATCTTACAGTTGTATCAGGTTTTACTAAACCAGTGTGGCGCGCAGTATACACCGAACAACATATACTTGTAATATAGCCGTACAAAACAACTATACAGTACAGCGTACAATACATATGTACAGTAAAGCCAGGGAATACACCGTGCGATACACCCGTGCAGTAATAGCCATTCACAGCATACGTACAATACTGCCGTGCAATACAGGGAACTATGCAACGTAACTATACAACGTTGCAAATCAGCCAGACAAGGCAAAGACGACAACTGATATCTATTGTCTCACACACTCCCAGAATTGACTTGGCCACGATTACACGCGTCGCCAGACACGAAGAAGGATCTTTCTTATCAGATCGGACGACGAACACCGTAAACATTCGCCGGTAAGAAAGGTTCGCAGTAAGTCGATCTCTGTCACCGGCAAAGCCATCGATTTTCAATAAGAAACAAGATGGATGCATGCAGAGAACGCGCTCATTAAGCAAAAATCGCCAGTCTATCAGAACATCAACGGTATAGTTGGGCACTGTGACTATGTACCGTAGCGGAAAGTGTTCTACGACTGGTGCATGCGTGTAGATCTTTCTAGGGAGACACTGATGAATGTAGCAGCATGATTGCAAAGTGTCTTGCGTGCACTTGAGAAGACGGTAACATATTGTGTCGCCGTCCACGGCGTAATGTAATTCATCGTGTCTTCGTGGACTGTCGTAGCCACTAAAACAAGAGTGGAGAGGTTATGTGCGATCCGACCTTAGGATAAATGGCCGTGACGCTGTTAGGGTCCCCACGCCAAAGGAGGTCGGTATCCGGTCGTTTATGGCGGCGGTCAATATACCGATAGGTGGCTTCCGGACATGTCGGAAGGACCTACGTGGTAATTGCATACTTGACGAAAGCGTTGACCAACTATGCGGAGAAGTGCAGCAATAAAGTAAATGTCAGCGACCAGCAAGTTTAGCATCATCTCGTGATCTTGCGTGTTGGGTCGAAGTGTTCGATTACTGCGCGTATCGTGACGTCATGTTAGTACGTGACCATTTCCGAGAAGGACTTTAGTTGACGCTGCTGACTAGAATGTATGACGACAATGCTAAAGTTGATTCTTTACTCATTTTCCCGTCGAGAATCTAGTTATTTTATGCATACATGTCTAGTGTGTTAAATATAAGACAATTGTTTAGACCTATGCACCTAAAATAAGTAATAGTAAAGAACCAGTTGCGAATTAAATCAACAAAACTATCCCAGAGTTTACCTGAGTTATATGTTTGTTGAATAAGCTGCTTTTTGTTCTACGAACAACATTATTTTATACAACGTCTGACGTCACGAGTACCTACTCTTTTAATTCCTTAAACAAATTGGTATAATGACCTTGTTTATGACGTTCAATATCTCATATACTTTGATCAACCATGTATTACCAATTGGAGTAATAGTTTAGCAGCTGATTCTGCCATTTTATATATTGTGTACGTCAAAGGAAAATCGTTAAAATAATTGACTGACATACAGCTCAATCAAAACTAGGAACATAACGCATTAAAACTGATGACACAACTCGGCGCTTATTTGACATATCTCTGCGACCTGTGCAACATGTCATTCTATCGAACAATTTATTGGAGCCTTGCATAAACTGCTCATGTGAAACTAGTTGTTGCAGTTGCAAAGGATCAGGCTATAAAATTATAATCTCTTTATATCACCATAATCGACAACTCCCTCTGGCTAGGTTATGAAAAAGAGGTCAAACACGATATTTACAAAGACACTTAGAAAACAAAGGACAAGGATAAAGTCACAAGGGAGTGTCAGAGAGAGAGAGAGAGAGAGAGAGAGAGAGAGACAGACAGACAGACAGACATACAGACAGACAGACAGACAGACACACAGACAGACAGACAGACAGACAGACAGACAGACAGACAGACAGACAGACATACAGACAGACAGACAGACAGACAGACAGACAGACAGAAAGACAGAAAGACAGACAGACAGACAGACAGACATACAGACAGACAGACAGACACACAGACACACAGACAGACAGACAGACAGACAGACAGACATACAGACATATAATGAAAGAGAGAGAGAGAGATTGACTGGTAGCGTGAAGTATGCATGCTTGTGTGTATGTGGTATAACGTGTTCAACCTGACGCTACACCAGCGACTAGAAAAGCATCACTTTCGATTTCTTGGCACGTCGTTGTGGCCACGGCATATACCCGGCGGACCCTCTTGACCGCTTTCTCCGGCAGCGTTAGAGAGGGACACTAATGTCCAATTGGCACTATCAAGGGATGACTATTCTGGGTAGTAAATGCGTATCTGCGATAATGGGTTGATTGCTTTGTCGAATGAGTGACCATTCGGTACGTATCAAGGGGAGCTACTTGCAGAAAGCAAGGTTGACGGCAGGGTAAACGTTGGAATAAAGAATTATGTCTGTTTGGAGGTTGACGGCAGGGTAAACGTTTGAATAAAATGTTGTGTCTGGGTGATCGAGGTTGACGGCAGTGTAAAGGATGGCATACAGAGTTATGTCTGGGTGGAGGTTGACGGCAGTGTAAAGGATGGCATACAGAGTTATGTATGGGTGGAGGTTGACGGCAGTGTAAAGGATGGCATACAGAGTTATGTCTGGGTGGAGGTTGACGGCAGTGTAAAGGATGGCATACAGAGTTATGTATGGGTGGAGGTTGACAGCAGTATAAACGTTGGAATAAAGAGTTATGTCAGGGTGGAGGTTGACAGCAGTGTAAAGGATGGAATAAAGAGATGTCTGGGTGGATCACCTTACAAAAAAATACCATTCAAATACCATTGAATGGTACTAGGGGGTATAATGGCCAATGGTATTTGAATGGTATTTGAATGGTACTTCAATGGTACTTTGGTGGTCTGTGTATATAAACAGTTGAATGGTATTTGAATGGTATTTGAATGGTCCTAGGGGGTATAATGGCCAATGGTATTTGAATGGTACTTCAATGGTACTTCGGTGGTCTGTGTATATGAACAGTTGAATGGTATTTGAATGGTATTTGAATGGTACTAGGAATACTGTTCAGTGGTATCTGAATGGTACTTGACTGAATGGTATTCTGAATGGTCCAATGGTATTCTGAATGGTACTTATAAGAAGCTTTTCAGCTTATTCGTCAATGATATTCTGAATGGTATACCATTCAGAATACCATTGATGGGCGAGGGCGCGGGCGCGGGCGCGGGCGCGGGCGCGGGCGCGGGCGCGAGCGCGGGCGCGGGCGCGGGCGCGGGCGCGGGCGCGGGCGCGGGCGCGGGCGCGGGCGCGGGCGCGGGCGCGGGCGCGGGCGCGGGCGCGGGCGCGGGCGCGGGCGCGGGCGCGGGCGCGGGCGCGGGCGCGGGCGCGGGCGCGGGCGCGGGCGCGGGCGCGGGCGCGGGCGCGGGCGCGGGCGCGGGCGCGGGCGCGGGCGCGGGCGCGGGCGCGGGCGCGGGCGCGGGCGCGGGCGCGGGCACGGGCACGGGCACGGGCACGGGCACGGGCACGGGCACGGGCACGGGCACGGGCACGGGCACGGGCACGGGCACGGGCACGGGCACGGGCACGGGCACGGGCACGGGCACGGGCACGGGCACGGGCACGGGCACGGGCACGGGCACGGGCACGGGCACGGGCACGGGCACGGGCACGGGCACGGGCACGGGCACGGGCACGGCAGAGAGATATAGAGAGAGACAGAGAGACAGAAAGACAGAGAGACAGAGAGACAGAGAGACAGAGAGACAGAGAGACAGATAGACAGAGAGACAGAGAGACAGACAGAGGAAGCAGTACCAGAGAAACGAGTGGAATAGAAACAAAACGAGGACGGCTTTTGTTGTCAGGGTCGTTGTCATTTCAGGGGAAGCATGACAAAGGGGCGTAGCAACCACAATTTGTCAAAGAGAGTGTAGTTGATCTAGACGAAGAATGCCTTGGCTAATTGGGTACGAACATCCATGGGTTGGGACAATAAGAAAACACTCCGTTGTGTAGTTAGTCATTAGTAGCACAATAATATGTCATTCTTAAAGAGCACATTTCTGATGCTCTATGCTATAAAAGCGTAAGCAATCAATTCCCAACACAAGAAACCATCCAACTGCGGACATCGCCACCCTGTTATACAATCGCGTACGCCTATTCCCATCACTTGGTTGACGCCGCGAAAATATACATGCATATTGTGAAACCAGCGATATTATTTCCCTAGGCGCGCGAGTACAGAAGAAGTCACGTTAAATACTAACCTTAGTAGATTATATTGGTTGAAATCGTGTTAATTAACTGTTTTTGCACATACTATGAAAATTGCATGAAGTGGCGATAATTGAATGTTAGTATCCCGCCAACATTCGATTAAATGTCTAAATCGCGCGGCTGTTGTGATTACAGAATATGATGGTCACTCGCCACTAGTATATATTGCAATACAACGTCCGCGCCCTTCGACGTGAATGCTAAGGTTGGACTCAGACAGACAAACAGGAGGCATTCAGGTTATGCTAGAGAACTGCTATGACGTCACCAATTGTGGGTGACCACGGGGAGATTAAACGAGGTTACAGAAAGTGCATATCGCCACACAGTAAGTTAACTAGGCGTTTCCCTGGATCAGTTCTAGATGGTAGGAAACACGGAAATGTATGTTTCAGTGGTTGACGACAAGACATTCCTTTGTTACGCTCCAATTGCTGAATGTAGTAGAACACGTCGGCCAGTGTGATCATAGATCCAGACGTCTATGTAGTAGAACACGTCGGTCAGTGTGATCATAGATCCAGACGTCTATGTAGTAGAACACGAACACGTTTTTATGTATATGGTAAGCAGGCATACTGTTCACCTGCAAGTGTTAGAAAGGTCTTTATTACTGTTAAAGCTAATAGTAAGCATGTTGGCCTTGTACGTTAAGGCTATAGAAGAGGTTCTGTTGTATTTGAGAGCACTTGTAACCTGGGGAAAGTTTAAAACAAATGTTTTAATTTTCAAAGTCATGACACATACAGTGAATGGTCGAAATGGTCAAAATTGATATACTTGTGTAGCTATAACCAAAGATCAACCTCTTTTGTACATGTAGAAGACGTTTTGAGATGATATGAAGATGTTTAGTACAAGTGTCTTAAGTAAATGATACCAGTAACAAACGTCCGTGATTTCTACGCAATTTTATATGACTTTGTATATGTCGGCTATGAGACAACGGTGCTGTTTGTGAGTGCTCTGGACCACATATTTTGTAAAGTAGATATGTCGTGGATTGTGTAGAGTGACTTTCATGTGTAAGAGAGCATTTTTGAGTATGCAAGGGTAAAGTAAAAAGTGTTTTCCAAAGTTTTGCGCTATTTTCAATCATCGGTGAAAGTTGATTAGCATATAATTTTAAAGATTCTTTAATGTGCTTATTCATTTTCTGTACTTTCAAACATACATATCATGGCTAGTTATAAACAAAATTTGCAGTTAATCTGAGATATTAAAGGGTCTTTAATTGTTGTTCAATTTATTTCGATCACAGCCGTTTGCCGATCACATTACGTTTTCTTTGACAATCTCTAAAAACTGAACCGCTAGGATTAAGGCAGTATAATTTGGTGCTAAATGAAGGGAATAAGTTGTTCTACAAGTGTAATAAAGTTGTTTAAAGTAATTGTGAGTTTTATTATTTTTGCCTGTCCAGCCCCAATTGTACGTTTTTCTACGACCTGACCCTCATACATCCAGACGTCTGTGTAGTAGAACACGTCGGTCAGTGTGATCATACATTCAGACGTCTGTGTAGTAGAACACGTCGGTCAGTGTGATCATACTTCCAGACGTCTATGTAGTAGCACACGTCGGTCAGTGTGATCATACATCCAGACGTCTTTGTAGTAGAACACGTCGGTCAGTGTGATCATACTTCCAGACGTCTACGTAGTAGAATTCGTCGGTCAGTGTGATCATACTTCCAGACGTCTATGTAGTAGAACACGTCTGTCAGTGTGATCATAGATCCAGACGTCTATGTAGTAGAACACATCGGTCAGTGTGATCATACATCCAGACGTCTGTGTAGTAGAACACGTCGGTCAGTGTGATCATACTTCCAGACGTCTATGTAGTAGCACACGTCGGTAAGTGTGATCATACATCCAGACGTCTATGTAGTAGAACACGTCGGTCAGTGTGATCATACATCCAGATGTCTTTGTAGTAGAACACGTCGGTCAGTGTGATCATACTTCCAGACGTCTATGTAGTAGAACACGTCGGTCAGTGTGATCATACATCCATACGTTTATGTAGTAGAACACGTCGGTCAGTGTGATCATACTTCCAGACGTCTGTGTAGTAGAACACGTCGGTCAGTGTGATCATACATCCAGACGTTTATGTAGTAGAACACGTCGGTCAGTGTGATCATACTTCCAGACGTCTTTGTTTAGTAGAACACGTCGGTCAGTGTGATCATACTTCCAGACGTCTATGTAGTAGAACACGTCGGTCAGTGTGATCATACATTCAGACGTCTATGTAGTAGAACACGTCGGTCAGTGTGATCATACATCCAGACGTCTATGTAGTAGCACACGTCGGTCAGTGTGATCATACTTCCAGACGTCTATGTAGTAGAACACATCAGTCAGTGTGATCATACATCCAGACGTCTGTGTAGTAGAACACGTCGGTCAGTGTGATCTTACTTCCAGACGTCTATGTAGTAGAATTCGTCGGTCAGTGTGATCATACTTCCAGATGTCTATGTAGTAGAACACGTCTGTCAGTGTGATCATAGATCCAGACGTCTATGTAGTAGAACACATCGGTCAGTATGATCATACTTCCAGACGTATGTGTAGTAGAACACGTCGGTCAGTGTGATCATACTTCCAGAGGTCTATGTAGTAGCACACGTCGGTCAGTGTGATCATACATCCAGACGTCTATGTAGTAGAACAAGTCGGTCAGTGTGATCGTACATCCAGACGTCTATGTAGTAGAACACGTCGGTCAGTGTGATCATACATCCAGACGTCTGTGTAGTAGAACAAGTCGGTCAGTGTGATCGTACATCCAGACGTCTATGTAGTAGAACACGTCGGTCAGTGTGATCATACATCCAGACGTCTATGTAGTAGAACACGTCGGTCAGTGTGATCATACATCCAGACGTCTATGTAGTAGAACACGTCGGTCAGTGTGATCATACATCCAGACGTCTGTGTAGTAGAACACGTCGGTCAGTGTGATCATACATCCAGACGTCTGTGTAGTAGAACACGTCGGTCAGTGTGATCATACATCCAGACGTCTGTGTAGTAGAACACGTCGGTCAGTGTGATCATACATCCATACGTCTATGTAGTAGAACACGTCGGTCAGTGTGATCATACATCCAGACGTCTATGTAGTAGAACACGTCGGTCAGTGTGATCATATATCCAGACGTCTGTGTAGTAGAACACGTCGGTCAGTGTGATCATACATCCAGACGTCTGTGTAGTAGAACACGTCGGTCAGTGTGATCATACATCCAGACGTCTATGTAGTAAAACATGTCTGTAAGTGTGACCATTTCTGCTTACTAATCCAATATAATCCCTGAGACTTTTTCCAAAATGTAAACTGTCTGCTTCATCGGAATGTAGGAATTGTGCTCAGAAAAAAGTGTTTCTACAAAGTTGTTTTCGGAACAGATGAGCAATATAATGTTATGCTCAACGTCACTTCTGACACAGCAGTCACATAAATATAGACACCGACTGCTACTACATATCGCAGCTGTCTTCCTACTCTTTGTATGCAACAGGTGAAAGGAAGAACACTGTTATGGTTGTACCAACTGAATCATGTGATTTTGACCCAACTCCCATTTGGCTTGTAAGAGACTCGATCGATGAACTTCTGCCAATGTTTGTAGCACATAGTTGTGTCACCCAGGTGTCGTCCTTTGTTCTAGATCAATATAGGACTGGCTACAGCTCGCCAGTAATAAAAAAACCGGACTAAATTCAGATGTAATGCAACACCATTGACCGGTATCATGTTTGGCATTACTCTCTAAAACACCTGTTTTAGCAAAAGGGCTACGGTGATTGATGCAAACCAGAACTAGTCACATCGAAAGGATATTCGTGTCGCTCTCCGTCAACCAACTAGGAGCGCATCTTCAAATGGTCGCAACTTTGATCATGTATTCGACCATCCATCAAAATTGCCAACAACACAAGTGTCATTTGAAAATAAACATTTCACTACAAATGCGGCTAAATCGCTATTGGACATCTTCGTCGAATCTAGACTGGACTATGGGAAGGCAATACCTACTGGCTGAACCACCACGCGGTAACATTTACAAACTCCAGCGAATGCAAAAGATGGCGATAAGAATGTTCACCTCCACTACTCGCCGTGACGTGACGACGTCAATGTTCACCTCCACTACTCGCCGTGACGTGACGACGTCAATGTACACCTCCACTACTCGCCGTGACGTGACGACGTCAATGTTCACCTCCACTACTCACCGTGACGAGACGACGTCAATGCAACTGTAAAGATGGCGATGAGAATGTTCACCTCCACTACTCGCCGTGACGTGACGACGTCAATGCAACTGTAAAGGATCTGCACTGGCTGACCATCAGACACGAACTGAGTAAAAGGTTGCGATGTCTAAACAGCGTGGCACTGTTGTGTCTAATCAACCTGTTGATGAACCAGGAAGCACATGTTCGTCGCAACATAAGTAATTGAATCTTTCGTAGGGTCGGCCTGTCAACCATCCCCACTAACCAGTGTCTTTAGTCCTGTACTCGGTCATATCCCAGAGTGAACTAGAGCAACGACGAGTGAACTTGCTAAATGTTTGAACCCAGGTTATCTCGATTCAAAGGCTGATTCTCTAACAACTGCGCAACATACAACCAGGTCAGACGCAAACCAACCGGAAACGTCGGAAATACTTCTGCTTCCGTGACGATCGACTCTCGAAATATTGATTCAGTTAATGGCGCCCTCTGACGAAAAAATAGAATACTGGAAGCAATATCTGAGGTTTGACGACGCCATTATTTTATCTGCGCGTAATAATGGTAAGTCAACGCGGCAGCGGACTTGGCGCGCCTTCCCGTGCCATTAGCTGCCGTCCAAGTCGTCCCTCGCTCGTAACGTTTTATTGTCACCCGTCAGCCAGGAGGGTGAGTGGCCGAGACACGCCGAGAGACACCGGCATAAAACGTTCCGCTTTCCCACGAAACAACCCACTTGGAATATCCAAAATAGTTGTTTGGTGTGAGAGAGCGTCCACGAAGAGGCCCCAGGGCTGCAGATAATAACAAAAGTCGTTTAGGATCAACCCATTTGCGCCCAGTTCGTGTTTTATATTGTCACATATGTAGTCATATTGATGTAATTATAATTTGATGTAATTATCTTTATGCTAAAAAGAATAGACGGAAAGAGGGACTCCTCAAATAAAATATCGGTTGCAAAATTACGACAGGGCAATTAGTGACGCCACCTTGCGGCTGTCTAGGAGACATACGCCACGGAACTTTCTTTTCATGTATATATGTCGCCGGCTGTTCTGTCTATAGGCGGGAATTCACTAAGCCGGCCGGCCGGTCGATTTTGCATCGGCCGGTCATCGTGGGACGTCGTGGGGCATCGGCCGGGCATCGGTGATGTGAGTTCCAAAAATCGTGGCATCGGCCGGGCGTCGTGCGTTGAGCCGATGTCCGCACGACGTCGGCCGGCGGTATCAAATATGTTTGATATTGCCGGCCGGACGACGCCCGTCCGACGCCCGGCCGGCAGATGTTTTTGGTTGTTTGCCACAAAAGCGGCACTTGTAGCAACAAAAATCAGCATTAATTCATCCTCTGAGTCCGCCATGATGAACTTTGGGATGTAGGTCACCTGGGCGAGCACATTGAATCCTTCTATGGACAAAAAATCAAACTAATTTAAATTGTACTTAATAGCGCTTAAAATATGAAATCGGCCGGCTGGCCGCCGGCTGTGTGTGTTCGAAAAATCGTAGCATCTGGCGGACAACGGCCTGCCTGTAGGCCGGTTCTGTGAGTTCCAAAATGACCACACCGGCTGACGGCCCGATGTTCCCACGACGCCCGGCCGATTTCATTTTTCTGGCGTCGGCCGACCGGCCGGCTATCGGCCGGCCGTCGGTTCAGTGAGTTCCCGGCTTAAAGGTCACCGCATGTTGATCTTATGGCTGTTATGTCTATAGGTCACCGCATGTTGATGTTATGGTTGTTATGTCTATAGGTCACCGCATGTTGATGTTATGGCTGTTATGTCTATAGGTCACCGCATGTTGATGGTATGGCTGTTATGTATATAGGTCACCGCATGTTGATGTTATGGCTGTTATGTCTATAGGTCACCGCATGTGACATTATTGCTGTTATGTCTATTGGTCACCGCACGTTGATGTTATGTTATGTCTATAGGTCACCGCATGTTGATGTTATGGCTGTTCTCTGTGAATAGGTCACCTCATGTTGATGTTATGGCTGTTATGTCTCTAGGTCACCACATGTTGATGTTATGGCTGTTATGTCTATAGGTCACCACATGTTGATATTATGGCTGTTATGTATATAGGTCACCGCATGTTGATATTATGGTTATTATGTCTATAGGTCACCGCATGTTGATGTTATGGCTGTTATGTCTATAGGTCACCGCATGTTGACATTATTGCTGTTATGTATATAGGTCACCGCATGTTGATGTTATGGCTGTTCTCTGTCTATAGGTCACCGCATGTTGATGTTATGGCTGTTATGTCTATAGGTCACCACATGTTGATGTTATGTCTATAGGTCACCGCATGTTGATGTTACGGCTGTTCTGTTTATAGGTCACCGCATGTTGATGTTATGGCTGTTCTGTCTATAGGTCACCGAAAGTTGCGCGTACTTACTTGACAACTTCAAAGCTCTCCGTCCATTCTGTTTTAGTAATACTACCACACTACGAGTATAATAATAGAGATTCGTATTATATATCACGGTGTGTGGATGTCACTCCAGTATTAATACCGGATAGCAACAGTAATGGCATATTCATGTGTAAATTAATTATTAACTTATTATATATCGACGTGATTAGAAGGCTACGAGTCATATAATTGCCCGATTTTTTCGACCTTGGTTAATTAATGCTGATATATTATTATTATTATTATTGTATATGGCATATTATTTAAAAACATATAAGGTTTCCAGTTAGTGATTAATTATCGATCCTTTAATTAATTGTCCTTAATATCACGTTCACAAAAACGCTATATCAACTGTTCATAAAATGATACAACGGCTTAAGATAGCTAGTTGATGCTACAGGCCTTACTGTTCTTTAGCGGGGCTGCCACTGGCATAGCGCAGAGACCTCCCCTGACGGTGCAAAGCTGGGTCATCTCGAGAATGTCATTCTCTCGACGCATGCAATTCAATACTAATTGAAGTTAATCAAAATACCTTGTTACGTCCATGATTAATTAGACATTCTTACTCACATGACATATTAGGTAACAAGAGTGGGTGTAACTAATTAATATAGGTATCTAGTGATTATGAGCTGCGCGGTTTGTCAGCATGATTCCCTCCATGGACGTTCAATATAATAGGCGAAGGTAATACATCAGGAAATTAAAGATATTACTTAGGCAAACAATGTATTACAATGAAAACCGAGCAGACAAAATAGCCGGCAAAGGTTTCCATTAAACAAATACATAAAATTATATACTTGCAAAACGAACTTTTGTTCGACGTCATAAAGCTCTGTGCAATTCCTGTATGTCGACATCTTAAACCACATATATAATTCAGTATTGTTTAAAGACAGTCTTTGAAAATGTTAAACTCTTCGTAAGGTACGCAATATTTAAATAATCCTGTTAATATAATTATTTCATATAATGATATGCCTGTATTCTCTTACAAATGTGTTTTATTTACCACTTATAACCATGACAACATATCAAAAACGGTAATTGCGCGGTTTACTGCGCGAGTATGAATATTCATTATAATCGGACTGTATAATTAATCACCCACGTGGCAGCAAGCTCAAAGTGGTTCCCATAAACAAGGTAATTTATCGGCTTGATGCGCAGATAACGCACAAGTTAAGCATAAATCTGCAAGACAAAATTAGAGAAAGTACTTACGGGATATTATCATGTTTTGATACAGTAGGGCTTATTTAAACCCTGTTTACGCTCAAATGCAAAACTCTGAGCTCGTTTCCTAAGACAATTACAAAGGTCGGTAAAGGTCGTTTAATAATTGTATCAATGTGAAATACAATAATACATAATTAAACAAATGAGACAATCGCATGAGACATCATAGTCTCTTCGAGGTACTACCTAAACAATTATTAAATGATAATAACCTTAGCAACGGTAGGGCTAACTGACCCCTACGGTAGGGCTAACTGACCCCTACGGTAGGGCTAACTGACCCCTACGGTAGGGCTAACTGACCCCTACCTCCCTTTGTACGAGGAACCAGATTCCCCATTCGATCGTTTAGTGAGAGTATAAAGAAAGAAAACAAGAAGTTGAAAACAATATATATATAAAGTATATGTTTCAGACGAAATTGTGTACACATTTCATAATAACTACTGAAAGAATAAATGGACTTGTAATCACCCGATGGAGACGAGCGGTAGATAGAGCAGCGTATCGCGGGATCACCCTGGTTACTAAGTCTCGCAGAGATACGCTCTACTGAAGAAGTAAACTCTTTTCGCGTAACAAAACAGCAACCGGTGTATTTTCTATCAAATGTGTTGGCAAAAGATTGCAATTGCCTTGTCTTCCGAGTCGTAGAAAGTAATATAACTGTCGTGCTTTACAGGCTTCCAATACAGTAACGGAAGCAGTCGTAATGACTCAGCTCATTTTGAAGTGGATTGTTAAACTGTCTCAAGGCACATGGCCTGGTTCAGACTTGTCCTATACGTAAACTTAGCAAAGAAGAAATACGTGTTTACACCTGATACATATGTTACAAATGAGACATTGTGTATGTTATACCTGAGACATTGCATATGTTATAAATGAGACATTGCGTAAGTTACACATGAGACATGGTGTATGTTACATCTGATACGTTGTATATGTTACACATGAGACATTGTGTATGTTACACCTGATACGTTGTATATGTTACACATGAGACATGGTGTATGTTACACCTGATACGTTGTATATGTTACACATGAGACATGGTGTATGTTACACATGATACATTGTGTATGCTACACATGATACATTGTGTATGTTACACCTGAGACATTGCAAATTTTATACATGAGACATTGCGTATGTTACACCTGAGATATTGTATATGTTACACATGAGAAAGTAATATAACTGTCGTGCCTTACAGGCTTCCAATAGTGTAACGGAAGCAGTCGTAATGACTCAGCTCATTCTGAAATGGATTGTTAAACTGTCTCAAGGCACATGGCCTGGTTCAGACTTGTCCTACGTAAACTGAGCAAAGAGGAAATACGTGTTTACACCTGATACATTGTATATGTTACATCTAAGGCATTGTGTATGTTACACCTGAGACGTTGTATATGTTACACCTGATACATTGTATATGTTACACATGTGACTTTGCGTAGGTTACACCTGACACATTGTAATAATAATAATAATAACACAAGTTTTATTAGCAACTCAACTGAGTTGGATTGACATTACAATAGGTTACAATTGACTCATCAAAACATCATACAAATACAATAGAAATACATTTGATACCGCAAATCATACCGTACTAATAACCTTTTTACTGACCATTGTATAAAGCCCACGGTATAAAGGAGTTACGGAATCTATTCGTTCTAGTAACTGGTAACGGGTACACATTTTCTTGTCTAATATTATACTCGGTATGTCTTTTGTCAGGCAGCAGATAATTTAATCTATGTGTGCCGACTTTAATTTTATCAAAATAGTTTTGACAAATGCTCTCCCGTCTTACATTCAACGTATCCAGGTTAACACGTCTTAGTATCTCCGCGTAACCCAATCCAGGAAAAATACATTTTAATGCCCTTTTTTGTATAACTTCAATATTGTCAGACAAATATTGGGGCAAGTTAGTGTGCCATACAGGACATGCATATTCTAGAACTGGTCTCACCACACTAACATATACACTGACCAGATCTTTCTGTGTAATCCCTGCACGCTTTGACTGATATAACATGTACAAGCGTTTATCAGCTTTTTTCACAATAGTATCTACGTGTTTGTTCCATGTCAGATCCTGAGAAATGGTCACACCTAATAGTTTGGCATGGCAAACTTGTACTTGCATCCCTCCCATCAATTTTTATATTCGGGATAGTGCTTCTGAAATTGCCATCTTGTGCAAAACTAATGATTATTTCTTTTGATTTTTCGGAATTAATTTTCATGTCATTCTTTTCTGTCCATCTAGCAGCAATATCAACCGACTCTTGAATGACAGATACACCCTTTCTGTCGCATATTTCAAATAACGTACTATCATCTACATACTTATATAGTGGAACAGTCGTTCTTAAATCATTTATGTAAACAAGGAAACATTTAGGTCCAGACAATGTCCCTTGCGGTACTCCCCCATTGGGATGACAAATGTATATGTTACAAATGAGACATTGTGTATGTTACACCTGACACATTGTGTAGGTTACACCTGACACATTGTGTATGTTACCCCTGATACACTGTGTAGGTTATACCTGTTCAATTTTCGCTCCATTCAAAACTATGTTTACTAGTGGCCTATGTTATTTGTTTGTGTAAATATAATACAAATTTGTTTTGTACACATTATACCACATAGTTCAAGTTTCCCTAGTTCGTTGTTAACTGTGTTAACTATGTTAACTGTGTTAACTATGTTAACTATGTTAACTATGTTAACTATGTTAACTATGTTAACTATGTTAACTATGTTAATTATGTTAACTATGTTAACTATGTTAACTATGTTAACTATGTTTACTATTTTAACTATGTTTACTATTTTAACTATGTTAACTACACGTGTTACATCCTCAATGTTCCTAGCCGTGTATGTAATGCTAGTGGTATCTGCAAAAAGCATAATATAACAAAATTACACTTTATACATGTCATTAATGTAAAACACTATTAATACTGGGCTTAGTATTGATGTTTGTAGGACTCCACACTTGATTCCTTATAGCTCTGAATTACTGTTGTTATAGCATACATACCGTCTGCGGTTGGCTAAATAACTTTTAATCCAATCCTGTGACAAACCCCTTATTCTGTAGCATTGTAACATACTTAGCAATATGTAATGATGAACGGTGTAAAATGCTTTCTTTAGATCAATAACGAGCCCTTTCTCGGTTATCTCACTTACTTACTTACTGTTTTCTCGCGGGGACCATAGACCATCGACCAAGGAACACCAGGCCAGTGTTGTCTGTCCGTGCCATCCTCTCCATCTCTCTCTCTCTCTCTCTCTCTCTCTCTCTCTCTCTCTCTCTCCTGGTGTATCCCATCTCCTTTATTTCTCTTTCCGTGTCTCTTTTTGCAAGGTGTTTCGTGGCCATCCTCTTCGTCTCTTCGAAGGTGGTTCCATTTGATGGCTTGAAGGATGATGGTTTCTGAAGGTTTCCTAAGCGTGTGATCTATCCACCTCCATTTTTCTTCTTTATTTCCTTTTTCCATTGGTAGTTATTTGGTCCATTATTTAGAATGTAGTGTTGTCTGACCACTTCAGGTGTAGGATTCTGCGCCGGCATTTGTTGATGAATGCTGTATTCCTTTTAGTATCTTCTGTGTACCTAACCATGTCTCCGATCCACAGAGTAACACTGCCTTGAAATTTGAATTGAATTTGCTTTCCAAATTTCCCTCAAAATGATGAATGTTACTCTTGCTTTCTGTCCTTGCTTTGACATCTTCTTCTGTGCCTCCATTTTTGTTTATTGTACTGCCCAAGTATGTGAACGATTCTGCCTCTTCTAGTGGCTCTCATTTCAATTTGATAGGATTGCTGTTAGTTGTGCTGGCTTTCATAATATGTGTCTTGCTTATGTTGATGTTGAGTCTTAGCTGTGTTGACTGTGTTTAGCAGCTCTGTTGTTGCCTGCTTCAGTTGATGGTTGTGGGACAGGAGAGCGAGGTCATCCGCAAAGTCCAGGTCCTCCAACTGGCTCCAAGGTGTCCACTATATCCCATGTCTTCCAATTGTGTGTATCTTTTCTTCAGGATCCAATCTATGGCGAGCAGGAATAATAATTGTCACAGAAGGCATCCTTGCCTCACTCCTGTTTATACCGTGTCTGTAAGTTGTCGTGCATGGGTGACCCTGCATATCATATGTTCATATTTCTTGTCAGAGCTATCTGTTATCTCATAGTGCCGTAGAAGCTTCCACCGTGTATCTCTGTCGAGTTTATGTCCACGGACTGTTCGACAATGAGTCGGAGTGTTGCTATTTGGTAGGTGCATGACCTGTTTTTTTATGGAAGCTAGCTTGATGATCTCTGAGCTTGGCATCCACCCATGTCTTCAGTCTCTCCATGATGACTCTGTTGAGGACCTTTCCGGCCACTGATAGGAGCATTTTTCCTATGTAGGTTTGACATTCTTGCAGACCTCCTTACTTTGGGATATTCACGAAGTATCCTTCTTTCCATTCGGTTGGCATTTCTTCTTTCTCCCATATCTTTCCGATTATATTATATAGTATCTCTGTGGAGGTCTCTATGTCGGTCTTGATTGCCTCGGCAGGAATTGTGTCTAGGCCCTCGCTCCATGTGATGAATGACTTTCTCAATATCTGCCTTACTTGGTCTTTCGCAGTTTTTCTGGAATATGTCTTCAGTTTGTGCGATGTCTGGCGGATTCTGAGGTGGTGGCCGGTTTAGCAGTTCTCCAAAATGTTCTCTCCATCTCTTCAATTGGTCTTCATCACTGGTAAGTACATCATCAGCCTTGTCTTTGGTGGGTTTGTCTGAGTGCTTGTGTTTTCATGCTAACTTTCTTGTCATACAGTTGTTTCACGTTTCATTGGGCTGAGGCATCCGCTGCTTCTTTGGCTAGGCCTTCAATGAAGTTTTCCATGTATATTTTACGCTGTTTTTGACTGCTTTGTTTGCCTCTGTATACTTGTCCTGTGCTGTTCCTTTTGCCGCTCTTCTTCGACTCTTGATAATTGCACCTTTGTTTTCCTTTCTCCCTTGCACTTGTTTGATAGTGTCTGCAGAATCAAGTCTTTGTGTTGGTATTTCTTCTTTCCCAGAACCTTGCTGCACATCTCCTTGACATGTTGCCATTGTGTGTCTATGTCTATGTTTCCTTCTTCAAGAAGGTATCATAGGGTTTCATATTTGTATTTGATTGTAAGTCGGAAACACCCTCTTGTCACTCTGTCCTTTAGGAAGTTTACATTTTATGGTGTTCTGGTGGTCCTCTTGACTTCTCTCTTTTTCGGCTTCATCTTCAACCTGGCCAGCACTAGATGGTGGTCTGAGGCTGCATCTGTACCTCTCGGTATTCTCTCATCCTGCATTGATCTTCTGAACTTTCGTCCTATGCAGATACTTTCGATTTGATTTGATGTTGCGTGGTCCGGTGATACCCAAATTGCATTGTGAAATCTGCGATGCTGAACACGCTGCCTCCTATGATCATGTTGTTAAATGCACAAAAGTCGTCGTTTGTTAAATGCACACAAGTCGGCCAACATCTCGCCATTTTCATACATTTGCCAAGTCCCTGTCTACCCAATTACTTTTTCATACCCGCTGTTGTCTGTTATCCAATTTTGGCCTTAGACTCTCCCATGAGTATTGTCATGTTCTTCTTCTTTAATTTGTAACACAATGTCTGCAGTTTGTCGTAAAAGTCCTCTTTTGTTTCTTCATCCGTGACATTTGTGGGTGCGTAATAATGAATAATGTTGAGCTTGATGTTTTCTTTCTGAACGAGGCATAGATGATCCTTGGTGCGGCTGCTTCCCGTCGAATGACGCCGTCTGTGCCTCGTGTCACAA
The DNA here is from genome assembly GCA_964017155.1 of Oasisia sp. SBJ-2009. Taxonomy (NCBI): domain Eukaryota; kingdom Metazoa; phylum Annelida; class Polychaeta; order Sabellida; family Siboglinidae; genus Oasisia; species Oasisia sp. SBJ-2009. Next base: position 10,419,350 of record OZ024866.1, read on the forward strand.
CACGAGTGCCACGCCGTCTGTATGATGTGCATCTTCCTATTCATGCCTCGATTACATGTATCCAGTATGACCTGTCCTGATTGTGTCCACCTAGTATCACATAGTCCTGGGATTGTGGCGTTGTAGGTTCGTAGTTCCTGGGTTATTCAGGCTGCATTGCTTACTTCGTACATGGTTCTCACGATTTTATTATTTTCTTGGACGAAAATGATGATTACTGATATTACATTTGAAAACAAACTATGCTTTGCTATGAAGATTGAAATTTCAAAACAAGCATCGTCGTTATACACATATAAGACTGTCACGTCCTAATGTATCTACGTCTATTCAAATAAGTCAGTCTCGTCTGCGTGTATCTACGTCTATTAACATAACTCAGTCTCGTCCGGGTGTATCTATGTCTAGTCAAATCAGTCTGTCTCATCAGCTTGTATCTAAGTCTATTCATATCAGTTTGTCTCGTCCGCGTGTATCTAAGTCAAGTCATATTAGTCTGTCTCGTCCGCGTGTATCTATGTCTATTCATATAAGTCAGACTCATCCGGGTGTATCTACGTCTACTCATATAAGTAAGTCTCGTCCGCGTGTATATAAGTCTATTCATATCAGTATGTTTCGTTCACGTGTATCTAAGTATATTTATATCAGTCAGTCTCGTCCGCATGTATCCAAGTCTATTCATTTCAGCATGTTTTGTCCGTGTTTATCTACGTCTATTCATTTAAGTCAGTCTCGTCCGTGTGTATCTTCGTCTATTCATATAAGTCTGTCTCGTCCGCTTGTATCTAAGTGTATTCATATAAGTCTGTCTCGTTCACGTGTACTATGTCTATTTATATCAGTCAGTCTCGTCCGCGTGTATCCAAGCCTATTCATATAAGCAGGTTTAGTCCGCGTGTATCTACGTAAATTCATATAATCTGTCTCGTTTGTCTGTATCTAAGTTTATTCATAGAAGTTAGTCTCTTCCGCGTGTGTCAAAGTCTAGTCATATAAGTCTGTCTCGTCCGCGTGTATCTTCGTCTATTCATATAAGTCAGTCACGTCCGTGTGTATCTACGTCTACTCAAATAAGTCAGTCTCGTCCGCGTGTATATAAGTCTATTCATATCAGTATGTCTCGTTCACGTGTATCTAAGTATATTTATATCAGTCAGTCTCGTTCGCATGTATCCAAGTCTATTCATATAAGCATGTTTTGTCCGCGTTTTTCTTCGTAAATTCATATAACCTGTCTCGTCCGAGTATATCTACGTCTAATCATATCAGACTGTCTCTTCCGCGTGAATCTACGTGTATTCATATCAGACTGTCTCGTCCGCGTGTGTCTACATCTATTCATATCAGTCTGTCTCGTCCACATGTATTTACGTCTATTCATATAAGTCAGTCTCGTCCGCGTGTATCTACGTCTATTCATACCAGTCTGTCTCGTCCCCGAGTTTCTACGTCAAATTATATCAGTTTGTCTCGACCGGGTGTATCTACGACTATTAATATAAGTCCGTCTCGTCCGCGTGTAACTAAGTGTACTCATATAAGTCAGTCACTTCAGTGTGTATCTACGTCTACTCATATCAGTCTGTCTCGTCCACGTGTATCTAAATCTATTCATATAAGTCTGTCTCGTCAGAGTGTATCTACGTCAATTCATTTAGGTCTATCTATATCAATTTATATAAGTCAGTCTCGTCCGCGTATATCTAAGTCTATTCATATCAGTCTGTCTTGTCCGCGTGTATCTAAGTCTATTTATAGAAGTCAGTCTCGTCCGCGTGTATCAAAGTCTAGTCATATCAATCTGTCTCGTCGGCGTGTATCTTCGTCTGTTCATATAAGTCAGTCATGTCCGTGTGTATCTACGTCTACTCATACAAGTCAGTCTCGTCCACGTGTATCTAAATCGATTCATATAAGTCTGTCTCGTCCGAGTGTATCTACGTCTATTCATGTAGGTCTGTCTCGTCCGGGTGTACCTACGTCTATTAATATAAGTCTGTCTCGTCCGCGTGTAACTAAGTCTACTCACATAAATCAGTCTCGTCCACGTGTATCTACGTCAATTCATTTAAGACAGTCTCGTCCGCGTATATCAACGTCTATTCATTTTAGACAGTATCGTCCGTGTGCATCTATGTGTATTCATATAAGTATGTATCGTCCGCGTGTATCTAAGTCTATTAATATAAGCATGTCTAGTCCGCTTTTATCTACATCTATACATGTAAGTCAGTCTCGTCCGCGTGTATCTATGTATATCCATGTAAGTCTCTATCGTCCGCTTGTATCTAAATCTACTGATAGCAGTCAGTCTCGTTCGCGTGTATCTAAGTATGTTCATATAAGCATGTCTAGTCCGCGTGTATCTACGTCTAATCATATCAGTCCGTCTCGTCCGCGTGTATTTACGTTTATTCATATTAGTCTGTCTCATCCGCGTTTAACTACATCTATTCATACCCGTTTCTCTCGTCCGCGAGACAGTTTGTCTCGTATATAAATTTATATAAGTCAGTCTCGTCCGCGTGTATCTACGTCTATTCATACCAGTCTGTCTCGTCCCCGAGTATCTACGTCAAATTATATCAGTTTGTCTCGACCGGGTGTATCTACGACTATTAATATAAGTCCGTCTCGTCCGCGTGTAACTAAGTGTACTCATATAAGTGAGTCACTTCAGTGTGTATCTACGTCTACTCATATCAGTCTGTCTCGTCCACGTGTATCTAAATCTATTCATATAAATCTGTCTCGTCAGAGTGTATCTACGTCAATTCATTTAGGTCTATCTATATCAATTTATATAAGTCAGTCTCGTCCGCGTATATCTAAGTCTATTCATATCAGTCTGTCTTGTCCGCGTGTATCTAAGTCTATTTATAGAGGTCAGTCTCGTCCGCGTGTATCAAAGTCTAGTCATATCAGTCTGTCTCGTCGGCGTGTATCTTCGTCTGTTCATATAAGTCAGTCATGTCCGTGTGTATCTACGTCTACTCATACAAGTCAGTCTCGTCCACGTGTATCTAAATCGATTCATATAAGTCTGTCTCGTCCGAGTGTATCTACGTCTATTCATGTAGGTCTGTCTCGTCCGGGTGTACCTACGTCTATTAATATAAGTCTGTCTCGTCCGCGTGTAACTAAGTCTACTCACATAAATCAGTCTCGTCCACGTGTATCTACGTCAATTCATTTAAGACAGTCTCGTCCGCGTATATCAACGTCTATTCATTTTAGACAGTATCGTCCGTGTGCATCTATGTGTATTCATATAAGTATGTATCGTCCGCGTGTATCTAAGTATATTCATATAAGCATGTCTAGTCCGCTTTTATCTACATCTATACATGTAAGTCAGTCTCGTCCGCGTGTATCTATGTATATCCATGTAAGTCTCTATCGTCCGCTTGTATCTAAATCTACTGATAGCAGTCAGTCTCGTTCGCGTGTATCTAAGTATGTTCATATAAGCATGTCTAGTCCGCGTGTATCTACGTCTAATCATATCAGTCCGTCTCGTCCGCGTGTATTTACGTTTATTCATATTAGTCTGTCTAGTCCGCTTTTATCTACATCTATACATGTAAGTCAGTCTCGTCCGCGTGTATCTATGTATATCCATGTAAGTCTCTATCGTCCGCTTGTATCTAAGTCTATTGATAGCAGTCAGTCTCGTCCGTGTGTATCTAAGTATGTTCATATAAGCATGTCTAGTCCGCGTGTATCTACGTCTAATCATATCAGTCCGTCTCGTCCGCGTGTATTTACGTTTATTCATATTAGTCTGTCTCGTCCGCGTTTAACTACATCTATTCATACCCGTTTCTCTCGTCCGCGAGACAGTTTGTCTCGTATATAAATTTATATAAGTCAGTCTCGTCCGCGTATATCTAAGTCTATTCTTATAAGTCAGACTCGTCCGTGTTATACGATACATTTCGAAATACCTCGTTATACATCCGAATACCTCGGTGCACCTCGCCATACCTCGTTATACCTCGCTACACTTCGTTATATCTCGATATACCTCTTTATACTTCGACATACCGCACTATTCTTCGTTACACCTAGTTATACCTCGTTGCACCTCGTTACACTTCGGTAGATCTCGTTATACCTCGTTTCACCTCGTTAGACTTCTTTATACCTGGTTATGCCTCGTTATATCTCGATATACCTCTATTTACCTTGTCATTCCTCATTATACCTCGTTTGACTTCGCTGTTCCTCTTTACACCTCGCTACACCTAGTTATAACTCGTTACACCTCGTTGTACCACGTTCATACCTCTATCCACACCTCCTTATACCTTGGTACACCTAATTATTCCTCGTCATACCTCGATTAAATTCGTTACACCTCGTTTTACCTCGTTTTACCTCGTTATACCTCGTTACACCTCGCTGTACCTCGATATACCTCGTTATACCTCAACATATCTCTTTACACCTCTTTACACCTCGTTATACCTCTTCATTCCTTGCTATTCCTCGGTATTCTTCGATAAACCTCGTTAGACATTGTTATACCCCGTTATACTTCGTTGTACCGCGTTACACCTCGCAACACATAGTCATAAATCGTTACACCTCGTTGAACCTCGTTACACCTCGTTATACATTGCTATACTTCGTTGCACCTCTTTACACCTCGTTTTACATCGCTGTACCTCGTTATACCCCGCTATACCACGTCATACCTCGTTATGCCTCGTTGCTCCTCGATACACATCAATATACCTCGTTATACGTCATTACACCTCGCTAGACTTCTTTATACCTCGTTAAGCCTTGTTATATTTCAATACACCTCTATATACAGCGATATACCTCGTTTTACTTCGTTGTTCCTCTTTACACATCGCTAAACCTAGTTATAACTCGATACACCTCGTTATACCTAGTTCATACCTCTTTCTACCTCGCTTACCTTGTTATACCTAGTTATTCCTCGTTATAACTCGTTAATCCTCGTTATACCTCGTTATACCTCGCTACACCTCGTTACTCCTCGTTACACCTCGATACACCTCCATATACCTCGCTAAACTTCGATATACCTCGTTGCACCTCTTTACACCAAGTTATACCTCTTTATATCACGACATACCTCTTTACACCTTGTTACGCTTCGATATACCTCTTTATATGTCGCTGTTCCTCGGTATTCCTCGATATACCTCGCTACACATTGTTTTACCTCGTTTTACTTCGTTGTACCTCGTCACACCTCGTTACACCTCGTTACACCTCGTAATACCTCGATACACCTCGTTGCACCTCGTTACACCTAATTATACCTTGTTATACTTCGTTACACCTCTTTTCACCTCGTTTTACATCGCTACACCTCGTTGTGCCTCGTTATAGCACGTTATACCCCGTTGTGCCTCGTTGCCCCACGTTACACCTTGTTATACCTCGTTATACCTCGCTATACCTCGATACACCTCGACATACCTCGCTATGACTCGTTTCACCTCGTTACCCCTTGTTATCCCTCGATACTCCTACGTTACACCTCGCTATACCTCGATATTCCTCGATGTACCTCGTTACCACTCGTTGTACCTCGCTTCACATCGCTGCACCACGTTGTAACTCGTTACACCTCGTTATGTCTCGTTATACCTCGTTGTACGTCATTACACTTGTCTACACCTCTGTTCATCTCGCTGTACCTCGATATACCTCGTTATATCTCGTTATACCTCGTTATACCTCGTTACACCTCGCTACACCTCATTATACCTCACTATGCCTCGTTTTACCTCGATACACCTCTTTACACCTCGGGATATCTCTTTATACCTCGATATGCCTCGTTACGCCTTGTTATATACCTCGTGACACCAAACTACACCTCGTTGTACCTCGTTAGACCTAGTTATACCTCGTTATACTTCGTTACACCTCGCTACACCTCGTTATGCCCCGTTATGCCTCGTTATATCTCGATACACCGCTATATACCTTGTTATACCTCGTTATTCATCGTTTTATTTCGTTGTCGCTCGTTACACCTCGCTACACCTAGCCATAACTCGATACACTTCGTCATACCTCGTTTATACATCGTTGCGCATAGATATTGCTCTTTACACCTCGTTATTCCTCGCTACACCTGCTTACACCTCTTTCCACCTCGTTATACCTCCCTATGCCTAGTTATACATCGTTGAACCTCGTTACTCATCGTTATTCCTCGACATGCCTCGTTATACCTCGACATAACTCGTTACACCTCTTTATACCTCGATATACCTCGTTAGACTTCGTTATGCCTCGTTACACCTCTCTAAACATCGTTATGCCTCTCTATACCTCTATATACCTCGGTATGCCTCGATATACCTCGATACACATTGCTATTCCTCGTATCACTTCGTTGTACCTGGATTCACCTCGTTATACCTCGTTATATCTTGTTATACCTCGTTAAAAATTGTTATACCTCGATAAACCTCGTTTCACCTCGATATGCTTCGTTACTCCTTGCTATACCTCGTTACACCATGCCATACCTCGATAAACCTCGATATACCTTGCTATACCTCGTTATACGTCGATACGCCAGTTTACACCACATTATACCTGTTTATACGTCGTTAAGCCTGGTCTTACCTCGATACCCCTCGTCATACCTCGTCATACCTCGTTGTATCACGATACACCTCTACGTACCTCGCTGTACCTCGTTATACGACGTTATACCTCGTTATACATCGTTGTACCTTGATACATCTCGATAGACTTCGATATACCTCATTACACCTCGCTAGACGTCTTTGTACCTCGCTAAGCCTTGTTATATCTCGATACACCTCTATGTACCTCGATATACCTCGTTTTACTTCGTTTTACTTCGTTTTACTTCGTTTTTCCTCTTTACACATTGCTACGCCTAATTATAACTCGATACACCTCGTTATACCTAGTTCATACCTCTTTCTACCTCGTTTACCTTGTTATACCTGGTTATTCCTTGTTAAAACTCGCTAATCCTCGTTATACCTCGCTATACTTCGCTACACCTCGTTACACCTCAATACACCTCGGTATACCTCGCTAAACTTCGATATACCTCGTTGCACCTCTTTACACCTCAATATACCTCTTTATACCTCGCTGTTCCTCGGTATTCCTCGATATACCTCGTTACACCTCGTTATACCTCGTTTTACCTCGATACACCTCGTTGCAACTCGTTATACCTAGTTATACCTTGTTTTACTTCGTTACACCTCTTCTAACCCCGTTTTACATGGCAATACCTCGTTGTGCCTCGTTATACCTCGTTATACCTCGTTATGCCTCGTTGCTCCACGTTACACCTGGTTATACCTCGCCATACCTCGCTATGACTCGTTTCACCTCGTTAACCCTCGTTATACCTCGATACCCCTACGTTACACCTTGCTTTACCTCGATATTCCTCGATATACCTCGTTACACCTCGTTGAACCTCGTTTCACCTCGCTGCACCTCGTTATACCTCGTTGAACATCATTACACCTGTCTACACCTCTGTTCAACTCGTTTTTCATCGATATACCTCGTTATATCTCGATATACCTCGTCACACCTCGTTACACCTCGTTATACCTAGTCACGCCTCGTTTTACCTCGATACACCTCTTTACACCTCGGGATACCTCTCTACACCTCGTTATGCCTCGTTGTACCTAGTTATACCTCGATATACCTCGTTACGCTTTGATATACCTCGTGACACCACGCTACGCCTCGTAACACCTCGTTTTACACAGTTGTACCTTGATACATCTCGATAGGCCTCGTTATACCTCACTACACCTCGCTAGACCTCTTTATACCTCGATAAGCCTTGCTATATCTCGACACACCTCTATATACCTCGATGTACCTCGTTTTACTTCATTTTACTTCGTTGTTCCTCTTTACACATCGCTACACCTAGTTATAACTCGACACACCTCGTTATACCTCTTTCTACCTCGATTACCTTGTTATACCTAGTTATTTCTCGTTATAACTAATTAATCCTCGTTATACCTCGTTATACCTCGCTACACCTTGTTCCACCTCAATACACCTCGATATACCTCGCTAAACTTCGATGTACCTCGTTGCACCTCTTTACCCCTCAATATATCTCTTTATACCTCGCTGTTCCTCGGTATTCCTCGATATACCTCGTTACACCTTGTTATACCTCGTTTTACCTCGATACACCTCGTTGCACCTCGACTCAGTTATACCTTATTATACTTCGCTACACCTCTTCTAACCCCGTTTACATCACTATACGTTGCTGTTCCTCGGTATTCCTCGATATACCTCGTTACACCTCGTTATACCTCGTTATGCCTCGTTGCTCCACGTTACATCTCGTCACACCTCGCCATACCTCGCTATGCTTCGATACACCTCGTTATACCTCGCTATGATTCGTTTCACCTCGTTACCCCTCGCTTTACCTCGATACCCCTACGTTACACCTTGCTATACCACGATATTCCTCGATATACCTCGTTACACCTTGTTGTACCTCGTTTCACCTCGCTGCACTACGTTATAACTCGTTACACCTTATTATACCTCGTTATACCTCGTTGTTCCTCATCACACCTCTCTTTCTTCTGTTCATCTCGTTGTACCCCGATATACCTCGTTATATCTGGTTATATCGTCACGCCTCGTCACACCTCGTTATACCTCGATACGCCTCGTTTTACCTCGATACACCTCATTACACCTCGGGATACCTCTCTATACCTCGTTTTACCTCGTTGTACCTAGTTATACCTCGATATACCTCGTTACGCTTTGATATACCTCGTGACACCACGCTAACCTCGTTATACCTCGTTTCACCTCGTTATACCTCGCTTTTCCTCGTTTTACCTCGCAATGCCTCGCTACACATCGTTATACATCACTATACCTCTTTGTTTCTAGTTATTCCTCGTTATACCTCGTTATACCGTGTTAGTCCTCGTTACACATCGATATAACTCGTTGTACCCCATTACACCTCGTTTGACCTCGTTATACCTCGTTATACCTCGTTACACCTCGCTAGACCTCGTTATCCCCCGTTATGCCTCGCTATATCTTGATACACCGCTATGTACCTTGTTATACTTCGTTATTCATCGTTTTACTTCGTTGTCGTTCGTTACACCTCGCTACACCTAGCTATAACTCGATACACTTCGTTATACCTCGTTCATACATCGTTGCGCATAGATATTACTCTTTGTACATCGTTATACCTCGCTACAAGTCCTTACACCTCTTTCCACCTAGCTATACCTCGTTGAACCTCGTTACACCTCGTTACTCCTCGTTATTCCTCGACATGCCTCGTTATACATCGATATAACTCGTTACACCTCTTTATACCTCGATATACCTCGTTATATCTCGTTCATACATCGATGCGACTAGTTATTTCTCGCTATACATCGCTATACCTCGTTGCACATCGTTGCACCTCGCAATACCTCGATATACCTCGTTATGCCTCGATATATCGTTGCACCTCTCTATACGTCGTTATACCTCTATACACCTATTTACACCTCGTTATACCTCTTTATACCTCGTTAAACCTCGTCATACCTCGTTGCACCTCTTTACACATCGTTATACCTATTTATACCTCGCTATTCCTCGGCATACCTCGATATACCTCGTTAAACATTGTTATACCTCGCTTTAATTGGTTGTACCACAATACACCTCGTTACACCTCGTTATAACTCGTTACACCACGTTTCACCTCGTTGTACCTCGCTACACCTCATTACATCTCGATATGCTTCGTTACACCTTGCTATACATCGTTACACCTCCTTATACGTCGTTAAACCTCGATATACCTTGTTATACCTCGTTATACGTCGTTATTCCTGTTTATACCTCGTTACGCCTCGTATTACCTCGTTGCCCCTCTTTTCATCTCGTTTTACCTTTTGTATCTCATTGTGCATCGCTATACTTATTTACACCTTGTTTTACCTCGTTATACTTCGTTGTACCTCGTTACACCTCGTTACACCTCGTTGTAACTCGCTATTCTGCGGTACACCTCGTTACAGTTCTTTACACCTAGTTTTCCATCGTTATACCTCGTTACACTTCGAAATACGTCGCTTTACATCGGTACAACTCGTTACATCTCGCTATACCTCGTTGTACCTCGCTATTCCTCCTTGCACCTCGCTACACATCGTTATACCCCGTTACACCTCGTTATACCTCTCTACAACTCCTTTTACCTCGCTATGTCTCGCAACACCTCGCTGTTCTTCGTTATACCTCGCTGTACCTCGTTATTTCTTGTTGCCCCTCGTTATACCTAGATACAACTCGCTAGATCTCGTTTTATCTCGTTTTACCTCGATATATCTAGATTCACCTCTTTATACCACGATATACCTCGTTATATCTCGTTTTACTTCGTTTTTCCTCGTTACACCTCGCTACACCTAGTTTTAACTCGTTACACCTCGTTATAACTCGTTCATGCCTCGCTACCCCTAGATATTTCTCGCTGTACTTCGTTCATCGATACACCTCTTTTTATTCCTCGTTGCAGTTTGTTATACATCGGTACACCTCGCTATACCTCGTTTTACCTAGTTATACCTCGTTACACGTCGCTACACCTCGTTATACCTCGCTATGACTCGTGTTAACTCGCTATTCCACAGTACTCATCATTTACCTCGTTTTTCCTCGTTATATCTCGCTATTCCAGTTTTACCGCGTTACACCTCGATAAACTGCGTTATGCCTCGTTATACCTCGTTACACCTGCCTAGACCTCTATATACCTCGTTATTCCTGGTTATATCTCGATACACCTGTATAAACCTCGTAATACGTCGTTATACGTCGTTTTACTTTGTAGTTCCTCGTTACACCTCGCTACACCTAATTATAACTCGTTACACCTAGTTACACCTCGTTCATACCTCGATGCGACTAGTTATTTCTCGCTGTACCTCGCTTTACCTCGTTACACCTCGTTATACCTCGTTACACCTCGTTGCACCTCGCTACACCTCGATATACCTCTGTATACCTCGATATACCTCGTTGCACCTCGATATACCTCGTTATACCTCTATGCACCTCTTTACACCTCGTTATACCTCTTTATACCTCGTTAAGTCTCGTTATACCTCATTACACCTCTCTATACCTATTTATACCTCGCTATTCCTCGGCACACCTCGATATACCTCGCTAAACATTGTTATACCTCGCTTTAATTCGTTGTACCACGATACATCTCGTTACACCTCGTTATGCCTCGGTACACCATGTTACACCTCGTTACACATTGTAGTACCTAGATGTACTTCGTTGTACCTTGCTACACCTCACTACCCATCGATGTGCTTCGTTACACCATGCTATGATTCGTTGCACCTCGTTATACCTCGATAAAACCTCGATATACCTTGCTATACCTCGTTATACGTTGCTACACCAATTTACACCTCGTTATTCCTTTTTATACGTCGTTACGCCTCGTTTTCCCTCGTTAGCCCTCTTTTCAACTCGTCATACCTCTTGGTAACTTGTTATACCTCGTTATGCTTCGTTATACCTATTTACACATTGTTATTCCTCGCTATTTAGTGGGGAGGCATAGCTAACATATTGTTCATTTTGTGATACAAGCACCAATTTTGGTACACACAAAGCTTCATATATTTAGAAGAAATCTGGATATTGGGCCACTGCGAATTGGCATCCTGATTACCATGGCGGCCATTTTCCAAAATGGCCGCCGTAAACCTTTTTTCTCATATCTTAGTTACTACGTCAAATAAATCAGTCCTTTTGGTATTGAAACATAGATGTTCTGGGTCAGCGATTTCATATATTTTACTTTTGACCTTCTCCGACATTAACATCCGCCATTTGTAAAGATGGCGGACGGCAAGACTAATAACCCTATATCTCATGACCTACGCGACCTGGAGAGGTAATTTTATGGTCAAGATATAGGTATGTGAACAGTGGATTCCACAGTATTAAAATATTTTGTATTTGACCTTGGTCGACCTTCGTATCCGCCATTTTAAATAAATGACGTCCGCTAAAACGAATTTTGTCCACACATTTACAGATGCTTCAGTCAGAACCGCTACATTTGTGTCAAAATGTAAGTTTTTCAAAGTACCGATTTCAAATATGTTATATATGACCTTCTCCAAAATTACTATCCGCCATTTTTAAAGATGGCGGCTCTAAAAGCCAAATTTCTTCACATCTTGAGAAATAAACCAGATAGAGAGATAACATTGTCTTCATAATTAAGATTTTACATGCTGCTATTTTAAATATGCTACTTTTGATCCTGTCAGACATTCGTATCGGTCTTTTTCAAGATGACGACTAAAAATGGCGGTTATTTTCTATATTGGCTATCAACAAACGCTATATACTAGCTAGCCTATATTCACGAGAGGAGTAACAACAGTCGTCCCCTCTCTTGATGTTTAGAAAAGTTTACGTTAACTCCAAAACGCCTCACAGGTTTAAATCATTGTTTATTTTAGTTGTGTTGTTAGTGGGGCGGCATAGCATATAAATAGAACATTATTGTTCATTTTGTGATACAAGCACCAACTTTGGTACACACAGCTTAATATATTTAGAAGATATTACGTATTAGCATAGACCATGTAAAAATGTTCACTTAATGTACTAAAGCCATTAACTATGCTATTTACGTTATGTGAGAATACCAGTGTTATTGTTGAATGCTATGTAAATCATTTTATTAACACATTTTGATCACAGGACAACTTGACAAACTCCCATGGATTATGGCGTGGCACTTTAATGTTTGAGTATATGAGAGTCAGCTGGCACATTCTCCCTCACAGAAGCAGAGGCCTGTGCACTGAAGTGCAGCCTTCTTGCACCTGTAGCGGTTTCTGCAACCACTCTTGGTTCCTTCTGTCTTCACCCACCTTCAGTTGGTGATGGCAGCACAGGGTCTGGTAGCAGTTTCTTCCCCCAGATGTGACCACCCTGGTAGACTGCTCTTTTGGCATGCTCCTCTAGAGCAGCTCGGGTAGGCGGGATTTGTTGCACCGAGGGTTTTCGTGGAAAGAGCTTCCTTTTTGCATGGTCCACCTTGGTGCAGGTGCTGGTTCTGTCAAACAGAAGTATGACAAACCTCTCGATTATGTTCACTGCATCATCGGGGATCTCCTTTTGCCCATATTCGAGCATCAATAGTGCATCTGTCTGTTCCAGCAGTTACTTCCATGTTGACCATGCTGTCTTCTTTCCATGTCCAGCAAAGCTGGATTCAATGCCACAGCATGTCAAAGCATGGAATATTGGTAGGGCACATGATATCTCTGGTCCAAGATTCACAGCTATTTGGTTGGCTGCCATGTAGCGAAAGCTCTTTCCAGTTCCGAATGCTAGCCATAGTTCACATCCAGCGGGTAGATAAGTTATGGCAAACACAGCCAAGACCACAACATCGGTGTCAATAGTGCGAATTAATATCTGGTGGTGGCCATACTGTGCAGCGTGTGTTACATGCAGTAGCATACGACTATTAGCTTCTTCAGGGCTGCATGGCGACAGGGTGTGGACATCCTGCAATAGCTGTGTGCGGAGCACCCCCTTCCCATCGGTGAAGACACATTCCTTATCTTCCTTACAGAACGCCTGATCTTGGACAAGAAACTTAATAGTTCTCTTTTATTGCTGTCAATCCGTAGAAAGTTCTGCCAGTTTCCTGGTACGGCAGCCTTCCCAACCACATGTCTCCTTACACCCTTTCCGTGCATTGCTCTTGATGTGCCTTTCAGGGAGTCATCCTTGTAAGTATCCCAAACAAGGTCCACACATGAGTGACATGACACACCGCGCAGCTGAGAAGAAATATATGGGATGAATACCAGCTGGGCATATTCATCAAATGTCTTGGCAGCTGCTGGCTTCATCATCTGTTTGATGGAAGCTCCATCAAGAACTATACAGGTAGCATCATGGGTCTTAGTCTGAGATGGAGACAGGTCGTCTAGGCATGTCAGGATGTCACTCTTGGTACCAAGTCGTAATCTTTCTCCATCGGAGAGCGCTGGTGGCCATGCTTGGTTCTCTTGCTGAAAGAATTCTTCCTGATTGCCATCTCTCGTTTGACAGGTAATGTAGAGTCGTGAGAACAGCTCAACATCACTTTTCATTAATGTCAGCTGCTGCTTCTCCTTACTTGCCGTCTTTGTCCTGAAGCCAACAAACAGTTTCAACCGATTGCGATGGATTGTGTCATCAATGGGCTTTGTTCTCTCCACAAAACATTCCTTTGTGAATGTTTGGAACTGTTGTTGGCCTATCTTCTGTGCCTTCTTAAGAGCCTCGACTGCCGATGGATCCGCAATCTCTTTGCTGTCAAGGACAAGTAGGTTTTCGCTCTCTTCTTCGAATGGGTTGCCCAGTTCTTCCATTAAGTTGTCGAGTGAGCAGAGGTCTTTCCTAAATGCATTTTGCCCATTTGCTGTCTGGTCATGGTGGATCACCTCATGTCGTATTCCCATGAGCTGGTGTGCATCTTCAAAGTCTTTAATCAGCGTGGTAACCTCAGGTCCAGCTACCAGCCACCGCTGGAGGGGCACTATGGTTGTCTTTTAGACCTACCGCCCCTCCATCCCTCTTGCTGCAAGCATTATTCTGCTCATGTGCTTGATCGATGGGGATTGCCGAGAAAACCCGGTTGGTCTTCTGAATCGTGAAATTGCCAGCATTGAATTCTCTGGCAACACCTGGGTGTTTCGTTGGTAGTTCAGTAATGTCACGGAGATGAACTGGGATATAGCGGACATAGTTGGTGTGGTCCATAGCAACGAACCATGGGACAGATGTCAGAGCATCGAGGTACATGCTGAAGGAGGACTGCCCCTGTGACCGCACAAAGACCAGTAAACACAGCTGCAATTAAAACTACATTACTGTTGCCCAATAATGGAATTGAGGGCAGCTCTCTTTCCTCTTTGAGCACCATTCATCAAACCCCAAAAGTGTAATACTCATCATCATGAGAACCTTGTTTCACATAGGGCGGCGATGTCGAAGTTGTATTTGGCAAGTTCCATTGCTACTAGTGCCGTACGTCTTTCTGGTCGGTTAGCTCCATCTCGGTCAAGGAGAGTCCTGACGTTCCATTGTCCAATTGTCAGTAGTTGTCTTCTTCTTCCTAGCTGATTTTCCACTGTCGACGGAAGATGAGGTCGGGCAGCGCGGTCCTAGGTAACCCGGGCGACGGCCGATCCGGTATGAAGTTTCATGCAGTTGTACATTTCATGGAAGCTGCTAGCAAAAAGTGTTGAAGTGCCGCTGGCTTTTGCAAGTTACTAGCGACACTCTCTCGGGGAACAAATAGAGGTCTCACACCGGCAAGAACATGTCAAGACAGGCGCAAACTATTTGTCCCTGCAGTGGCTGGTCGAGAGATGTTGGGAGTTCCATACATCTACCGCCCTTGATGCTGCCACAGTGACATGGTTTTCTGGTTAGGGTTTGCTCCCTTAGCCTTCGGTTCTGACAAGAACCTGTACCACAAGGCAGTGGTTTACAATTCTGCATGGCAGGGGCGTCAAACTCCCTGAGTTGTTGCAGTATCTGGGGTACTGCAACACCTGCATACCATAAGGTTTAATGCTAATACTAATAATAACACTACTGCTACTATTGCCTTAACTTATGTATTAACATATTAATTAAATACATTTATTTAGCTTATTTGTATATATTTATATTTGCATATAATTATGTATTTACATGTTTATGTTGTTACAGCCTGTAAGCAGGTTTTTAAACAAATGGCGCCTTACAAATGTTTCCAAATAATAATACAGTTAATTATACTATTTTATCAATGAGACATCAACATTCTACATAAGTGTAGGTGTGTTTCTGTACTTTTCTAAATAAAGAGAACGATGTTTGCTCTAGTATCCACCATCTGACAAAATAATACTACGAGAACAGATTTTTACTGATTCATGGCACTGTATAATCGAATTATAATTATAATGAAATGACAAATTACTTTGTGATGTTCCATAGAATTGTGAGTGAGTAATTATTTGTCTCTCATGGTTATTAGGATCTCAATTATGTCCATTATTGCATCTGACTTCATTGATTTAGAAAGTTTTGACCAACCGCTGGCGGCCACTTTGAAAAATGACGGCCACGGCCACCAGGGGGCTAACTTGGGGTGGCCCAATATCCACTTTTGTTCCCAAGATATCAGTCAACACATCTGCCAAATTTGGTGCTTGTATCACAAAATGAACAATTGGTTTGGTATGTTGAGCTATGCCGCCCCACTAATTCTTCGTTGTACCTCGTTACACCTCTTTATACCTCGATACACATCGTTGCACCTCGCTGTACCTCGATATACCTCGTTATACCTCGATATACCTCGTTACACCTCTTTATACCTCGTTACACATCGTTGCTCCTCGCTATACCTCGATATACCTCGTTATACCTCGTTGCACCTCTGTACACCTCGTTATACCTATTTATACCTCGCTATTCCTCGGTATACCTCGATATACCTCGTTAAGCATTGTTATACCTCGCTTTAATTGGTTGTACCACGATACACCTCGTTACACCTCGTTATACTTCGTTACACCATGTTTCACCTCGGTGTACCTCGCTACACATTGTTATAACTCGTTTTACATCGTTGTACCTCGCTACACCTCATTACATCTCGATGTGCTTCGTTACGTCTTGCTATACCTCGTTACACCTCCTTGTACGTCGTTAAACCTCGATATACGTTGTTATACCTCGTTATACGTCTTTACACGTCGTTATTCCTGTTTATACCTCGTTATACCTCGTTTTATCTCGCTGCCCCTCTTTTCAACTGCTTTAACCTTTTGTATCTCATTGTGCATCGCTATGCTTTTTTACACCTTGTTTTACATCGTTATACTTCGTTGTACCTCTTTACACCTCGTTACACCTCGTTGTACCTCGCTATTCTGCGGTACACCTCGTTAGAGTTCTTTACACCTAGTTTTCCATCGTTATACCTCGTTACACTTCGAAATACGTCGCTTTACATCGGTACAACTCGATACATCTCGCTATACCTCGTTGTACCTCGCTATTCCTCCTTGCACCTCGCTACACATCGTTATACTCCGTTACACCTCGTTATACCTTGCTACAACTCCTTTTACCTCGCTATGTCTCGCAACACCTCGCTGTTCCTCGTTGTACCTCGTTGTATCTCGTTTTTCTTCGTTATACCTCGCTGTACCTCGTTATTACTTGTTGCCCCTCGTCATACCTCGATGCTTCTCGTTATACCTAGATACAACTCGCTACATCTCGTTTTATCTCGTTTTACCTCGATATATCTAGATTCACCTCTTTATACCACGATATACCTCGTTATACCTCGTTTTTCTTCGTTTTTCCTCGTTACACCTAGTTTTAACTCGTTACACCTCGTTATAACTCGTTCATGCCTCGCTACCCCTAGTTATTTCTCGTTATACTTCGTTGTACCTCCTTACACCTCGATACACCTCTTTATTCCTCGTTGCAGTTTGTTATACCTCGGTACACCTCGCTATACCTCGTTTTACCTAGCTATACCTCGTTACACCTCGATACACCTCATTATACCTCGCTATGCCTCGTTTTAAATCGCTATTCCAGAGTACTCATCATTTACCTCGTTTTTCCGCGTTATATCTCGCTATTCCACTTTATACCTCGTTATGCCGCGCTATTCCTCGTTACACCTCGTTTTACCTCGTTTACCGCGTTACACCTCGATAGACTTCGTTATGCCTCGTTATACCTCGTTACACCTGCCTAGACCTCTATATACCTCGTTATTCCTGGTTATATCTCGATACACCTGTATATACCTCGTAATACCTCGTTATACCTCGTTTTACTTTGTAGTTCCTCGTTACACCTCGCTACACCTAATTATAACTCGTTACACCTCGTTACACCTCGTTCATACCTCGATGCGACTAGTTATTTCTCGCGATACCTCGCTTTACCTCGTTACACCTCGTTATACCTCGTTACACCTCGTTGCACCTCGCTACACCTCGGTATACCTCGGTATACCTCGATATACCTCGTTGCACCTCGATATACCTCGTTATACTTCTATGCACCTCTTTGCACCTCGTTGTACCTCTTTATACCTCGTTAAACCTCGTTATACCACGTGAAACCTCTCTATACCTATTAATACCTCGCGATTCCTCGGTACACCTCGATATACCTTGCTAAACATTGTTATACCTCGCTTTAATTCGTTGTACCACGATACACCTCGTTACACCTCGTTATGCCTCGGTACACCATGTTACACCTCGTTGTACCTCGTTACACATTGTAGTACCTAGATGTACTTCGTTGTACCTTGCTACACCTCACTACCCATCGATGTGCTTCGTTACACCATGCTATAATTCGTTGCACCTCTTTATACCTCGATAAAACCTCGATATACCTTGCTATACCTCGTTATACATTGCTACACCAGTTTACACCTCGTTATTCCTTTTTATACGTCGTTACGCCTCGTTTTTCCTCGTTAACCCTCTTTTCAACTCGTCATACCTCTTGGTACCTTGTTATACCTCGTTATGCTTCGTTATTCCTAGTTACACATTGTTATTCCTCGCTATTCTTCGTTGTACCTCGATACACTTCGTTACACCTCGTTGTACCTCGATATACTGCGTTGCGCCTCGTTACACTTCTTTACACCTAGTTTTACATTGTTATAACTCGATACACTTCGAAATACCTCGTTATGCATTGGTACACCTCGTTACATCTCGCTATACCTCGTTGTACCTCGATATGCCTCGTTACAACTCGCTACACCTCGTTATACCCCGCTACACCTCGTTATACCTCGCTACAACTCGTTTTATCTGGCTTTGCGTCGCAACACCTCCCTATACCTCGTCATACCTTGTTGCATCTCGCAATTCTTCGTTATACCTCGTTGTACCTCGTTATTACTTGTTGCACCTCGTTATACTTCGATGTACCTCGATACACCTCGTTATACCTCGTTACACCTAGCTAGACCTCGATATGCCTCGCTATGCCTCGATATATGTCGACTCCCCTCATTATACCACGTTTTACCTCGTTCTACCTCGCTTTACTTTGTTGTTCCTCGTTACACCTCGCTATATATAGATATAACTCGTTACACCTAGTTATAACTCATTCATACGTCGTAACGCCTAGTTATTTCTCGTTATAACTCGTTGTACCTCGTTACACACGGTTTTTTTTTACGTTTGTATACCTCGGTACACCTCGCTATACCTCGATATACCTAGGTATATCTCGATACACCTCGCTACACCTCGTTATGCGTTGCTATGCCTCGTTTTAACTCGCTATACCAGGGTACTCATCATTATACCTCGATAGTCCACTTTATACCTCGTGCCGCCATATTCATCGTTGCACCTCGTTTTAACTCTTTGTACCGCGTTACACCTCGATAGACCTCGTTATGCGTCGTTTTACCTCGTTACACCTCGCTAGACCTCTTTGTACCTCGATATGCCTCGATATATCTCGATACACCTTTATATACCTCGTAATACCTCGTTAAACCTCCTTTTATTTCGTAGTTCCTCGTTACACCTCGCTACACCTAGCTATAAATCGTTACACCTCGTTTTACCTCGTTCATACGTCGTTGCGATTAGTTATTTCTCGCGATACCTCGATACACCTCGTTACACCTCATTGCACCTGCTTCCACCTCGATATACCTTGCTATACCTAGTTATTCCTCGTTATGCCTCGTTAAACCTCGTTACACCTCGCTATACCTCATTATACTTCGATATACCTCGTTGCACCTCTTTATACCTCGTTATGCCTCTTTACACCTCTTTACACCTCGTTATACCTGTTTATTCCTCGCTATTCCTCTTTATGCCTCGAAATACCTCTTTGCTATTTCTTCGTTTCACCTCTTTACACCTCGTTTTACCTCGCTATGCCTCGATATTCCTCGTTATACCTCGTTATTCCACGATATACCTCGTTATACCTCGTAGCACCTCGTGATATCATGTGATACCACGTAATAGGTCGGTACACTTCGATATACCTCGTTTTACTTCGTTACACCTCGATTCACCTCGTTATACATCTTTTTACCTCGTAATACCTCGTTATACCTCGTTATACCTCCACACACCTTGTAACACCTCGTAATACTTCATTGTACCTCACTTCACCTCGTTACACCTCGTTATACCTCGATACGTCTTGTTGCAGTTCGTTTTACCTCGTTATACCTCGTTATACCTAGTTATTCCTCGTTATTCATCGTTGTACCTCGTTGTACCTCGTTACACCTCGTTATACCTCGTTTTTTTCTATATGCCTTGTTATACTTCGTTACACCTCGCTACACCTCATTATACCACGCTATATCTCGTTATTCCTCTGTATACCTCGACACACCTCGTTATACATCGATACACCTCGTTACACTTCGCTATACCTCGATATACTTAGTTATACCTCGTTCCACCTCGTTGCACCTCGTTATTTCTCGTTACACCTTGTTATACTTCGTTACACCTCTTTGTACCTTGTTTTACATCGCTATACCTCGTTGCACCTCGTTACACCTCATCATCCCTCGTCGTTCCTCCATATAGCTCGTTACACCTGGATACACTTCGTTATACTTCGTTACACCTCGTTATACTTCGCTACACCTCGTTACACGTCGTTGTACTTCGCAATACCTCGATACACCTCGCTACACCTCGTTATAACTCGTTACACCTCGTTAACCTCGTTCCTATCTTGTTATACCTAAATATACCTCGTTGTTCCTCGCTATAACTCGTTACAGCTATTTACTCCTCTTTCCACCTCGTTTTACTTCGTTATACCTCGTTACACCTCTTGACACATCGTTATACCTATCTACCTCGCTATTCCTTGTTATACCTCATTATGCCTATTTGCCCCTCTTTATACATCGTTACAACTCTTTACACCTCGTTATATCTCTTTAAACCTCGTTGTGCTTCGCTACACCTTGCTATGCCTCGTTCTACTTCGCTGTACGTCGTTGCACCTCGATTTACCTCGATATATTTCGTTACACCTTGCTATACCTCGTCACACCTAGTTATACTTCGCTAAACCTCGATATATCTTGTCATACCTCGTTGTACGTCGTTACACCTCTTTACACATCGTTATACCTGTTTATGCCTCTTTATGCCTCGTTTTACATGGATACACCTATTTTCAAAACGTTACATCTCTTTGTACCTCGTTATACCTCGTTATACCTCGATACACCTTGTTATACTTCGTTACATCTCTTTGCACCTCGTTGAACCTCGCTACACCTCCTTATACCTTGTTATGCCTCGATACACATCTTTACACCTCAATACACCTCGATTTACATCGTTATGCCTCGTTACACTTCGAAATACCTCGTAATACATTGGTATACCTCGTTACTCCTCGCATACCTCTTTGTACCTCGTTATGCCTCGTTGTACATTTTTACACCTCGTTAGACCTCGATATACCTCGTTATACCTCGCTACATCTCGCTAGACCTCGTTATACCTCGCTATGCCTCGTCATATTTCGAAACACCTCTATATACCTCGTTGTACCTCGTTATACATCGTTTTACTTCGTTTTACCTCGTTACATCTGGATAGACCTCGTTATTCCTCGATACTCCTCGCTAGACCTCTTTATACCTCGTTATGCCTCGTTATATCTCGATACACCTCTATTTACCTCGTTACGCATCGTAATACCTGGTTTAACTTCGTTGTTCCTCGTTACACCTCGCTACACATAGTTATAACTCGATATACTTCGTTATGCCTCGTTACACCTCGTTGCACCTCGTTATTCCTCGTTACCCTTTGTTATACTTCGTTACACCTCTTTATAACTCGTTATACATCGCTATGCCTCGTTACACCTCGTTGTAACTCGATATACCTCGTTGCACCTCGTTACACCTCATTATCCCTCGTCATACCTCCTTATACCTCGTTCCACATCGCTATACCTCGTTACACATCGTTAAACTTCGCTACACCTCGTTACATGTCGTTACACTTCGATATACCTCGATAAACCTCGCAAAACCTCGTTATAACACGTTGCACGTCGTTAACCTCGTTCCTATCTTGTTACATCTAGATATACCTCGTTGTACCTCGTTATAATTCGCTACACCTATTTACAGCTCTTTCCAACTCGTTATACTTCGTTATACCTCGTTACACCTCTTGACACATCACTATACACCTCTACCTCGTTTTAACTCATTATACCTCGTTATACCTCGGTACACCTCTTTACACATCGTTATACCTCTTTATGCGTATTTGCACCACGTCATAAATCGTTGACCTCTTTACACCTCGTTATACCTCTTTAAACCACGTTATACCTCGTTACACGTTACTATACCTCGTTGAACTTCGTTGCACCTCGTTGCACATCGTTGCACCTCGATATACTTCGTTAAACCTTGCTATTCCTCGTCACACTTAGTTATAACTCGTTAAACCTCGATATAGCTTGTTATAACTCGTTATGCGTCGTTGCACCTCTTTACACCTCGGTATACCTGTTTATACCTCGTTATGCCTTGTGTTACCTCGTTACAACTCTTTTCAACTCGTTATGCCTCTTTGTACATCGTTATGCCTCGTCATACATCGATATACCTTTTTATACTTCGTCACATCTCTTTACACCTCGTTTTACATCTCTATTCTTCGTTATACCTCGGTATACCTCCTTATTCATCGTTGTTCCTCTTTACACCTCGTTTTACCTCGGTATACCTCGTTGTACCTCTTTGTACCTCGTTACACCTCGCTACATCTCGTTATACCTCGTTACACATCGTTATACCTCGCTGTAGCTCGTTTTACCTCAAAATGCCTCCGTACACCTCGTTATGCCTCATTATACCTTGTTATATCTCGTTATTCCTCGTCATATCTCGTTATGCCGTGCTCTTCCTCGCTACACCTCGACATACCTCGTTGTACCTCGATGCACCTCGTTATATCTCGTTATACCTCGTTATTCCTCGCTACACCTCGCTAAACCTCGTTATTCCGCGTTATGCCTCGTTATATCTCGATACAACTCTATTTACCGCGTTGTACCCCGTTATACATCGTTTTACTTCGTTGCACCCCGTTACACCTCAATATACTTCGTTATACCTCGTTACACCTCGTTATATCTCGATATACATCTATATACCTCGTTATACCTCGTTTTACCTAGTTTTACATCGTTTTTCCTTGTTACACCTCGCTATGCGTAGTTATGACTCGACACACCTAGTTGTACCTCCTTCATACCAAGTTATTCCTCGTTTCAACACGCTAACACTCTTACACCTCGTTACACCTATTTACATCTCTTTACACCTCGTTATACCTCTTTATACCTCGCCATTCCTCAGTATTCCTCGATATACCTCGTTACATATTGTTATACCTCGTTATACTTCGTTGTACCTAATTACACATCGATAAACCTGAGTATACCTCGTTACACCTCGTTATACCTCAATATTCCTCGTTACTCCTCGATTCACCTCGATATACCTTGTTGTACTTCGTTGCACCACATTGCACATCGTTTTACATCGCTATACCTCGATATGCCTCGTTATACCTCGTTTTACCTCGTTATGCCCTGTTGCTCCTCGTTACACCTCGTTATACCTCGTTTTACCTCGTAGCACCTCGTAACACCTGCATATACCTCGGTATACCTCGATACTCCTCGTTATGCCTCGTTATACCTTGCTATTCTTGGTTATACTTCGTTGCTCCTCGTTATACATCGTTACACCTCGTTATACGTAGATATACCTCGTTATACCTCGTTACACCTCAACGTACCTCGTTTCACCTCGCTACACCTCGTTATAACTCGCTACACCTCGTTATTCATCGTTTTATATCATTGCAACTATCTACACCTCTGTCCATCTCGTTATACCTCGATATACCTCGGTATGACTCGTTTTACCTCGATACACCTCTTTACACCTCGGTACACCTCTTTATATATCGATATACCTCGATATACCTCGTCACACCTTGATATACCTCGTTATACTCCGTTTTATCTAGTTTTCACTCTTACACCTTGTTGTACCTCGATATACGTCGTTATACCTCTTTGCACCTCGCCACATATCCTGATACCTCTTTATACGTCGTTGCACATCGTTACACCTCTTTCGAGCTTGGTTTACATCGTTAATAAATAATAAATATTATACCACGTTACTCTTCGAAACACATCGCTATACATTGGTATACCTCGGTACACCTCGCTATACCTGGTTATACCTCGTTATGCCTCTTTATATAACGTTACACCTCGCTAAACCTCGTTACACCTCGTTATACCTCGCTATTCCTCGTTTTTTCTCGCAATGCCTCGCTACACCTCGTTATTCCTCATTATACCTCGTTATATCTCTTTTTTCCTCGTCATACCTCGTTGTACTTCGTTGTATCTTGTTACACCTCGGTAGAGGTCGTTGTACCTCGTTATTCCTCGTTATACCTTGCTAGACCTCGTAAAACCCCGTCATGCCTCGATATATCTCGATGCAACTCTATATACCTCGTTATGCCTCGTTATACATCGTTTTACATCGTTCTTCCTCGTTACACCTAGCTACACCTAGTTATAAATCGTTACACCTCGTTATACCTCGTTCATACATGGTTACGCCCAGATATTTCTCGTTGTACCTCTTTATACCTTGCTACACCTCGCTACACCTCTGTCCACGTCGTTATACCCTGTTATACCTCGTCATACTTCGTTATGTATAGATATACCTCGTTAAACCTCGATACACCTCGTTATACCTCGTTGTACCTCGTTACACCTCGTTATACCTCGACATACCTCGACATACCTCGATATATCTCGTTACACTTCTTTTTACCTTGTTATTCCACGATGTTTATCGTAGTCCTAACATACGACAAGAGGATGATGAAAAATTGCACAATGCCATAAAGGAGATTAGTAAAAGAGAATGTGTTATAATGGGTGATTTTAATCATGGTCATATTCAGTGGAAATCACTAGAGAGTGTTGGAAGAGATGACCAGCAGTTTTTACTTCTAATACAGGACTGTTTCCTTACACAACATGTTTTAGAACCAACGAGAGGTGGAAATGTGTTGGATTTAGTATTCTCCTCTCAAAACGAATTAGTTGATAATGTTAAAATATGTGAACCTTTGGGATCTAGTGACCATAATCAGATCCATTTTAGTATAAAAATACAAACAGAGATTACTGGGAAAAAGCGAGGGAGGAGAAATTTCAATAAAGGCAAATATAAACAAATGAGAACCTACTTAGCAAGCATAAATTGGACTGACTTAATGAAGGACAAGACAGCAACAGAATGTTGGATAATTTTGAAAGATGAGATAGAGGGCATTATTGAAACATTTGTTCCTATACACAATCAAGGGAAACGATCTAGGAAGAAACACCTGTCAAAAGAAGCTATACGAAAGATTGCCTACAAACAAATAATGTGGAGAATATACAGAAACACTGGAAATATAGAAGACTATAACAATTACAAAAAGGCCCTAAATTTAGCTACAGCTGAAATGAGAAAATCAAAACAGTCTTTTGAGCAGAAATTAGCGAACGACATAAAAAATGATAGTAAGAGTTTCTACGCTTATGTAAGGAGTAAACAGAAGGTTCGAGATAAAGTGGGACCACTAAA
The DNA here is from genome assembly GCA_964017155.1 of Oasisia sp. SBJ-2009. Taxonomy (NCBI): domain Eukaryota; kingdom Metazoa; phylum Annelida; class Polychaeta; order Sabellida; family Siboglinidae; genus Oasisia; species Oasisia sp. SBJ-2009. Next base: position 10,445,226 of record OZ024866.1, read on the forward strand.
AACAGCGCAGGTAATGTAATATCTGATGGGTTTCAAATGCCATATAAAAAGAAAGACATTGATAAACTTGAAAGAATTCAAAGGAGGGCAACTATAAACTAATTCCAGAACTTAAACATTTATCCTATGAAAGACGCCTGTTAGAATGTAGATTGACAACATTAGAAACTAGAAGATTAAGAGGAGACCTAATAGAAGTTTTTAAGATATTAATAATAATAACACAAGTTTTATTAGCAACTCAACTTAGTTGGATTGACATTACAATAGGTTACAATTGACTCATCAAAACATCATACAAATACAATAGAAATACATTTGATACCGCAAATCATACCGTACTAATAACCTTTTTACTGACAGTTGTATAAAGCCCACGGTATAAAGGAGTTACGGAATCTATTCGTTCTAGTAACTGGTAACGGGTACACATTTTCTTGTCTAATATTATACTCGGTATGTCTTTTGTCAGGCAGCAGATAATTTAATCTATGTGTGCCGACTTTAATTTTATCAAAATATTTTTGACAAATGCTCTCCCGTTTTACATTCAACGTATCCAGGTTAACACGTCTTAGTATCTCCGCGTAACCCAATCCAGGAGAAATACATTTTAATGCCCTTTTTTGTATAACTTCAATATTGTCAGACAAATATTGGGGCAAGTTAGTGTGCCATACAGGACATGCATATTCTAGAACTGGTCTCACCACACTAACATATACACTGACCAGATCTTTCTGTGTAATCCCTGCACGCTTTAACTGATATAACATGTACAAGCGTTTACCAGCTTTTTTCACAATAGTATCTACGTGTTTGTTCCATGTCAGATCCTGAGAAATGGTCACACCTAATAGTTTGGCATGGCAAACTTGTGCTACATCCCTCCCATCAATTTTTATATTCGGGATAGTGCTTCTGAAATTGCCATCTTGTGCAAAACTAATGATTATTTCTTTTGATTTTTCGGAATTAATTTTCATGTCATTCTTTTCTGTCCATCTAGCAGCAATATCAACCGACTCTTGAGTGACAGATACACCCTTTCTGTCGCATATTTCAAATAACGTACTATCATCTACATACTTATATAGTGGAACAGTCGTTCTTAAATCATTTATGTAAACAAGGAAACATTTAGGTCCAGACAATGTCCCTTGCGGTACTCCCCCATTGGGATGACCAGAATGGGAATATTCATTTCCTATTTTTACTCGTTGAGTTCTGTCTAATAGAAATGTTGCCATCCATCTTAAAATATGTGCGGGCAACCCATACGATTGTAGCTTATCTAGTAACAAATGATGATTAATAAGATCAAACGCTTTGCTAAAGTCTAGCATTACAACTCTGACATAAGAATTCAATTTATCTGTCGCCTTATACCACATATGAACCAGTTCGACAAGAACATATGTTGTGGACGTTCCGCTAATTCCTCCAAATTGCTTAGCATCAATTTCACCTTCAATTGTTTCATCCACCCATTTCATTATTATTGATTCAAACACCTTGGCAGCTATTGGAGTTAGTGAAATTGGTCTAATATCTTTTTCAATCGACACAGGGGGGCTTGTTTTTGACAACGGTATTACATTGGCCATTTTCCATTCCATAGGGAGTACACTTTTTCTTAGTGAATTGTTAAAAATAGCAGTTAATGGAGGGGCGAGAACATTTGCATAGTTTCTTAACACCCATGCAGGGATGTTGTCAGGCCCAGTAGCCTTGTTGGCTTTAACACTCTCCAAAGCTTTAAAAGTAGTATATACGCTTATCACATACTGATCCGGCAGTTCCTCGTTAACGTCGAACACCTTGTGGTTCTTATTTAACCGAGGCAAATGGTCACTCACAGACACAAAGATATCATTCATTGTATTGGCCAGTAAGCCACAATCACCATCCGTTGTTTTGTTAGCTAGACCTTGCATGCATGAATTGCCATTTGTTTTAAGTCCCATTATTGTTTTCATATGCTTCCACCAATCGTGGGATCCCGATTCATGCATTGCTGCAATTTGTGTTTGGTAAAAATTATACTTAAGTTTCGACGCGGCTCGGTTGACCTTATTACGCAATATGTTTGCTTGATTCATATCACCACTCATGTGAGCTCGCTGTCGTTTACGAACTAAGTCTCTGAACCAGTCTGTAACCCATGGTTTATCAGCCGTATGCCTCGTAACAACTTTAGTAGGAAAGCATATTTCCATCAGGTTGCTAATAACCGTTTGATAATATGAATATTGATCTGCACATGAATCAAGCCTAAATAGGGGTTCCCATTTAATGGCTGATAAAGCCATATTGAATGTGGCTTTTTCTTTTGGATATTGAATGGATATGAAGATATTAATAGCAAAATTTTTTTTAAACTAACAGAAGATAGTGTGACAAGGGGGCATAAGGCAGCGTTAGTCAAGCCATACTAGAGATTAGATAAAAGAAAATTCTCCTTCTCCCAGAGAACAATAACTGATTGGAATAATTTAAATCATGATTGTGTAAATGCCAGCAGTGTAAATATGTTTAAAAATAATATTGACAATTATCTGGCAAGGGCGGGCTATACCTAGGTTGAACACTTAAATGATTTAGAAATTATTTTAATACTGATTACATTATTTATTCATCTAATTATTTTAATTAATTTATTATTATAAAAAATTGTGTTATTGTAGGATATTTTATGTATTTATTTATTTTACTTGTATATTTTTTTAGAGACAACGTATACATTTTATTTTACTTATGTATTTATAGAGACAACGCATTTTAATTAGCAGCATTTTTGTGCATTTTATAATATTTTATATTTTAATTTTTTTTAAGTGAACACTCGATAAGCCATAGGCTTCCTTGTTCACATGCCGTCTGGAGCTTGGTTCTGGACGGCAACTTGTTAAACCTTGTTAAACCTTGATATACCTCGTTTAACCTCGATATACCTCGTTACACCTCTCCACACCTCGTTATACATCGTTACACCTCTCTACACCTCGTTGTGCCTCGGTATGCCTCGATGTAACTCGTTACACATTGTTATTCCTCCTTTTACTTCGCTGTACCTCGACACACCTGGTTACACCTCGTTATACCTCGTTACACATTGTTATACCTAGTTATACCTCGTTACACATTGTTATACCTCGTTTTACTTCGTTGTACCTCGTTACACATCGTTATACCTCGATATGCTTCGTTACACCTTGCTACACGTCGTAAGACCTCTTTACACCTCGTTATACCTTTTTATACCTCGTTTCGCCTCGTTTGACCTCGTTACCCCTATTTTCAACTCGATAGACTGTACCTCGCTATTCCTCGTTATACATCGTTGTGCCTATTTACACCATGTTATTCCTCGTTATACATCGTTGTACCTCGTTACACCTCGTTACACCTCGTTGAACCTCGTTATACCGCGTTACACCTCGTTACACCTCGTTGCACTTCGTTACACCTCCCTATACCTTGTTTTAATTCGTTTCGTCTTTTTACACCTCGTTTTACATCGATATCCCTCGTTATACCTCGTTGTACCTCGTCATACCTCGTTATGCCTCGTTTCTACTCGTTACACCTCGTTATGCCTCGATATGCTTTGTTTTATATCGTTACACCTTGTTACACCTCGCTATACCTCAATATACCTTCCTATACCTCGTTGTACCTCTTTGCACCTCTTTACACCTCGCTATACCTCTTTATACCTCGCTATTCCTAGGTATTCCGCGATATACCTCGTTGCTCATTGTTATACCTCGTTATACTTCGATATACCTCGTTACACCTCGTTATACCTCGTTTTGCATCGTTGCACCTCGTTGCACCCTGCCTCACCTCGTCATACCTTTCTATACTTCTTTACACCTCTTTTCACATAGCTATACCTCGTTATACCTCGTTACACCTCGTTAGACCTCTTGACACAAATCGCAATAACTCTCTATCTCGTTATACCTCGCTATACCCCGTTACACCTCTATGCACCTATTTATACCTCATTATGCCTATTTGCACCTCGTTATACGTCGTTTCACATCCTTACACCTCGTTATACCTCTCTAAATCTCGTTATACCTCGTTATACATCGTTACACCTTGCTCTACCTCAATCTACTTCGATATACCTCGTTGCACTTCGTTTCACCTCGATATACTTCGATACACCTTGCTATACCTCGTCACACCAAGTTATACCTCGTTAACCACGATATATCTTGTTATTCCTCGTTTTACGTCGTTACACCTCTTTACACCTCGTTATACCTGTTTATACCTCGTTTTGCCACGTTTTGCCTCGATAAACTTCTTTTCACCTCGCTATGCCTCTTTGAACCTCGTAAAACCTCGTTATACCTCGATATACCTTGTAATTCTTCGTTACATGTCTTTGCACCTCGCTTTATATCTCTATACATCGATATACCTCGGAATACTTCGTTATTCCTCATTGTACCTCGTTACACTTCGCTACATCAAGTTATTCCTCGTTATACCTCGCTACACCTCGTTTTACCTCGTTATACCTCGTTATACCTCGTTACACCTCGTTACACCTCGTTATTCTTCGCTACACCTAGTTACACCTCGTTATTCTTCGTATTACCTCGAAACGCCTCGCTACACCTCGTCATAACTCGGTACACTTCGTTGAAGCCCGTTCTATGTTGTTGCACCTAGCTATACCTCGTTTCACCTATTTACACGTCTTCCACCTCGTTATATCACGTTGCACCTCTTTACACATCGATATACCTCACCACACCTCGTTATGCCTAGTTACACCTTATACTTTACATCTCGTGTTACCTCTTTATGCCTATTTGCACCACTTTACATCTCGTTATACCTGTTCATACCTCGTTATGTCTCGTTTTTCCTCGTTACACCTCTTTTCAACTCGCCATACCTCTTTGTACCTAGATATACCTCGCTACACATTGTTATACCTAGTTATACTTCATTGTACCTCGTTATACTTCATTACACCTCGCTACACCTCGCTATACCTCGTTGCACTTCGCTTTACCTCGCTATTCCTCGTTTTACCTCGCTATGTCTCGCTACACCTCGTTATACCTCGTTATTCTTCGTCATACCTCGTTATACCTCGCTATTCCTCGTTTCATTGACCCACCTCGTTACACCTCGTTATACCTCGTTACATCTCGTTAGACCTCGTTACACCTCGTTATGCCTCGTTATATCTCGATACACCTCTTTATGCCCCGGTATACCTCGTTATGCCTCGTTTATCTTCGTTGTTCCTCGGTACAGATCGCTACACCAAGGTATAACTCGTTACACCTCGTTATACCTCGTTTACACCTCGTTACGCCTAGTTATTTCACGTTGTACCTCGAAATAACTTTTTACACCTCGTTACACCTCTTTCCACTTCGTCATACCTCGTTATACCTCGTTTTACCTCGATACTCCACGTTTCAACTCGTTATACCTCGCTTCACCTCGTTACGCCTCGATATACCTAGATATACCTCGTTATACCTCGTTATACCACGTTACACTTCTCTACACCTCGTTATTCCTCTTTATACCTCGTTATGCCTCGTTACACCTTTTTCCACCTCGTGATACCTCTTTATCCCTCGCTATGCCTCGCTATACCTCGACACACATTGTAATACCTGGTTATACTTGGTTGTACCTCGTTACAACTCGTTACATCTGGTTATATCTCGTTACACTTTGTTATACTTCGTTACACCTCGCACTACCTCGATATTTCTAGTTATACCTCGATTTACATTTATACCTCAATATAACTCTTCACACTTCGTTGCACCTCTTTGTACCATTTTACACCTCGTTATACCTCGTTGTACCTCGATAAACCTCTTTATACCACATTAGATCTCGTTATACCTCGTTTTACTTCGTTGTTCATCGTTACACCTCGCTACACCAAGTTACAACTCGTTACACCTCGTTATACCTCGTTCACTCCTCGTTACGCCTAGCTATTTCTCGTTATGCCTCGTTATACCTCGTTACACTTCGTTATACCTCGTTTTACATCGTTGCACCGCGTAACAACTCGTAATACCTCGCCACACCTCGTTCCACCTCGCTATACCTCAATATACCTCGTTATACATATTTATACCTCGATGCACCTCTTTATAACTCTATGCATCTCGTTATACCTCGTTTCACCTCGTTATACCTCTTTTTATCTCGTTATACCTCTTTATTCCTCGATATTCTTCGCTATGCCTCGCTACATATTGTTACACCTCGTTATGCTTCGTTGTACCTCGTTACACCTCGTTATATCTCGTTACACTTTGTTATAACTCGTTGCACCTCGCTGTACCTCGATATTCCTAGTTATACCTGGATGTACTTCGTTATAACTAGATATACCTCTTTACACCTCGTTTAACCTCTTTATACCATTTTACACATCGTTATGCCTCTTTTTATATATCGTTATGCCTCGTCTTACCTCGATACACCTTGTAATACCTAGTTCTACTTCGGTGTACCTCGGTATACCTTGTTAGACCTCGTAGTACGTCGTCACACCTCTTTACACCTGGTTATACCTGTTTATACCTCGTTATGCCTCGTTTTACCTCGTTTAAAAATCTGTTTAACTCGTTATACTTCTTTGTACCTTGTTATACCTCGTTACACCTTGCTATACCTCGTTATTCTTCGCTGTGCCTCGTTGTGCTTTGATACACGTCGTTGCACCTCTTAGCACATCGTTTTGCATCGTTATAACTCGCTACAATTCTAAATACCTCGGTGTACATGGGCAGACATCGTCCCATCTCGCTATGCCTTGTTGTAACTCGTTACACCTCGCTACACCTCGTTTTTGCCTCGTCAAACTTTGCTTTGCCTCGTCAAACCTAGTTATACCTCAATATATCTCGTTATACCTTGATATACCTCGTTATACTTCGCTACACCTTTTACACCTCTTTCTACCTCGTTATTCCTCGATATACCTCGTTGTACCTCGTTATACGTCGTTGCACCTCTTTACATCTCGTTATGCCTCTATGCCTATTTGCACCTCGTTATACGGCGATACACCTATTTACACCTTTTTATGCCTCATTAAACCTCGATATACCTTGATATACGTCGTTAACCTCTTTACACCTCGTTATACCTATTTATAACTCGTTATACCTCGTTTTACCTCGCTACACCTCTTTTCCACTCGTTTTACCTCTTTGTATCTAGTTATACCTCGTTGCACCTTGTTACACTTCGTTATTCTTCGTTGTACCTCGTTACACCTCGCGACACCTCGTTATTACTCATTACACGTCGTTATACTTCTTTCACACCTCGTTACGCTAAGTTGTTTCTCGTTATACTTCGTTATTCTTCGTTACACCTCGTTACACCTCTTTCCACTTCGTTATACCTCGCTTTACGTCGTTTTACCTCGTTTCACCGCGATAGTACTCGTTATACCTCACTATGCCTCGTTACACCTCGTTATGCTTCGATATTCCTCGTTATGCTTCGGTAAGTACCTCGTTACATCTCTCTACACCTCCTTATACCACTTTATAACTCGTTGTACCTCGTTACACATCTTTACACCTCGGCATACCTCTTTATTCCTCGCTAATCCTCGTTACACATTGCTATACCTCGTTTTACTTCGTTGTACCTCGTTACACCTCGTTGCACCTCGTTATATCTCGCTTCACTTTGTTATACCTCGTTATACCTCGCTATACCTCGTTATTCCTAGTTATAGCTTGAAATACCTCGCTATACATCGATATACCTCTTTACACCTCGTTGAACCTCTTTGTACCACTATACACCTCGGTATACTTCTTTTTTTATCTCGTTATACATCGTTATGCCTCGTCGTACCTCGTTACACCTTGTTCTACCTGGCTCTACTTCGGTGTACCTCGTTACACCTCTTTACAGATCGTTCGTTCCTATATTTTTACACCTATTTACTCCTCTTTCCACCTCGTTATACCTCGTTACACCTCCTTGTACCTCGTTACACCTCTTTACACATCTTTATACCTCTCTATGCCTCGTTATACCTCGTTACATCTCTTTATATCTCGTTATACCTCTTTATGCCTCGTTATGTCTCGATACAACTCTTTGTACCACGTTGTTCCTCGTTATACCTCTTTTTACTTCGCTGTTCCTCGTTACACCTAGCTACACCAAGTTATAACTCGTTATACCTCGTTATACCTCGTTCACACCTCGTTACGCCTAGTTATTTCTCGTTGTCCCAAGTTATTCCTTGTTACACCTCGTTACACCTCTTTCCACTTCGTTATACCTCGTTTTACCTCGCTTTGCCTCGTCAAACCTAGTTATACCTCAACATACCTCGTTATACCTTGATATACCTCGGTATACCTCGCTACACCTTTTTACACCTCTTTCCACCTCGCTATTCCTCGATATACCTCGTTGTACCTCGTTATACGTCGTTGCACCTCTTTACATCTCGTTATGCCTCTCTATGCCTATTTGCACCTCGTTATACGGCGATACACATATTTACACCTTTTTATGCCTCATTTAAACCTCGATATACCTTGATATACGTCGATATACGTCGTTAACATCTTTACACCTCGTTATACCTATTTATATCTCGTTTTACCTCGCTACACCTCTTTTCCACTCGTTTTACCTCTTTGTATCTAGTTATACCTCGTTGCACCTTGTTACACTTCGTTATTCTTCGTTGTACCTCGTTACACCTCGCGACACCTCGTTATTACTCGTTACACGTCGTTATACTTCGTTCACACCTCGTTACGCTAAGTTGTTTCTCGTTAACTTCGTTATTATTCGTTACACCTCGTTACACCTCTTTCCACTTCGTTATACCTCGCTTTACGTCGTTTTACCTCGTTTCACCGCGTTACTACTCGTTATACCTCACTATGCCTCGTTACACCTCGTTATGCTTCGATATACCTCGTTATGCTTCGGTATGTACCTCGTTACATCTCTCTACACCTCCTTATACCACTTTATAATTCGTTGTACCTCGTTACACATCTTTACATCTTTATACCTCTCTATGCCTCGTTATACCTCGTTGCACCTCTTTACATCTCGTTATACCTCTTTATGCCTATTTGCACCTCGTTATACCTCTTTATACCTCGTTTTACCTCATTACACCTTGTTATACCTCGTTCTGCTTCGTTAACCTCGGTACATCTCGTTATATCTCGTTACACCTTGCTATACTCGATACACCTAGTAATACCTCGTTATACCTCGTTAAACCTCGATATACCTTGTTATAGTTCGCTATGCGTCGTTACACCTGTTTACACCTCGATATACCTATTTATTCCTCGTTATGCCTCGTTTTACCTCGTTACACCTCTCTTCACCTCATTATACCTCTTTGTTCCTTGTTATACCTCGTTGTTCCTCGTTACACCTCATTACACATCGATATACCTCGTTGCACCTATTTTCAACTCGTTATACCTCTTTTTACTTAGTTGTACCTCGTTTCTCCTTGTTATACCTCGTTATACTTCTTTGTACCTCGTTATGCTTCGTTGCATCTCGCTACACCTCGTTATACCTCGTTACACTTCGCTATTCCTCGCTATACCTCGTTTTACCTCGCCATACCTCGCTACACGTCGTTATACCTCGTTATATACCGTTATTCCTCGTTATTCCTCGCTATTCCTCGCTATTCCTCTTTACAACTCGTCATACCTCGTTGTACCTCGATAACCTCGTTATATCTCGTTTTACCTCGTTAAACCTCGCTGCACCTCGTTATTCCTCGGTATTCCTCGTTATATCTCGATACAACTCTTTGTACCTCGTTATGCCTCGCTATTCCTCGTTGCACCTCGTTATTCTTCGTTACACCTCGCTACAACTCGTCATAACTCGTTACACCTCGTTCCTATCTTATTACACCTAGCTATGCCTCATTATAACTCGTTACACCCATTTACACCTCTTTCCACCTCGTTACACCTCGTTATACCTCGTTGCACCTCTTTACATATCGTTATACCTCTCCATACCTCGTTATACCTCTTTACATCTCGTTGTACCTCTTTATGCCTATTTGCACCTCGATATACATCGATACACATATTTACACCTCGTTATACCTCTTTATACCTCGTTCTACTTCGTTGTACCTCGTTACCCCTCGCAAAAACAGCACCAGCAAGTTTTCGAGATATGTTGTTTGAAGTTGTAGTTTTCATCAAACGTTACTCCGAGATTTAAAACTGAGGCGGCTGGTGTGATACTCTGACTCAGAATATGTGTCGGCAGAAAGCCATCGAGTTTTGCCCGCTGCGTTGAGGTACCAACGATGAGAAATTCGGTCTTATCTGCATTTAGTTTTAATTTACTATTTTTCAAGTATCTGGTGTGGTCAGAGAAACATAGATTTGTGTGTCATCTGCATAAAGGTGGTGATCCAGGTTGTGACTCTGGATAACTGAGCTTAATGGTGTTGTCTACAGAGTGAAAAGCAAAGGACCCAAAACAGAACCCTGGGGGACACCACAAGAGGTGGGCAGCATGTCTGAGAAGCAGTTACCTATTTTAATGGCTTGCCGTCTGTCAGTAAGGTATGAAGTAAACCAGCTCAGCGAAGTATAACGAGGTGTAACGGCCAGATACCCCGTACCACGTTGATAAGCGTGTAATGAGAATGTCGTGGTCAATGGTGTCGAAAGCGGCGGATAGGTCAAGCAGGGTCAGTGCAGCTTTGCCATTATCAATGTTAAGGTTTATGTAATTGTGTACTTTTAAAAGAGCAGTTTCTGTTGAGTGAAATTGTTTATACGCGGACTGTGATGCGTTGGTTAAACCATTTATATTGATGTGAGAACTAAGTCGATTGGTAACAACCTTTTCAAGAATTTTGGAAATGAAGCTAAGGTTGGAAATAGGCCTGTAGCTGTTTAGTTCTTCTTTTGACAGAGTTGTCTTCTTAAGAATTGGGTTTTTACATGTGCACATTTAAAGTCTTCAGGAAATAAGCCGGAGCAGAGTGACGCATTTATTATGTCTGTTAGTGGTGTAATTAAAACGTCAATGCATGCTTTCAGTAGTATGGTCGGAAGTGGGTCAAGATCACAGGATTTATTTGGGGATGACATGATTATTTTTCTCACTTCAGTAGTTGTGGCCGGTTCAAACGATGTGAGTTGAGAATTTAGTTGTGGACAGTCGGCATTTACAGTGTCTGAGGTGTGATCTGTGAAGGCTGAATGTATCAGACTGATTTTGTCTTTAAAATGACTTGAGAAAGAGTTACACAGTGACTTGATTGATGCATGGGTTGGTAGAGAAGGAGCAGGCCGCCTGTGTAAAATCTGATTTATGCATTTCCATAGCTGTTTTGGTGTAGCAGAGTTATTTGCGACCATATTTTCGTAATAATACGTCTTTGCTTTTAACATTTGTCGGTTACATAGATGACATTGCCGTGTGTAGCGTGACCTGTCTAAGGATGAACGAGATTTACGCCAAACACGTTCCAGATAGCGACGGCGCCGTTTAGACTGGATTATTTCCGGGGTCATCCAAGGAGCTGGCGGCTTTTGTGACACAGATTTGGATTTAGTGGGTGCATTTTTGTCAAGCAATGTCTTCAGTATTTGACGGTACTGTTTGTATAGGTCTGATACATGTTCTTTAGGATGTGTGACAAGGTCAGATGTAATTATATCAGTCATAAATGATGCAATGTTGATACTGTGAATGGCTCTGTAGAACACGTTGTGTTTGGACACGGCTGGGGCTATAGGAACTTTAAGATCTGCAATTACTGTGTTATGGTCCTATAAGCCATCTGCAACTGTGGGTGTCTGAATTTTTTTACAAGAGGAACGAGTTATCAAGATGTCAAGCCAATGTCCATGTATGTGTGCTGGGAAAGTGACATGTTGTTTTGTGTCAAATGATGCAAGGATATATTAAACGTGGTAGTTGTTGCAGATGGTGTATCCAGGTGAAGATTGAAATCGCTCACAATGTAAAATTCTGTGTGCATGGTTGCAACATTTTCCAAAAGATCCTGGAATTCTTCAAAGAAGTTAGCTGGGTGACCTGGATGGCGATAAATACAAATGAAAACCCCACAGAAGCACGAATTAGATATGTTAAGATAAATAGATTCAAATGTGGTATAGTCAGGGCTGGTGTACAGGGTTACGTTGAATAGTTTTGAAATAAGGAAACCAACACCTCCGCCTCGTCCAACTGGACGTGGTCGATGGTGGAAGGTATAGCCAGGAGGGGAGATGACGGCAATACATGCATCTGTGTCATGCGGTCTGAGCCAGGTCTCAGTCACAGCGAGAATGTCTATTGTTTTGGAAATTATAAGAACAGTGAGCGAATTGAACGAATGTTAGTGGTGGCCAGGCGAATGTTGTGCCTGATCACAGGTCCAGGATTAAGACTAACATCTCCCGCTAGCAGTAGTATCAAGGCCAATTTAAATGTTGGCTTGGAACGGGGAATAGGTAGTACTTTTCGGTTGAAACACAGATTAAGGCATGGCAGACTGTGTAAGTCGGTCAAGCATTCTTGTGTGGTCATGTATTTGGAACGTGTTGAAATTACATGCGGCCATTGTGCCAGTGTGTTACACAAGGTAAAATCATGGCTTCTAGAAGCTGCAGAACAGGATAAAAACACAGTGAGAACAATGGTGACATTTGACGAAATCTGCTCAAGTGATAACATTAATGTATCATAAAATAATTAGTGACTGAGGGTAGCCAGACGTTCTAAAATAACGTAAATGTTTGGCATGGGTCAACAGCACTAACACTTAATAAATAACATGTAATAAATAAATATATGAGAGCATAACTATTAAGGTCACACTAATTCTAAAATTACAATAGTTTCTCAGATGTAAGAATAATAAATCTAGCGAGAAAAATAAATAAAAAGATAATGTGTTATAAAATAAATATTACATAGAAATAATCAAGTGGTATTTAAAATTATTAATAAAATAAATCAGTAGTTTAACGTCAGCTTAAAAGGCTAAATACAGATCGTTGACATTTTCGCACTCAGCAAAGCCTGTGCAAAAGTAACAAGACGTTTAGTGCCCGTGTAGATGAAACATAGTGGTCTTCACCCCAGGGCGATTCTGCGTGTAAAGGAACGTCTTATGAAAAGGCCTGTTAGCTAACAGTTTAAAAGGGCTACCCCTGTCTTTGTATGTTATTTGTAATGTAAGACCGTATACCGCAGCGCGAAAAGTTAACTATCTGTATTATCGCCCACTATGTTGTAAATGATTAATTTTAGCGGCGTAACTGGTGTAACTAATGAAAATGTCTGCTTGTCCAATTAAATTAGTGTGATGGTCTTATAACTGCAGTAACGTCGAACACAAAAATGCAGAATTTTGATTAAAAATGTAAATTTGAACGAGCAGTGAAATAGAAACAGGCACCACCTTACGCCACCTAGCGAACAACCCAACCCTCTTTCCACCTCGTTATACCTCGTCATACCTCGTTGTACCTCGGTACACCTCCTTACACGTCGTCATACCTCTCTATACCTCGTTATACATCGATACACCTCTTTACACCTCGTTATACCTCTTTATACCTCTTTATACCTCGTTATACCGCGCTATGCCTCGTTACATCTTGTCATACTTCGTTCTACTTCGCCTTACCTCGTTATATATACCTCGTTACACCTCGTTACACCTCGATATACTTCGTTACACCTTGCTAAACTCGTTACACCTAGTTATGCCTCGACATACCTTGTCATACCTCGCTATACGTCGTTACACCTCATTACACCTCGTTATAACTGTTTATGCCTCGTTATTCCTCGTTGTACCTGGATACACATCGTTATACCTCGTTAAACTTCGATATACCTCTTTACACCTCGCTAGACCTCTTTCCACCTCGTTATACCTCGTTATACCTCGGTATACCTCGTTTTACCTCGTTTCACCGCGTTGCAACTCGTTATACCTCGATATACCTCGTTATACCTCGAAATGCCTCGTTTCACATCTTTGCACCTCGTTGTACCTCTTTTTACCTCGTTATACCTCGTTACACCTCTTTACACCTCGATATACCTCTTTATACTTCGCTATACCTCGCTATTCCTCGTTTCACATTGTCATACGTCGTTACACTTTGTAATACCTCGCTACACCTCGCTATACCTCGTTATACCTAGTTATAACTCGATATATCTCGATATACCTCGCTATCCCGCCTTACACCTCGATGCACATCTTTGTACCATTTTACACCTCGTTTTACCTAAGACAGCAACAGAATGTTGGAATATCTTAAAGAGTGAAATTGACTGCATTGTCGAAAAAATTGTCCCCTTGAAAAAACAAGGGAAACGGTCAAAAAAGAAACACTTATCAAAAGAAGCCATTAGAAAAATCAAATACAAGCAAATGATGTGGAAGACATATAGACATAATGGAAGTGAAGAAGACTATGCCATTTATAAAGAAGCACTGAACCAAGCTACAGCTGAAATTAGAAATTCAAAGAGAAGCTATGAACAAAAATTAGCTTTTAATATAAAACACGACAGCAAGAGTTTTTATGCGTATGTTCGAAGTAAACAGAAAGTTCAGGATAAGGTCGGACCTCTAGAAGATAGTGATGGAAACATAATAACAGAGGGATTCTTAATGACAGAAAACCTAAATGAATACTTTAGTTCGGTATTTACCAGGGAAGATATTAGTGCATTACCAGTACCAGAGACTAAATTCGAAGGGAGAGAGTCAGACTATTTAGGACAACTAATTGTAACACCAAAAATGGTAGCTAAGAAAATAAGGGATATGAAGGATAATAAGTCACCTGGAGTGGATGGCATTCCTCCCAAATTACTACTGGAAATTGTAGAACAAATTAGCATACCACTTGCAACAGTGTTCAATTTGGCATTAGAGGAAGGAGTAGTTCCGTTAGAATGGAAAGAAGCAAACATCATACCATTATTTAAAAAAGGATCAAGAAGCAAGTCAGAGAACTATTGACCAGTGAGTTTAACATCGGTGATTTGTAAACTATTAGAAAGACTAATTAAAGATCACTTGGTTGATTTTCTTGTTAAAAATAACTTGATTAACCCATCTCAACATGGGTTTCTAAAAGCGAGGTCATGCTTAACAAATATCTTATGTTTTTTGGAAGATGTCACAAAGTGGGTAGATGAGGGATCACCAGTAGATATAATATACTTAGATTTTAAAAAAGCTTTTGACAAAGTGCCACATCAAAGATTACTACTTAAACTGAAGGCCCATGGCATAGGCAATGTTATGATTAATTGGATAGAAAAATGGCTTATTGATAGAAGACAAAGAGTAGTAGTTGATGGGGAGGTTTCAAATTGGAAATCGGTTTTGAGTGGAGTACCGCAGGGATCAGTATTGGGACCTATTTTGTTCTTAATATATATCAATGATTTGGATGATGATATAACAAGCAAGGTGTTGAAGTTTGCGGATGATACAAAAGTGTTCAGAAAAATAAAAAGTGATGCAGATAGACAGCAATTACAAGATGATCTAAATAAGTTGACCGAATGGTCTGAGAAGTGGCAAATGCTGTTTAATTATGGGAAGTGTAAGTGCCTCCACACAGGACATTGGAATGAAGATGCACAATATACAATGGGTGATACTGAACTAAATACTACCATAAAGGAAAAGGACTTAGGGTTAACTATTAGTGCTGATATGAAGGTATCAGAACAGTGTGCAATTGCAGCAGCGAAGGGAAACCAAATTCTTGGATTAATTAGGCGAAATATAGTGTACAAGGAAAAAGAACTAATAATACCACTGTACAAAACAATAGTTAGGCCTCATTTAGAATATTGCATACAGGCATGGAGGCCTTATCGCAAGAAGGATATTGATATACTAGAAAGAGTACAAAGGATAGCAACCAGAATGATACAAAAACTCAGGAATATTAGTTATGAAATGCGTCTAAGAGAGTGTGGATTAACAACACTAGAGACCAGGAGACTGCGAGGAGATCAGATAGAAGTTTTTAAAATATTGAATGGGTATGAAAATATTGACAGAAATATTTTTTTCTCAGTTAAGGAAGAGAGAAGGACTAGAGGACATGGAGTTACATTAGCAAAGAAGCAGTGTAGATTAGATATTAGAAAATTTTCATTTTCACAAAGAACAGTAAATGAATGGAACAGATTATCGGCTGATTGTGTAGGTGCTAGTAGTGTTAATATGTTTAAAAATAAAATTGACATGTACCTAAGAAGGGCGGGGTACATTTAGATAGATAGGTTGGACTCTCGATAAGCCAAAGGGCTTCCTTGTCCACCTGCCATCTTGAGTTGATTCTCTAGGTGGCAATCTTGTTAAATCTTGTTAAATCTTTTTACCTCGATATACATCGATATGCCTCGTCATACCATGTTACACCTTGTTATACCTCGTTCTACTTCGGTGTACCTCGGTTCACCTAGTTACACCTGGTAGTACTTCGTTACACCTTGCTATACCTCGCTACACCTAGTTATTCCTCGTTTTACCTCGTTAAGCCTCGATATACCTTGTTATACCTCCATATAAGTCGATACACCTCTTTACACCTCGTTTTAACTGTTTATACCTACGTATGCCTCGATTTATGTTGTACCTCTTTGTACCTAGTTATGCCTCGTTACACCTTGTTATACGTCGCTATAATTCGTTGCACCTCGTTATGCTTCGTTATATCTTGTTACACCTCTTTTAACCTCGTTTTATATCGTTATACCTCGTTACACTTCGAAATATCTCGTTATACATCGGTATTCGTCGTTAAATCTCGATATTCCTCTTTGTACCTCGTTGTGTCCCGATACACCTCGCTACACCTCGTTATACCTCATTGCACCTCGTTATACTTCGTATTACCTCGTTATATTTCGCTATACTTCGCTACAACTCGCAACACCTCGATATAGCTCGTTACACATCGTCATACCGCGTTCGTACCTCGTTACACCTAGTTATACCTCATTGTACCTCGGTATACCTCGTTGCACCTCGTTACACCTCATTCCACCTCGTTATGCCTCGCTATTCCTCGTTATACCTCGTTATTCCTCGCTACACCTCGCAGTAATTAGTTATTCCCTCGTTATACCTCGTTACACCTCGATATACCTCGTTATACCTCGTTCCATCTCGTTATGCCTAGATACACCTCGTTATACCTTCATATACCTCGTTGTACCTCGATATACATCGTTACACCTCTTTACATATAATTACACCCCGTTATACCTCGGTAAGACGTCGTTGCACCTAGTTATACCTCGCTATACCTGGATATACCTCGACACACATCGTTACACCTCTTTCCTCCTCGTTATACCTCGGCATACCTCGTTATATCCTGTTATTCGTAGTTATACCTCGTTATAACTCGCTATGCCTCGCTACACCTCGCTATACCTTGTTATACCTAGTTATACCTCGATACACTTCGTTACACCTCGCTAGACATCGGTATACCTCGATATACTTCGTTATATCTCGAGATACCACTTTATACCACGTTATATCTCGTTATACCTAGTTTTATTTCGTTGTCCGTCGTTACACCTCGTTACACCAAGTTATACCTCGTTACACCTCGTTATACCTCGTTCACACGTCGTTACGCCTAGTTATTTGTCGTTATACCTTGCTATACCTCGGTACACCTCGATACACCCCTTTCCACTTCGTTATACCTCGTTATACCTCGTCATACCCCGTTTTACCTGGTTACACTTCGTTCCAACTCGTTATACCTCGCTGCACCTCGTTACACCTCATTTTACCTTGATATACCCCGTTAGTCCTCGTTATACCTCGTTCCCCCCTTGACACCTCGTTATACCTCTTATTACCTCTTATTCCTCATTACACCACTTTACACCTCGTTATACCTCTTTATACCTCGCTATTCATCGCTATACCTCGATACACATTGTTATACCTCGTTATACATCGTTGTACCTCTTTACACCTCGTTACACCTCGTTATACCTCGTTATACCTCTTTAAACCTCGTTGCACCTCTTTGTACCACTTTATGCATCGTTATTCCTCTTTCTACATCGTCATACATCGCAATACGTCATCAAACATCGCTACACCTCGCTACACTTCGTTATCATTTGCTACACCTTGCTATACCTCGCTACATCTAGTTATTCCTCGTTATACGTCGATAAACCTAGATATACCTTGCTTTACCTCGTTATAAGTCGATACACCGCTTTACACCTCGTTATACCTGTTTATGCTACGTTATGCCTCGTTTTGCCTCGATAAACCATTTTTCAACTGGCTATTCCTCGTTTTACCTATCAATACCTCGCTACAACTTGGTATACCTCGTTATACTTCGATACACCTCGTTACTCCTCTTTTCACCTCGTTTTACATCGTTATTCCTCGTTACACTTCGAAGAAACTCGATATACGTCGGTATACCTCGTCACATCTCGCTATGCATCGTTGTACCTCGTTATACCTCGGTTAACCTCGCTATACTTTGTTATTCTTCGCTACACCTCGATATACTTCACAATACCTCGTTTTTCCTCGCTGTGCCTCGCTACAGCTCGTAATACCTCGTTATATCTCGTTGTTCCTCGCTATACCTCGTAATACCTCGCTATTGCTCCTCACACCTCGTTATGCCTCGTTGTACCTCGATTCACCTCGTTTTATGTCGTTATACCTCGATGCACCTCGTTACACCTCTTTGCACCTCGTTTTACCTCGTATTACCTTATTATACTTCGCTATGCCTCGCTACAACTCGCAACACCTCGATATAACTCGGTACACATCGTCACACCTCGTTCATACCTCGTTCCACCTAGTTATACCTCATTGTACCTCGGTATACCTCGTTAAACCTCGACACACCTCATTCCACCTCGTTATCCTCGCTATACATCGATATACCTCGTTATACCTCGTTGTTTCTCGTTACACCTCGTTACATCTCGTGATGCCTCGTTATGGCTCATTACACCTCGTTATACCTCGCTATACCTCGTCCACACCTCGCTACACCTAGTTAGACCTCGTTTAACCTCGTTACACTTCTTTCCACCTCGTTGTACCTCGCTATACCTCATTGCACCTCGTTATACCTCTTTACACATCGTTACACATCGTTATACCTCCATATACCTCGATATACCTCGTTATACTTCTTTTTACTTCGCTACACCTCGCTACCCCTCGTTATAACTCGATACACATCGTTATACCACGTTCATACCTCGTTACACCTAGTTCTACGTCGTTATACCACGTTATTCCCCGTTATACCTCGCTACACCTTGCTATACCTCGTTCTACATAGTTGTACCTCGTTACACATCGTTCCACCTCGTTATGCCTCGGTACACCTTGTCGTACCTCGATGCACCTCGTTATACATCGTTATATATCGATACGCATCGCTATAACTCGGTGAACGTCGTTGTACCTCTTTATAACTCAATATACCTCGTTACTCCTCGTTACACCTCTTTCTGCCCCGCTATAAGTTGATATATCTCGTTATACCCCGATATACCTCTTTATTCCTCAATACACCTCTTTGCACCTCATTATACCTCAATATACCACGGTATACCTCTGCCATGGACGGTCCCAAGCCCGGCTGAGAAAAGAGGAGGGTTGGGCAAAGGGCTAACAACCCTTTCCCGTTAAAAAAAACAGATTGTTACGAAAACATCGACCAAAGGAACTCTACTGAACTTGGGAGAGGGAGGGCCTCCTGGGGAGAGTATGACGCCATGCAGTGAAAGCCGTAAGGAAGCTACATCGCCGATACCCTTCTTATCTTCCAAGAAAATCTCGAAAATCGGAACATGGAATGTGAGAACCATGTTCGAAACAAACAAAGCAGCCCAAATAGCAAGGGAACGACGGGCCTACAACATCACAGTACTAGGGCTATGTGAAACAAGGTGGACACAGTCAGGGCAAGTCAGACTGAATACGGGAGAAATGATTCTCTATTCGGGGCATGAAGAGGAAGATGCACATCATACAGAAGGCGTGGCATTCATGTTGTCACATGAGGCACAGAATGCTCTCATTAACTGGGAAGCAGCGGGACCAAGGATCATCTGTGCCTCGTTCAAAACAAAGAAAGAAAACATCAAGCTCAACATCATTCAGTGTTACGCACCCACAAACGACAAGGACGAAGAAACAAAAGAAGACTTTTACAACAAACTGCAGACATTGTGTGACAAACTGAAGGAGAAGGACATGACAATATTCATGGGAGACTTGAACGCCAAAATCGGATCAGACAACAGCGGGTACGAAGAAGTCATGGGCAGACAGGGACTTGGCAAAATGAATGAAAATGGCGAGATGTTGGCCGACTTTTGTGCATTTAACAATATGATCATCGGAGGCAGCGTGTTCCCGCATCGCAGGATTCACAAGGCAACCTGGGTATCACCGGACCACAGGACAGAAAATCAAATAGACCATATCTGCATAGGACGAAAGTTCGGAAGATCAATGCAGGATGTGAGAGTGCAGAGAGGGGCAGATGCAGCCTCAGACCACCATCTAGTGCTGGCCAGAATGAAGATGAAGCTAAAGAAGAGAGAAGTCAAGCGAAGCACCAGAACGCAGTACAATGTGGACATCCTACAGGACAGGGTGACAAAAGAGACCTTCCGACTTACAGTCAGAAACAAATACGAAGCCCTACAAGATATCCTTGATGAAGGAAACATGGACATAGACACACAATGGCAACAGATCAAGGAGATGTGGACCAGCACATGCAGCGAAGTTCTGGGAAAGAAGAAATACCAACAAAAAGACTGGATTTCTGCAGAGACTGTCAACAAAGTGCAAGTGAGGAAGGAAAAGAAAGGTGCAGTTAACAACAGCCGAACGAGAGCAGCAAAAGCAGCAGCACAGGAAGAGGCAAACAGAGCAGTCAAGAACAGCGTAAAAACAGACAAGGCAAACTTCATTGAAGACCTAGCCAAAGAAGCAGAGGATGCATCAGCCCAAGGAAACATGAAGCAACTGTATGATGTAACAAGAAAATTAGCAGGAAAGTACAAGAACACAGACAGACCCATCAAAGATAAGAATGGCAATGTACTTACCAGTGATGAAGACCAGTTGAAGAGATGGAGGGAACATTTTGAAGAACTGCTAAACCGGCCACCACCTCAGAACCCTCCAGACATCGCACCAGCGGAAGAAGTACTCCAGATAAACTGCGAAAGACCAAGTAAGGCAGAAATTGAAAAAGCCATTCGGCACATGAAGAGAGGGAAAGCTTCCGGCCCAGACAAAATTCCTGCAGAGGCAATCAAGGCTGACATAGAGACCTCCACCGAGATACTGCATGACCTATTCGGGAAGATATGGGAACAAGAAGAAATACCAACGGAATGGAAAGAAGGGTACCTTGTGAAGCTCCCAAAGAAAGGCGATATGCAAGAATGTAAGAACTATAGAGGGATAATGCTCCTATCAGTACCCGGAAAGGTCCTCAACAGAATAATCTTGGACAGACTGAAGACAGGTGTAGATGCCAAGCTCAGAGACCACCAAGCTGGCTTCCGGAAAGACAGATCCTGCACCGACCAAATTGCAACACTGAGAATCATTGTCGAACAATCCATGGAATGGGACTCATCACTGTATATAAACTTCGTTGACTACGAGAAAGCATTTGATAGCCTTGACAGAGACACGCTGTGGAAACTCCTACAGCACTACGGCATACCTGAGAAATTTATATCTCTGATAAGAAGTAGTTATGAAGACATGGCATGCAGGGTCATTCATGCAGGACAACTAACGGACTCCTTCATGGTGAAGACAGGTGTGAGGCAAGGATGTCTTCTGTCACCGTTCCTATTCCTGCTCGCCATAGACTGGATCATGAAAAAGACTACAAAAAACAGAAGAAATGGGATCCAGTGGACACCATGGAGCCAATTGGAGGACCTGGACTTTGCGGATGACCTCGCTCTCCTCTCACACAGCCATAAACAGATGCAGGAAAAAACAGAGCAGCTAAACACAGTGTCAACACAGCTTGGACTCAACATCAACAGAAGCAAGACAAAGAATATGAAAGCCAACACAAAGAACAACAACCCCATTACATTGAACGGAGAGCCACTGGAAGAGACAGATGCATTCACATACCTGGGCAGTACAATAAACAAAACTGGAGGGACAGAAGAAGACGTCAAAGCAAGAATCCAGAAAGCAAGAGTGGCATTCATCATGTTGAGAAAAATTTGGAGAGCAAAACGAATCAAAATTAACACCAAGCTGAGATTGTTTAACTCAAATGTGAAGGCAGTTTTGCTCTACGGAGCGGAGACATGGCGAACCACACAGAAGACACTAAAGAAAATACAGACCTTCATCAACAAATGCCTGCGCAGAATACTACACTTGAAGTGGACAGACAAGGTACCGAACACCACACTCTGGAAAACAACCAAGCAACTACCCATAGAAAATGAAATAAAGAAGAGAAAATGGAGGTGGATAGGACATACACTAAGGAAACCACCAGAATCAATCACCCGTCAAGCCATCACATGGAACCCCCCAGGGAAGAGAAGAAGAGGTAGGCCACGAAACACCTGGCAGAGAGACACAGAAAAAGATACAAAAGAGATGGGGTACACCTGGAAAGAAATGGAGAAGATGGCCACAGACAGAAAACAGTGGCGTTCCTTAGTCGATGGCCTATGCTCCGAGCGAGCGAAAAGGCATAAGTAAGTAAGTAATACCTCGCTATACCTCATTATACCTCGTTACACCTCGTTACACCTCTTTAATTCTCGTTATACCTCGTTCATACCTCGTTACACCTAGTTATACCTCGATATACCTCGTCTTACCTCGTTACACCTCTTTCCACTTCGTTATACCTCGAAATACCTCGCTATATCTCTTTTAACCTCGTTACATCTACACATACCTTGTTATACCTCGTTATACCTCGCTACACCTCGTTGCACCTCGTTATTCCTCTTTATTATACCTTGTCATACTTCGTTTCATCTCTCTACACTTCGTTTTACATCGTTATACCTCGTTATTCCTCGCTATACCTCGTAGCACCTCGTTGTACCTCATTTCACCTCGTGATATCTCGTTAGAGCTCGTTACACCTCGTTACACCACTTTCCTCTTCGTTACACCTCGTTTTTCGCCGTTTACACCTCGACATGCCTCGCTATACCTCGTTTTACTTCGCTATACCTCGTTACACCTCGCTACACCTCGTTATTCCTCGTTGTTCCTCGTTACACCACGTTAAACCTCGTTATACCTCGTTACACCTCTTTCTGCCGCGCTATAACTTGTTATACCTCTTTATACCTCGTTATACCTCAATAAACCTCTTTATTCCTCGCTACACCTCGTTGCACCTCACTGTACCTTAATATACCTCGGTATACCTCGGTGCACCTCGTTACACCTCGATATGCCTCTTTATACCTCGTTATACCTCGGTACTCCTCGTTACACCTCCGTTCACCTCGTTAAACCTCGTTATACCTCGTTATACCTTGTTGTACCTCGATACACCTCGTTACACCTCGATACACCTCGCTATACCTCGTAACACTTCGCTATACGCTCGATATACCACGATATACCTCGCTATACCTCGTTATACCTCGTTACACGTCGCTACTCCTCGTTATACCTCGTTACATCTCTTTCTGCCGCGCTATAACTTGTTATACCTCTTTATACCTCGTTATACCTCGATAAACCTCTTTATTCCTCGTTACACCTCGTTGCACCTCACTGTACCTTAATATACCTCGGTACACCTCGGTGCACCTCGTTACACCTCGATATGCCTCTTTATACCTCGTTATACCTCGGTACTCCTCGTTACACCTCCGTTCACCTCGTTAAACCTCGTTATATCTCGTTATACCTTGTTGTACCTCGATACACCTCGTTACACCTCGATACACCTCGCTATACCTCGTAACACTTCGCTATACGCTCGATATACCACGATATACCTCGCTATACCTCGTTATACCTCGTTACACGTCGCTACTCCTCGTTATACCTCGTTCATACCTCGTTACACCTAGTTATACCTCTATATACCTCGTTATACCTCGTATTACCTCGTTACACCTCGATACACCTCTTTCCACTTCGTTATACCTCGAAATACCTCGTTATATCTCTTTTAACCTCGTTACATCTACATATACCTCGTTGCACCTCACTGTACCTTAATATACCTCGGTATACCTCGGTGCACCTCGTTACACCTCGATATGCCTCTTTATACCTCGTTATACCTCGGTACTCCTCGTTACACCTCCGTTCACCTCGTTAAACCTCGTTATACCTCGTTATACCTTGTTGTACCTCGATACACCTCGTTACACCTCGATACACCTCGCTATACCTCGTAACACTTCGCTATACGCTCGATATACCACGATATACCTCGCTATACCTCGTTATACCTCGTTACACGTCGCTACTCCTCGTTATACCTCGTTCATACCTCGTTACACCTAGTTATACCTCTATATACCTCGTTATACTTCGTATTACCTCGTTACACCTCGATACACCTCTTTCCACTTCGTTATACCTCGAAATACCTCGTTATATCTCTTTTAACCTCGTTACATCTACATATACCTCGTTATACCTCGCTACACCTCGTTGCACCTCGTTATGCCTCCTTATACCTTGTTATTCTTCGTTTCACCTCTCTACACCTCGTTTTACATCGTTATACCTCGCTATGCCACGTAGCACCTCGTTTTACTTCGCTACACCTCGTGATAGCTCGTTACACCTCGTTATACCTCGCTATACCTCGTAGCACCTCGTTTTACCACGATATACCTCGCTATACCTCGTTATACCTCGTTACACGTCGCTACTCATCGTTATACCTCGTTCATACCTCGTTACACCTAGTTATACCTCTATATACCTCGTTATACCTCGTTTTACCTCGTTACACCTCGTGATACCTCGTTATAGCTCGTTACACCTCGTTGCACCTCGTTATACCTCGCTATACCTCGTTTTACCTTGTTATACCTCGTTATGCCTAGATATACGTCGTTATACGTCGTTACATCTCTTAGTACCTCGTTGTACACTCGTTATATCTCGTTACACCTCGATATACCTCGTTGTTCCTCGTTACACCACGTTAAGCCTCGTTATACCTCGATGTAGCTCGCTATACAGCGTTATACCTCGTTACACCTCGTTGCACCTCTTTCATCCTCGTTATACCTTGTTATACCTCGCTACACCTCGTTGTACCTCGTTACACCTCGTGATACCTCGTTATAGCTCGCTACACCTCGTCATACCTCGTTATACCTTGTTATACCTCGTTATGCCATGATATACTTTGTTATACGTCGTTACACCTCTTACTACCTCGTTATACCCTCGTTATACATTGTTACACCTCGATATACCTCATTGTTCCTCGTTACACCACGTTAAGCCCCGTTATACCTCGTTGTAGCTCGCTATACATCGTTATACCTCGGTACACCTCGTTGCACCTCCTTCCTCCTCGTCATACATCGTTATACCTCGATTGACCTCGATATACCTCGTCATACCTCGTTGTACCTCGTTACACCTCCTTACATGGCGTCATACTTCTCTACACCTCGTTATACATCGATACACCTCCTTACACCTCGTTATACCTCTTTATACCTCGTTATACCGCGCTATACCTCGATATATCTTGTCATACTTCGTTCTACTTCGCCTTACCTCGTTATACCTCGTTACACCTCGTTACACCTCGATATACTTCGTTACACCTTGCTAAACTCGTTACACCTAGTTATACATCGTTATACCTCCTTATACCTCGACATACCTTGTGATACCTCGCTATACGTCGTTGCACCTCATTACACCTCGTTATAACTGTTTATGCCTCGTTATTCCTCGTTGTACCTCGATACACATCGTTATACCACGTTATACTTAGATATACCTCTTTGCACCTCGCTAGACCTCTTTCCACTTCGTTATACCTCGGTATACCTCGTTTTATCTCATTTCACCGCGTTGCAACTCGTTATACCTCGATTTACCTCGTTATACCTCGACATGCCTCGTTTCACATCTTTACACCTCGTTGTACCTATTTTTACCTCGTTATACCTCGTTACACCTCTTTACACCTCTTTACACCTCGATATATCTCTTTATACGTCGCTATACCTCGCCATGCCTCGTTTCACATTATCATACGTCGTTACACTTTGTAATACCTCGCTACACCTCGCTATACCTCGTTATACCTAGTTATACCTCGATATACCTCGATATACCTCGCTATACCGCCTTACACCTCGAAGCACATCTTTGTACCACTTTACACTACGTTTTACCTCTTTTTACCTCGATATACATCGATATGCATCGTCATACCTCGTTACACCTTGTTATACCTCGTTCTACTTCGGTGTACCTCGGTACACCTAGTTACACCTGGTAATACTTCGTTACACCTTGCTACACCTCGTTACACCTAGTTATTCTTCGTTTTACCTCGTAAAGCCTCGATATACCTTGTTATACCTCCATATAAGTCGATACACCTCTTTACACCTCGTTTTACCTGTTTATGCCTACGTATGCCTCGATTTATGTTTCACCTCTTTGTACCTAGTCATGCCTCGTTTCACCTTGTTATACGTCGCTATAATTCGTTGCACCTCGTTATACTTCGTTATACCTTGTTACACCTCTTTTAACCTCTTTTAACCTTTATACCTCGTTACACTTCGAAATATCTCGCTATGCATCGGTATTCCTCGTTGTACCTCGTTGTGCCCCGATACACCTCGCTACACCTCGTTATGCCTCATTGCACCTCGTTATACCTCGTATTACCTCGTTATATTTCGCTGTACTTCGCTATAACTCGCAACACCTCGATATAACTCGTTACACATCGTCATACCGCGTTTGTACCTCGTTACACCTAGTTATACCTCATTGTACCTCGGTATACCTCGTTGCACTTCGTTACACCTCATTCCACCTCGTTATACCTCGCTATTCCTCGTTATACCTCGTTATTCCTCCCTACACCTCGCAGTAACTAGTTATTCCCTCGTTATACCTCGTTACACCTCGATATACTTCGTTATACCTCGTTCCATCTCGTTATACCAAGTTACAACTCGTTATACCTTCATATACCTCGTTGTACCTCGATATACATCGTTACACCTCTTTACACATAATTACACCTCGTTATATCTCGGTAATACCTCGTTGCATCTAGTTATACTTCGATATACCTGGATATACCTCGACACACATCGTTACACCTCTTTCCTCCTCGCTATACATCGGCATACCTCGTTATATCCTGTTATTCATAGTTATTCCTCGTTATACCTCGATATGCCTCGCTACACTTCGATATAACTCGTTATACCTAGTTATACCTCGATACACCTCGTTACGCCTCTCTAGACATCGTTATACCTCGTTATACTTCGTTATATCTAGATATACCACTTTATACCACGTTATACCCACGTTTTATTTCGTTGTCCGTCGTTACACCTCGTTACACCAAGTTATACCTCGTTACACCTCGTTATACCTCGTTCACACGTCGTTACGCCTATTTATTTCTCGTTATACCTTGCTATACCTCGGTACACCTCGTTACACCCCTTTCCACTTTGTTATTCCTCGTTATACCTCGTCATACCTCGTTTAACCTGTTTAACCTGTTTACACTTCGTTGCAACTCGTTATACCTCGCTGCACCCCGTTACACCTCGTTTTACCTTGATATACCCCGTTAGTCCTCGTTATACCTCGTTGCCCCTGTTGACACCTCGATATACCTCTTATACCTCATTACACCACTTTACACATCGTTATACCTCTTTATACCTCGCTATTCATCGCTATACCTCGATACACATTGCTATACCTCGTTATACATCGTTGTACCTCGCTACACCTCGTTACACCTCGTTATACCTCGTTATACCTCTTTACACCTCGTTGCACCTCTTTGTGCCACTTTCTGCATCGTTATTCCTCTTTCTACATCGTCATACATCGCTATGCCTCATCAAACATCGCTACCCCTCGCTACACCTCGTTATAATTTGTTACACCTTGCTATACCTCGCTACATCTAGTTATTCCTCGATATACCACGATAAACCTAGATATGCCTTGTTTTACCTCGTTATACGTCGACACACCGCTTTACACCTCGTTATATCCGTTTATGCTACGTTATGCCTCGCTTTGCCTCGATACACCACTTTACAACTCGCTATTCCTCTTTTTACCTATTTATACCTCGCTAAAACTTGGTATACCTCGTTATACTTCGATCGATACACCTCGTTACTCCTCTTTTCACCTCGTTTTACATCGTTATTCCTCGTTAGACTTCGAAGTAACTCGATATACGTCGGTATACCTCGTCACATCTCGATATGCATCGATGTAACTGGTTATACCTCGGTTCACCTCGCTATACTTTGTTATACCTCGCTACACCTCGTTATACTTCACAATACCTCGTTTTTCCTCTCTGTGCCTCGCTACACCTCGTTATACCTCGTTATATATCGTTTTTCCTCGTTATACCTCGTAATACCTCGCTATTGCTTATTACACCTCGTTATGCCTCGTTGTACATCGATTCACCTCGTTTTATGTCGTTATACCTCGATACACCTCGTTACACCTCGTTGCACCTCGTTTTACCTCGTTTTACCTTGTTTTACCTCGTATTACCTTGTTATACTTCGCTATGCCTCGCTACAACTCGCAACACCTAGATATAACTCGGTACACATCGTCATACCTCGTTCATACCTCATTTCACCTAGATATACCTCGTTGTTCCTCGTTACACCTCGTTAAACCTCGTTATACCTCGTTATACCTAGGCATACCTCGTTATACATCGTTATTCCTCGTTATACCTCGTTATACCTCGTTATACCTCGTTAAGCCTCGTTATACCTCGTTACACCTCGTAGAAATTCGGTATTCCCTCGTTATACGTCGTTAAACCTCGATTTAAGGACAATAAAGTGATTGATTGATTCATTGTATACCTCGATATACCTCTTTATTCCTCGTTGCACCTCGTTTCACCTCAGTGTACCTCAATATACCTCGGTATACCTCGTTGTACCTCGTTACACCTCGTTATGCCTCTTTATACCACGTTATGCCTCGTTACTCCTCGTTACATCTCCGTTTTCCTCGCTAAACCTCGTTATACCTCGTTATACCTTGTTGTACCTCGATACACCTCGTTACACCTCGATACACCTCGCTATGCCCCGTAATACCTCGCTATACGCTCGTTATACCACGATATACCTCGTTATACCTCGTTCATACCTCGTTACACCTAGTTATACCTCTATATACCTCGTTATACCTCGTTACACCTCGTTACACCTCTTTTTACCTCGTTATACCTCTTTATTCCTCGTTATACTTCGCTATGCCACGTAACACCTCGCCCTTTCACCTCGTTGCAACTCGTTACACCTCGATATGCCTCGCTATACCTCGTTTTACTTCGCTCTACCTCGTTACAACTCGCTACACCTCGGTTCACCTCGTTAAACCTCATTATACGTCGTTATACCTTGTTGTACCTCGATACACCTCGTTACACTTCATTACACCTCGCTATACCTCGTAATACCTCGGTATACGCTCGTTATACCACGATATACCTCGCTATACATCGTTATACCTCGTTACACGTCGTTACTCCTCGTTATACCTCGTTCATACCTCGTTACACCTAGTTATACCTCGATATACCTCGATATACCTCGTTTTACCTCGTTACACCTCGTTACACCTCTTTCCACTTCGTTATACCTCGAAATACCTCGCTATATCTCTTTTAAACTCGTTACATCTACATATACCTCGTTATACCTCGCTACACCTCGTTGCACCTCTCTACACCTCGTTTTACATCGCTACACCTCGCTATACCTCGTAACACCTCGCTGTACCTCGTTACACCTCGAGATACCTCGTTTTAGCTCGTTACACGTCGATTTTCCATGCTATACCTCGTTTTACTTCGCTATGCCTCGTTACACTTCGCTACACCTCGATATACCTCGTTGTTCCTCGTTACACCTCGTTATACCTCGTTATGCCTTGTTATACCTCGTTATGCCTAGTTATACCTCGTTATACGTCGTTACAACTCTTAGCACCTCGTTATACCCTCGTTATACCTCGTTACACCTCGATATACCTCGTTGATCCTCGTTACTCCACGTTAAGCCTCGTTATACCTCGTTGTAGCACGCTATACATCGTTATACCTCGTTACACCTCGTTGGAACTCCTTCATCTTCGTTATACCTCGTTTTACCTCGATTCACCTCGATATACCTCGTTACACCTCGTTGCACCTCGTTACGCCTCGATATACCTCTTTATACCTCGGTACAACTTGTTATACCTCGTTACACCTCGATATACCTCGACATACATCGTTATGTTTTCCTATGCCTCGTTACACGTAGTTATACCTCGTTATACCTCTGTGTACCTCGTTACACCTCGTTACACCTCTTTCCACCTCTTTCGACCTCATTATGCCTCTTTATACCTCGTTATACTTCGCTATACCTCGTAACACCTCGCCGTTTCACCTCGTTACACCTCGATATGCCTCGCTATACCTCGTTTTACTTCGCTACACCTCGTTACACCTCACTACACCTCGTTATACCTCGTTGTTCCTCGTTACACCTCGTTAAACCTCGTTTTACTTTGTTATACCTCGTTATGCCTAGTTATACCTCTTTATACGTCGTTACACCTCTTAGTACCTCGCTATACCCTTGTTGTACCTCGTTACATCTCGATAGACCTCGTTGTTCCTTGTTACACCACGTTAAACCTCGTTATACCTCGTTACACCTCGTTGCACCTCCTTCATCCTCGTTATGCCTCGTTACACCTCTTTCTGCCCCGCTATAACTTGTTATACCTCGTTATACCTCGAAATACCTCTTTATTCCTCGTTACACCTCGTTGCACCTCAGTGTACCTCAATATACCTCGGTATACCTCGTTGCACCTCGTTACACCTCGTTATGCCTCTTTATACCTCGTTATACCTCGCTACTCCTCGTTACACCTCTGTTCACCTCGTTAAACCTCGTTATACCCCGTTATACCTTGTTGTACCTCGATACACCTCGTTACACCTCGATACACCTCGCAATACCTCGTAATACCTCGCTATACGCTCGTTATACCACGATATACCTCGCTATGCCTCGTTATACCTCGTTACACGTCGTTACTCCTCGTTATACCTCTTTCATACCTCGTTGCACCTAGTGATACCTCGATATACCTCGTTATACCTCGTATTACCTCGTTACACCTCGTTACACCTCTTTCCACTTCGATATACCTCGAAATACCTCGTTATATCTCTTTTAACCTCGTTACATCTACATATACCTCGTTATACCTCGTTATACCTCGCTACACCTCGTTGCACCTCGTTATGCCTCGTTATACCTTGTCATACTTCGTTTCACCTCTCTACACCTCGTTTTATATCGTTATACCTCGGTATACCTCGTAACACCTCGTTGCACCTCGTTACAACTCGATATTCCACGTTATACCTCGTTTTACTTCGCTATGCCTCGTTGTTCCTGGTTTCACCTCGTTATACCTCGTTATACCTTGTTATACCTCGTTATGCCTATGTATACCTCGTTATACGTCGTTACACCTCTTAGTACCTCGTTATACCCTCGTTTTACCTCATTACACCTCGATATACCTCGTTGTTCCTCGTTACACCACGTTAAGCCTCGTTGTACCTCGTTGTAGCTCGCTATACATCGCTATACCTCGTTACACCTCTTTGCACCTCCTTCATCCTCGTTATACCTCGTTGTACCTCGATTCACCTCGATATACCTCGGTACAACTTGTTATACATCGTTACACCTCGATATACCTCGACATACATCGTTATGTTTTCCTATGCCTCGTTACATGTAGTTATACCTCGTTATACCTCTTTATACCTCGTTACACCTCTTTCTACCTCTTTCCACCTCGTTATACCTCTTTATACCTTGTTATACTTCGCTATACCTCGTAACACCTCGCTACACTTCGTTATAACTCGTTACACCTCGTTGTACCTCGTTCGTACTTCGTTACACGTAGTTATACCTGATTATACCTGGTTATACCTCGTTACACCTCGTTATACCTCATTCCACCTCGTTATACCTCGCCGTACCTAGTTTTACCTCGTGATACCTCGTTGTTCCTCGTTGCACCACGTTAATCCTCGTTATACCTCGCTATTCCTCGTTGTACCTCGTTGTATCTCGTTACACCTCGTTATACCTCGATATAGCTCGTTAT
>OZ024866.1:10482779-10510279 GCA_964017155.1 Oasisia sp. SBJ-2009
GTCTATAACTTTTTTGTTCACAAGAAATGTTGGAAGGAGAAACATCTATGTACTTCCTATATCAATAACAAATTAAACAAACAATCTGTTTGAGTGAAAAAATGCAACAAATATAGACTGGCAAATCACAAATTTTTCTAAGAAGATATTAGTGAATAAATCAATACATGTTATACTAGACTTGTTGTTGTACAAAACACTGTACATTATACTGTTCTGTGTGTAACTGTTTTATTTGACTTAGATCCACCAATCATGTGACCACAGACCAGCACCTGTTGTCAAGCAAAATGTACATCAAGCCATAAAAATGGACACCTTTCACACAGGGATTTTGTTCTGACATTTTGTCATGTTTTATAGAAAATATGGCCCCTGCAGTTTTCTGGGTGATAAAAACAAATACTTTACTGAGGTAACTGTATATTTGTGATAATATTAACAAGAAGCTTTTGGTTTGTTGCAGAAACAGTGTCAGACACATTTGGAGAATGCCAAAGAAGCTACAGAACGTGCCAAAAGTACAGTTGAGATTCTTACATTTATCGTTTTTTTATCATCCATCATCCAGGGCGAATCTGGAAATGGAATTTAGGTCAATACAAAAGAATGTAGTAGAATTGGAATTGGGCATGGTTTTCATGGAATTGAAATCAGTTGATGAAACTGTTTAGTGGAATCAGAATTGCTTTGAATCATCATCAATGGAATTGTAATGGCCACCATTATATTATAATTAATCACCAGTTTAATGGCACTTTAATTTACTTATTCAATGGCAGGTTGTTATCAGGTTGCATTCTGAATTATATTTATAATGACTTTTTAAATAAAATATATATGTAGAAGATGAACACTTTATATTTTATTAGTTAATAAAGAATTTAGTTGGAATAGGAACTGCCATAGTGTGGGTGGAATTGGAATACAAAATTAGAATAAAAAAGTTAGTTGGAATCAGTGATGTGGAATCAACTACGTATACAAGTCTGGATCATAGTCCCATGAGTTGCGACCTGGCAGATTGTTGTCCTCTAAGCCATAGCCTGACATTATGTTGCCATATGAACCGCAGTCTGACAGAGCAACTGTCCTATTAACAATTCATTGTTTGCAGATGATTGTGTCATTTGTGTGGACTAGGAACGACTGGTTGTCAGATAAAATACTATTCTGTGAATTACTTGGTGATGCTGCCATTATGAGTATATATGTACAATTATATATATATATATATATATATATATATATATATATATATATATATATATATATATATATATATATATATATGCTAGAAGAGAAATTTGTTGTTTGTTGCAGGTGAGATGGAAATGCAGTGTCAAGAGAAGCTGACAAAGGCTGCACAAAATAAGAGGTACACATATTTCCCACATAAACGCCAATTGTAAACATGAGAAATTGTGAATGTTTATACACTGTAGATGAAGAAACATATCTTCTCACTGGTGATGTTCAGGTTTAGACATTTTAAAAGGCTAAAATATGTTTTGCCAATTCTGTCTAAGGATCAGTTGATCTAACACCACCAACTAATATACGTCCACAATTGTGACACCCCTGCTGGATTCTGGAATAGCAAGTGCTGAGGACAAGAATGGGGAGCGGGGAACTGGTTTCTGTGTTTAATGTTGGTTTGTCGTTAAACCATTTTGATATATTATTATTTGTGTATTTAGTATTATTTATACAAGTATCACACAGTGTCTACTCCCTAGACAGTCACTAGATCTTATCATAATCTCTAGACAGGGATAGAGCGTATGACTGCCTATCACTATCTCCGGGCCTTAAATGCAGTGCAAAAATTGTATGGTGCATAATATGCACCACACAATTTTTTGCCGGTCATGAATTTTTTATATAGACATGTGCATGTTAACTCACATACATACAGCTACAAGCCAGTCAATGTGTGCAATTATGACCTCACATAAAATTTCTACAAACACACATGTGGCACCCATTTTCAAAGCATAATGGACACTATCTGTGATTATGGAACACCTTCCAGTGGTATTTCTATAGATCTGTACAAATTGGGTTTTACCCATCCAAATGATGGGTGGATGGGCTACGAGGATCTCTGGACAGCTCTTATTACAATCTCTGGACAGTGGTAGTCCTTATCTGCATCTCTAGACATGGATAGCTCACCTCGAAGTCCTTTATTTACAAAGGTCTGTCCCTATCTAGGGCAGGGCTGGGGTCAGTTCCATTAAGTCAGTTTCAATTCCCACTCCAACCCTTTTTCTTCAAAATCTTTCAATTCCAATTCTTGCTCATGGTTCAGAATTGCAATGGAATTAAATTGATAAATTCCAATTCTTTTGGAATTGATCCCATGCCTGGTGTATGTATTGTGATAAGATCTATCCATGATGTCTCTCTAAACTTTTTGCAATGCCTACTTATGGATAGATCATACCACAATCTCTAGACAAGGATAGAGCCTATCACCATTTCTAGACAGAGATATATCTTATCACACTTTCTAGATAGGGATAGTTCTCATCACAACTTGTAGACAGGTATAGAATGTTATCACAATCTCTAGACAGGGATAGTTCTTATCACAATCCGTAGGCAGGGAGTTTGCTCCTTATTTTTTAATTCATCCAAATGATGGGTGGGTGGATCTCTATAAAAAAGCTATGACACTAGTTCTTACCGCAATCTCTACACAGGAATAGATCTTATCAGATATTCTAGACAGGGATCTCTAGAAAGGGATACTGGGATAGACCTTATCACATTCTTTAGACACAGATAGTTGTTACCTCAATCTCTAGATCATTACAGGTGTCTTGTCACAATCGCTAGACAGGGTTTTCTGTTGCCATTCTGCTGTTCAAAGACCGCTAACATTTCCTACACCCAACTTGTGTGTATATTTTCGAAAGGTTAATATTACAAACACATCATTTTGTATGCGACTGTTGTTGAAGTGAGAGCAACATCAGGCTATATTAGCACAGGACTTTTATCAATTCTTTATTTTCAGCAAGAAAGTTAATATTCTAGATAACTACAGAGTGAAAAGTCCAGACATTTTATTGATATTGTCTGGTGTTTTCACACAAGTTGGCTGTTTTTTCTGATTATCTTATAACCAGAGAAAATGTCAAATGGATGGTTATGATAGAGACTAGGTGGTGATTATGACTCACCAAAATACATTTCATTGAAAATTACCAACTCACTACATTATATAGTCCAAAGGACTTCTGGGCCACATCGTAGCCTGCATTCAACCCTGTTAAAATTAGAAATTTAGTATCATTGTAATTGAATGAACATTTTTGAGAAAGGAAAACTGCCTGTAATTGATTTCAGTTTGTGTCATTTGACCCAGCCCTGGCTGAAATAGAAACGCAGCTATTTTCATCTATTGTTTGCTTTGTTTGCAACACT
Organism: Oasisia sp. SBJ-2009; assembly: GCA_964017155.1. Classification (NCBI taxonomy): domain Eukaryota; kingdom Metazoa; phylum Annelida; class Polychaeta; order Sabellida; family Siboglinidae; genus Oasisia; species Oasisia sp. SBJ-2009. The sequence goes on from OZ024866.1 coordinate 10,486,215, forward strand.
GCGATGCTCTGACCTCATTGGGATGTAATTGTGACATGTCACTCTATCAACTGTCATTAGGAGTGGTGTGACTGTGATATCAAGTCTAGGTGTAACTGTAAGCTAGATGTAGTTCTTCAATCCTGTAACATGTATGGTGCATACAACATGTGTACAAGTGTAGACATTGTAGATGTGTATTTTCATGCATGTGTGCATGCACACAATCAGTATCCCATCCACTGAAATTTTTCACTCATCCATAACAAAGTGCCTGTGCAAATTAGTGACGGGTATCTAAATATTTTAAAGCAATACAGTATCCATCCATCCATCCATCCGCCTGTCACTTTTGTATAAGATCATTTTAAACATCGGCTGTGGCTCGTGTAGAAGTATCCCCTGGGGAAAGACACAGTCACCTTGTTATCTTTTTGACCAGAATATGAACAGTTTAACACAATGGCGATGATCAAATGACACACTGTGTGAAGACTGACACAAGATGGATTCACAGGGAAATGGTTATGTGACTTATGTCAAAGCTGGACTTCTCACTGCTGGCTGCTACTCATGTAGAGTGTACAACACCTGTACATTGTGGAATGGAGCACTGGTCACCTGGTCCATAGCTTGTATTCATCCTCTCGGCTTGACCAGAAGGGTGGTTACATGAAAAACAAGGAGCTCAGCTAGATGACCTGTCTACAGGTGCAGACATGGTTGCCAATAGAGCACTGCTGTGTCGGGTACCATAGCACCTTTGCTCAGTGAATAATGTGTTGATAAGTCTCTTGACATTCTTTACACATGTAGAAGTCTACATTATGGTTACTTCACATCTTTCTATAAATATTATTTATCTCACAAGAAACTATATTTGCTCCTGTGTATTTTCATAGCAAAGCAAGTTCGCTGATAGATTCCATGAGTCCACTGGGTGAGTACGTGATTCTATGGACGGATGCCATAATTCCACTGACTGAAGTCGTGATTCGACTGACTGAGGCCTTGTTTCCACTGACATGGTCTATACAAATATTTACACAAAGCAGTGTAATTTGTTGTGAGGTTTCTTTTTGTCTACATCTAAACAAAAGTAACTTAGAAAAACATTTTTATTTCAGTTTGTGTGCCAGTGTGAAATCAACCGAGCGAATGAATATTCTGAACATTGTCAAATATCGGCTGGGTATGGCGTCACTGCGTATGTTGCAACAGAGTGGAATTGACATGACCGGCATTGACATGGTCCAAGGTGAAGTACCGCCTACAAAACAGTGAGTACTGCAGGATTATAGTTATTATGGACTGAGTAGCACACCATAGTACAAATTACTGACATAGCTGCTGGGGTAGTTGTTATTACCGACAGAGTACCACAGGGTAGTCTTTACTACTGACAGAGTACCAAAGGAGAATGAGTATTATTACTGACAGTGTACCACATGTTCGTGTTTATTACCGACAGCATACCAAAGAAAAGTACATATTGCTGACATGGTACCACTGTGCAAGTCATTTATTTCTGACTAGAGTACCACAAGAGTGTTTATTGAGTGACAGAGTACCAAAGGTGAATACATATTACTGACAGTACCACAGAATAGTATGTTTCTGACAATAAACATGATGAAATATGTTGGCTGTAAATCTCCATTATTCTGTTATAATAAAAGTCTTGCCTCCTCACCATTTACCCTTTACCTGTTGCTTGACTCGCTGCCCATTTCTTCAGGTCACCAGGAACATATCAGGTGCTGGCAGGACAGCAGCAGGCCCCTCAGGTACAACTAGGTCAAGGTCAGCCACAGTTAGGCCGAGGCCAACATATTAGTCCTGGCTTGCAGCAGCAACAACCCGGGCAGGAACAAAGACTAGATGGACAACAGCAGCCACCAAACGTAGGTGGTCAGCCACCACAACAGCCACAGCAGCCACAGCAACAACAACCACAACAGCAAGGACAAGACCCTCAACAGCAGCCAGGTGGCACCCATCACCAACAAACACAGCAACCAGGACTAGGCAGTCAGCAGCAGGCAGATGACAACCAGCAACAGCAAAAGCAACAACCAGGACTAGGCAGTCAACACCATCCACGTGACAACCAGCAGCAACAGCATCAGCTACCAGGAATAGGCAGTCAACAGCAGCCAGGTGACAACCAGCAGCAACAACAGCAGTTACCGGGACTAGGCACTCAGCAGCAACCAGGTGACAACCAGCAGCAACAGCATCAGCTACCAGGGCTAGGCATTCAGCAGCAGCCAGGTGACAACCAGCAGCAACAACAGCAGTTACCAGGACTGGGCACTCAGCAACAGCCAGGTGACAACCAACAACAACAACAGCCAGGTAAGCTGGAGCAGTACAACTGGGAGACAACGGTAGAATAGACAGGGTTTGAGAGTCACTGTGATACAATCGTGATGCTCACAACTTGGGTACACTGTTAACATATAGGTGATGCCGTCACTCGATGCTGTGGACTTGTTAAGTGACACTGCATAATGTGTATAAGAGTTAATGTGAATGTGCTTTTTTCTTGTTTATCAGTTTCTTAGGTTATCACAGTCCTGGTTTACTTGTCACTCCATCCTGGGTTTACTTATTGTCGCTCTCGCATAGGTTGATGTGTCTCTGCCATACAGTCTCCTATTGTGCTGTCTTTAGATGTTGTGTCTCTCTCCTAGGTTGTCCTGTCACTGTCATTGTCTGTTGTGTGTGTCCTAGGATGTCTTGCCACTCTATCCTTGATTGTCTTGTTTTTGTCCTAGGTTTCTTGTTATTGTCCTTGGTTGTTGTCTTTCTCATTTAGGTTGTTTTGTCCCTCTGTCATAAATTGTCCTGCCGCACTATCCTAATTTGTCTTGTTACTCTGTTCTGTTCTATTGCAGGCCAGGGTCATGGCAATGCGTTGAGGACAGTTGATGTGGGCAAGGTAGCAGAGATTGGGGTAGGTGCAACTACTGTGACCCCATCCAGTGTGTTGGTGACACAACCTGAGGGCAGGGTGGTTGAGGGGGTGATGGGTAGAGACAGGGGTGACAGTGAGAAATCTGCTACAACGGCTGTTCCAATGCAGCGTTACATAGCCCATGAAGCTAGTAGGCCTATACCAGAGAGCAATGCCACGACACCAAAAATATCTGGACTTGGCAGCATCGATGCGCATCCTGGTGCACGGGCACTCAATCATTCGTTGCCTACAGCAGCATCCAGTGTCACCACAAATGAATCACGTCAGGCAGAGCAGAATGTTATGTCAACGCCTGACAGCAAGATGGAGCGTGCACATGACACTGACATTGATGCAGTTGACCTGAATGCTGGTGCTCCAGACACCAGGATTGACACATTGGGCACCATGATTGACCGACCAGGCACCAGGGATGACGATGCACCAGGCACAAAGAAAGAGACAGACCTCAGTGCTGGGAAAAGTGGGAAAGAGGTTGCGCCGCATGACAGTGGGGAGCATGAGGACATGCTGCATAGGGTAGGCATTTCACCTGTTGTGTTGCACCGTCTACAGTGTTCTCTCTGTATAGCAGACTGCACCGGTCATCCTTCTTACCTGCTCTCTCTTTCTCTTTCCCCCACATGCTTGCAACACTAGGAAGTGCACAAGTATCAGCCTGACTATGTGAATTATGCAGTGGTACATATAGACTAAGTTGACAGATTGTCTAAATGTAACATCTACAGACCACATTGACAGATTGTCCAAATGTAACATCTACAAACCACATTGACAGAATGTTTAAATGTTATAGATCTACACACTGAGTTGATAAATTGTCTAAAGGTTACATCTACAGACCACATTGACATATTGTCTAAATGATACATCTACAGACCACATTGACAGATTGTCTGAATGGTACAGACTACATTGACATAGGACATAGCAGAGACCATGACCGCCATAGCAGGGACCATGTCCACTGTAGCAGGGACCATGTCCGCCATAGTAGGGACCATGACCACCGTAGCAGGGACCATGACCACCATAGCAGGGACCATGACCACCACAGTAGGGACCATGACCACCACAGTAGGGACCATGACCACCATAGTAGGGACCATGACCACCATAGTAGGGACCATGACCACCATAATAGGGATCATGTCCACCGTAGTAGGGACCATGACCACCATAGCAGAGACCATGACCTCCGTAGCAGGGATCATGACCACTGTAGCAGGGACCATGACCACCGTAGTAGGGACCATGACCACCGTAGCAGAGACCATGACCTCCGTAGCAGGGACCATGACCACTGTAGCAGAGACCATGACCACTGTAGCAGGGACCATGTCCACTGTAGCAGAGACCATGTCCACCGTAGCAGGGACCATGACCACTGTAGCAGGGACCATGTCCACTGTAGCAGAGACCATGTCCACCGTAGCAGGGACCATGACCACCGTAGCAGAGACCATGACCTCCGTAGCAGGGACCATGACGACCGTAGCAGGGACCATGACCACCGTAGCAGAGACCATGACCACCGTAGCAGGGACCATGACCACCGTAGCAGAGACCATGACCACTGTAGCAGGGACCATGTCCACTATAGCAGGGACCATGACCACCGTAGCAGAGACCATGACCACTGTAGCAGGGACCATGACCACCGTAGCAAGGGACCACATTGTATGCTCTGGTGAAGTTGCAGTGTGTTGTGGAGTTGCAGACCACTAGGCAGACATGGCCATGGGGTAAAATACATTTGTACTAGAAAGTATTTAAAAAAAAATTAAGTATCTGTAATTGTATTTGTATTTGATATTTAGAAGTTAAAGGTATTTGTATTTAAATACTTTCCTAAAATATTTGACGTTTTCAGATACTTTCAAATATTTTTTTCAAAACAATTGTCATTATCAACATTTCTGTTTCACATGATCACATGTAATGGCTAATCCCTGCCGAACTGATTACCTTAACTGCAAATCACCTTTCACCAAACCAATTGTTGTCAGTCTCCAAAACACTCTTTGATTGCAACTTTAATGTGTCTTTCACCCAACAGTGCTAATTACTAAAGAAGACGCCGGGCAGCAGGTGTCCCCCATCACCTTGGCAGTGACTATGACTTTTGTTTGCTCAGAGCCAGAGGATGGATTAGCACCAGGCAGTGACCATATATCAATATTACCTTTGCTCTTTAGTCAGGCTCCAAGCTGGCACCAGGCTATTCTGGTGTCTAGGTTGTCCTTGAAGTTGAGCTGTCACACTTCTTTGCAAGATCCTAGCTGTGTCTGTCATTGTCTCTTCTGAGGGTTGCCCTCTCTGCTACGGTAGGCATTTTATTATGGACCTCCTGGCTTAATTTAGCCCAACACAAATTATGGTCTTTACTTCTGTAGATAGAGGTTTCTGAGTCAGTTATTGTATGAGCAAAACACTAGTTATGCCTATAAATTAAATGTTTCGATTATGATTTTTTTAGTTTTTCTTAGTAATATATCCTAAAATGAAAAGTATTTGAGAAAAAAGTATTTGACATACTTTCCAATGAATTTGTATTTAAATACTTTTGCATTTAAAAAGTCTGTAATTGTATTTGAATCCCTCCAAAGTATTTGTATTTAAATATATTTCAGTGTATTTGACCCTGTGTCTGCCACTAAGCATACATGACTTATACAATGTAATGCTTTAAAGCTGTAGACAGTTGTTTGGACTTACATGTATTAACGTTACCACTACTGTTGTAGTTAATGCATTTATGTGTTAATGGTTTTTCTTTAAATTAGCTTTATAAAAAGGTTATGCAGTTCAATTATGTTTTTATAAACAATAGACAAACCCCCTTGGACAAAAACCCCTCCAAACATAAGCCCCTCAGACAAAAGGGGCTTAAAACATATAAATCTTAAAAATAACTGCTAGCAGAATTCCTATCACATTTACAGTTGATTGGTTGGTTGGTTGTTTAAGTGATTGACTGATTGAAGGCACAGCGGGACGACACACACTTTGCAGGGTATTAAATCAAAACATAATTGTTGTGAACTATGTTATGTTGCGATGTTTTAATCACTGAACTATTTGTGGAACTTAATATCTAATGCTATTGGTCGATAATATTTTAGCGTCAACATTTGACAATTGTATCTTGCAAAAATCACAGAAGCTAAAAAACGTCTTTCTTTGCTGTGGCTTTGCTTTGTGGGTACATGACTACATGGATCGCCAAAGATAGGAATATTACCCAAGTTCCAACTCTTGACGAAACTCGGACATTAACAAATTGTCTACAGACCACAGTGATAGATTGTTTTAATGTTTTGAGACAATCTGTCTAATAACATGGGACATCTCTACACCATGCAGTGACAGACAGGCTTAATGTTACACTTATAGAACACATTGACAGTGTTTGTCTCAACTGTTTATTGACTTCACTAAATTAATCATTAATGCCACTAACTTTTCTACAAACAGTATGAAACTAATACTGTCCTCTCTTGTGTTCTACTTCTAGCTGGGCAATCTAACCAGGTGTGAATGTAGTGTATGTGCAAAGCATGCCTCTAGTAACACACCCATCAATAATAACACACATTTTTTAGAGTTTTTCTCTTTTGGCTTACCAGATATTTCCTCAAATGTGCAAATCTGATGTTAGATTTGATCTGACTGTTGCAGGGCAAGCAAGAACAAAATGATGATACACTGCTAAAGGAGGTGAATGAAATGTTGTAATGAATGCACTCTCAAATAGTGCACTCTTCTGGTGTGGGCTTTCATGTTGAGTGCACTCTTAGTACACTCTTATGCAGTTGTAGTGTGTGTTCTTTCTTGTAGTGTGCACGCGTACTTTCTTAGTGCACTCTCATAGTAAATGCACTATCAACTAGTCCATGCTCTTGCTTAATAAATGCACTGTCACACTTAATCTGCACTCTTGGTTTTGTAAGTGCATTGTGTCTCCCTTACTCAAAGAGTTGACTTCATCCGCAGTGTCTGAGACATCATGTAGACATGCTTTCTGGTGCACTCTGAGGCCTTTAACAAGAAACCTTTTCAGCCAGTCTTGAATTAATCGAAGGTGTGCTTTTATCATACCTATTTTTTCATGAAAGCCAGTCACTGGTGTGATTGATCTGTCTGTTTTTTTTTTAATGAAAACAATGTACTGAACTGACATGAGTTACCTGTCTTGGTCAGTCATGTGAGACACACAGTTCTCTCACTAAGCCTCTGTGCACAGTATTAAGCCAGTGTAAGCAGCAGTGAGCCCAGTCCCAGATCACCATTCACACATTGTAACTACCACAACAGTTGTAGGCAGTACTTCCCAACAATAACATTATTTTAATTATATTTTACACTAATAATAATTTATAATTAGTATACTATATGATGGTATCTGACTGCAGGCCTTATTTATTCTAGAGATATATCACACTTGAAATGACAGCGGAGAGGACTAAATACCAAAATGGTGGTTTCTAAATACCACTCTATGTTATGTTATTGTATGTGTTGCATTTTTGAATGCTGATTTATGAAAACTTGCTTTGCAGCAGCAGCAGATCAACAATGCAGCATTTCGCCAGGTGGAGCCACCACGTGGTCACGCTGGAGAGGAGATCGACGTGAAACATGGAGGCCAGTAGTGTGTTTGGTGACAGCGGTGACACTCAGTGACGCTTGTGTGTTTTCTGTCTTGAGGGACTCGTGTGAGGTGTAGGGTTCAGCAGACTTCTCAGTGCCACGAGGGGCCACGCTCACCTGTCCTGGCACTCATGTCGTTGCAGAAAAAGCAACACATTGTTCAGCATGAGGATAGTGTGACGTCACATAGAGAGGTCACAACTGTGGTGGTGTTCTTGTGTTTGGTCATGAGGTTTGGTGGCCAAGAAGCAATTCTGTACGCTAGTACCCTGGTTCTGGTGTTTGGTGTTATCCACTCAAGGCATGAAATATGAGTAAGATGTGTGTCAACTTGTTTCAGGCCTGTCACTATTAGCATATCAGTGAGTTTGCTGTGTGTGTGTGTGTGTGTGTGTGTGTGTGTGTGTGTGTGTGTGTGTGTGTGTGTGTGTGTGTGTGTGTGTGTGTGTGTGTGTATCTGAGGATAGTTGCTCTTGTCACTATATCACATTATTCTTGCCACTTACCAGTGACAGTTAACGTTTTGCAGGTTCTGATATGACATTCCATCTGCACACAACAGTACATCCTGTTCATAGCATGTACATAGTGGTTACAATTGGGCGGTTTAAATAGATTATGTTTTATAGTTATTATATGGACGTCATGGATACTCCCAGCAAAGCTTATGGTAACAATCAGTTTTTTTTTAGAATATGGTGCAGAATGTCTCAACTTATAAATATGCGGAACAAAAAGTACAATGTAGTATTTTCTTACTGTCACTTCATCTGTATTTGTGATTATTCACTTCAGCCTATGAAGTGAACAGTCACAACTACAGATGAAGTGACACTGTATTTGTGATTAATCTTAAACTCAGACACTCTGCATGGTTTATTCTGCTGCTTAATCACATTCAATATCTGCAGTTGATTTCACACCAGGTGTTCTGGGGCTGTGATCTATCTCTTACATGTTTGCTGCTACATGCTGAGGAAATGTGTATCCTTTGAAACAATGTATTTTAAGGCATCCATGCAAATGAAGTAATGAAGCTTTAGTAGCGCTTCTTGTGTCTGGATGTTCATGTCTCCTACGGTTCATGTGTCCCAGGGTCCATGTGTCCCAGTGTCCCAGGGTACTTGCGTCCTGGGGTCCATGTTTCCCAGGGTCCATGTGTCCCAGTGTCCCAGGGTACTTGCGTCCTGGGGTCCATGTGTCCCAGTGTCCCAGGGTACTTGCGTCCTGGGGTCCATGTGTCCCAGGGTCCATGTGTCCCAGTGTCCCAGGGTACTTGCGTCCTGGGGTCCATGTGTCCCAGGGTCCATATGTGCAGTCGTGTGATGTCCATGTGTTTTGACACTACAGTCACCATTCAAATGCTACACATACACATTCCAGTGGGAAACATGGTTGGAGGTTTCTCATAGCTTACTTGGGATGTGGCAGCCATTTGAATTTTAAAGATGCACATATTTAACTATATCATCTGTTGCTATGAAACATTTATATTACATATCATAAACAAATACGCTGTTGTCATGGCTTGTGTTTAAATGAAAATGTAAGTGTTCTGCTGTTATTTTACGTAAAAGTATAAGTATTTGTTTTAAAGTGTAGATTTTGTTTGTATACTGATGATTAGTAGACTTGTCTTGTCTCCTAGCATGTGTCATTGTTATTTGTTTCTGTATTTTTTTTATAATATAGTTTGTGATGTATCTTCTACTAGTGTTGCACAGTTTTATATTCTTCGTCAACAACATTCCAGCATTGGTGTCATTGACTGCACTTGGAGTACCTTTTGCCATTTGAGAAGCTGCAAAATAACAATGATGTTCACCAAATTTGATTTTTAGGTCTTGTTGGTTTGAGCTTCTCAAAGAGAAGTGCATAAAAAGGTGTCTCAATGTTTTCCTCAACAATTGTTTGTTGTCTGTACCTGAATAGTTTCCTCAAACTCGCATTTTTATCATAATCTTACAATCTTAGATAAAATTATATCATTGTAATAGGAGTATTGTTGCATTCTGTTTAATTTGTGTCTGGTGCAAGTTTATAGTAATAATATAAACACAATATATAATCTGAATAAGTGATCTAGTTACACATTATTTCAACCAGAGATTTAAAAAATATGCCAAGCATGTTTAAAAACAATAGTATTTAAAATGATAAACCCAGTTTTAGTCCTTTAGGCCAAAGATCAATTGGACTGATGGCATTGCTTGTGTGCTGTGCACCATTAGCTCTCAGATCTCGTAAACCATTGAAGATCTGTTGATCACATTTTGCAGATACGCTTAGGATACTGTCACAGCACAGCACAGCACCAGACATAAAAATTTGCTTGAATATTTTTTTTACCCCTCGGGTCATGTAAAACTGGGATATTTTCACTTTTCCTATTTGTTTAAACATTGTTTTGCAGCCTTCCTAACATTTTGCAGAGATATATCTGAGGGTATCTTCATTGTATAAAAGAAATGTGTAGTTCACTGGTCTTTTGTATCTTAGGGCATCGGACAAAAAGCAAAATGTAAAACAATTTGCCTGTTACTTGCTGAACTTTGAGCCCCTCAGGACCTCTTGTGGTGACCTGTGTTGTAGGATTAGTAGTCAGCCCACCCCACAGCACCAGTCTACCTGGACACTCCCAACCTTCTATTGTTCATGAGGACTCTTACTAATTCCTCTCCACGGCAGTGGTTGGGGCCATATGAATATCCCAGTAGATATGTTATACAGGACAGTATCCTGCCTGCATGATTAAGCTAATCTTCAAAACTATTGATTTTGTCAGCAGGTTATGTTTACTTTGTTTAATTATCTTTAAAATGATGTGACTGGTTAAAGATATATTGTCAACTGTAAGTGACAATTGACAAATATAGAAAATAATCTAGACAAACTATTGAGTGAAAATATTCATACACTTGATATCGTCTGCTGCATTCACACAATAAAGCTGAGTTTCTGGTCAACTCATAAATAACCAGAGAAAATTGGTGAAATACAATATGCACTGCCCAAAAGTGTATACAAACACGACAACAGTCTGGAAAGTTCTTATTAGCCAGAAACATTTGGCACAGTTCATTTGAGGAAAACCAAAATCTTGCAGTTTTACCTTCCATCTCTGTCCATCCTCACAGAATTTGACAAAGACGCAATAGTTCTACGTCCACACGCTGTGTATTTTTTCACATTTAAGGATTTGTTACATACTTGTTTCAATTGACCATGTCCATGGTCTGGATGGGTGTGTACAAATGTACATGAGTTAGTGACAAGTCTCTCTGGACCCCAGGCAAACTTACAGCGCTCTTAATTAACCATGCTACATATGAAGACATTCTTTGACAACTGTGGTCGACATATATATATATATACATAGATATATATATATATATGCCGACCATATATATATATATAATATATATATAACACATATTAAAATAATAACATAAATTAATATGTATAGGATTTTATACTTATTATTTTATTCTAGTATTACGTGGTGGGCAGTAGTTAATGCAGTTGTGTATAATTGTCGAGCTGTAATATGCGTTTTGTCCGATATCTGAAAAGCAGCTTGTTCTCACTTTAGCCATTGCACGGCAGTATAGTCATATAGTTTGTGCCTATGGCATGAGATTCGGCCCCGCCTGCCTTGCTATGAATCCAGGACCGACACTGATCACTTACGTCGTAAATACTGAATGTTATCCGTTATCTCGACGACTGGCTGACAACATATTTAATGATTGTGACATTGGATATGGGTGTTATTAAACGACATCGCGAGACAATGCAACGATGTGACACGTCCGGTAGCTTCGTCTAACTGATGGGTGTGTTGATTACACTGAGTGATATCTATTATTGACTGTCACCTCTACTGGCTGCACTGCCCACAGGCCTATCCCACCCGCTGGCTGGACAGACGGATGGACTTAGTGACGTATAGACACGGCGGAATGGGATACCTGGGATAGGTGAGAGGAAGTAAAGGGAGAGGGTGACACGATGGAAAGGGAGAGGGTGAGAGGAAGTAAAGGGAGAGGGTGACACAAGGGAGAGAGTGAGAGGAAGTAAAGGGAGAGGGTGACACAAGGGAGAGAGTGAGAGGAAGTAAAGGGAGAGGGTGAGAGGAAGTAAATGGAAAGGGTGAGAAGAAACAAAGGGAGAGGGTGACACAAGGGAGAGGGTGAGAGGAAGTAAATGCAGAGGGTGAGAAGAAACAAAGGGAGAGGGTGACACAAGGGAGAGGGTGAGAGGAAGTAAAGGGAGAGGGTGAGAGGAAGTAAATGGAGAGGGTGAGAGGAAGTAAATGGAGAGGGTGAGAAGAAACAAAGGGAGAGTGAGAGGAAGTAAAGGGAGAGGGTGAGAGGAAGTAAATGGAGAGGGTGAGAAGAAACAAAGGGAGAGGGTGACACAAGGGAGAGGGTGAGAGGAAGTAAAGGGAGAGGGTGAGAGGAAGTAAATGCAGAGGGTGAGAAGAAACAAAGGGAGAGGGTGAGAGGAAGTAAAGGGAGAGGGTGAGAGGAAGTAAATGGAGAGGGTGAGAGGAAGTAAATGGAGAGGGTGAGAAGAAACAAAGGGAGAGGGTGACATAAGGGAGAGGGTGAGAGGAAGTAAAGGGAGAGGGTGACACGACGGAAAGGGAGAGGGTGAGAGGAAGTAAATGGAGAGGGTGAGAAGAAACAAAGGGAGAGGGTGAGAGGAAGTAAATGGAGAGGGTGAGAAGAAACAAAGGGAGAGGGTGACACAAGGGAGAGGAAGTAAAGGGAGAGGGTGAGAGGCAACAAAGGGAGAGGGTGAGAGGAAGTAAATTGATAGGGTGACACAAGGGAGAGGGTGAGAGGAAGTAAAGGGAGAGGGTGAGAGGAATTAAAGGGATAGGGTGACACAAGGGAGAGAGTGAGAGGAAGTAAAGGGAGAGGGTGAGAGGAATTAAAGGGATAGGGTGACACAAGGGAGAGAGTGAGAGGAAGTAAAGGGAGAGGATGAAAGGAAGTAAAGGGATAGGGTGACACAAGGGAGAGAGTGAGAGGAAGTAAAGGCAGAGGGTGTGAGGAAGTAAAGGGATAGGGTGATACAAGGGAGAGAGTGAGAGGAAGTAAAGGGAGAGGGTGAGAGGAAGTAAAGGGATAGGGTGACACAAGGGAGAGAGTGAGAGGAAGTAAAGGGAGAGAGTGAGAGGAAGTAAAGGGAGAGGGTGGGAGGAAGTAAAGGGAGAGGGTGGGAGGAAGTAAAGGGAGAGGGTGGGAGGAAGTAAGGGGAGAGGGTGGGATGAAGTAAAGGGAGAGGGTGGGAGGAAGTAAGGGGAGAGGGTGGGAGGAAGTAAAGGGAGAGGGTGGGAGGAAGTAAAGGGAGAGGGTGGGAGGAAGTAAAGGGAGAGGGTGGGAGGAAGTAAAGGGAGAGAGTGAGAGGAAGTAAAGGGAGAGGATGAGAGGAAGTAAAGGGAGAGAGTGAGAGGAAGTAAAGGGAGAGAGTGAGAGGAAGTAAAGGGATAGGGTGACACAAGGGAGAGAGTGAGAGGAAGTAAAGGGAGAGGGTGAGAGGAAGTAAAGGGATAGGGTGACACAAGGGAGAGAGTGAGAGGAAGTAAAGGGAGAGAGTGAGAGGAAATAAAGGGAGAGGGTGACACGACGGAAAGGGAGAGGGTGAGAGGAAGTAAAGGGAGAGGGTGAGAGGAAGTAACGGGAGAGGGTGAGAGGAAGTAAAGGGAGAGGGTGAGACGAACTAAAGGCAGAGGGTGGCACGGCGGAAAGGGAGAGGATGAGAGGAAGGTAAAGAAGAGGGTAACAGGTGACATAAAGTGAAGAGACGGGTGCAACCCAGAAGAGTATACCTACGATGGCTCATTTGAAATTATCTAGGAAATAATTCATGCAGTATAGCGATGATATGATCTTCTGTGCTCTCGACACCTAATTCCGTCACAGTGTCGTAGCCAGTGGGGCCATGGCCCTCCAATCCCAGAATATTTGGAGGGTAGGGAATAGAGGACCAATAACTGGGTGCCTGATCAATTGGCTGCCCGATGAATAGATTGACAAAATACAGATGCTTGTGCAAGACTTCCGTTCCCATTCCTACCGTTTGGGAAAGAAATTTGGGCACTCAAGTGTCTAACCCGGCGTAACCTCAATGTTACCATTATACCTGTATTTTTGCCAACATTTTGATATTCGTAAACTCAATCACTTAAAAAAGTGAATATTTATATTCTATTCTCTGCGTACGTTTGAGGCATAAAAGACATCAAACAATAACAAATTGTGTGTTCCTCATTCTAAGTGCACAGCGCAGTAACACATGGCCGCTGCACTTGCGGCTGACACAAACCGGAGCACTATTTTGGGTGTCAAATTGTATCTAAAACGAAATATTTGTAAAACAGAAATATTCCTAGGAATGATGAATGATTATCATTTGGGTTAGGGTTAGCATGATCTATCAAGTATAGACAAATATACAATTATAGCGACAATATCGAGGTGGGTCCGAATTAAACTAAAAAGTGCCGAAATGTGTTTTTCTTTCAAATAGTATTCAGTTACCCAATGTAGAGGAATCCTCCACTTCTGTCGTAGGCGATAAACACCCATCTGGAGCCTAATAGGTGACACGGCAATGAAAATGTCATCATTCTCAATGCGAGAGATGGCTGTTAATATATCAACATGGTGATGCAAAATAGTTGATTGACTAATGTCTAATTACACTTTGTAACAAAAGCAATTTATCTAGTCAATGTTCTACTGCGTAGTTAGAACTTCCTATCGAGAATGTATCAATTGTAATAAGCACTGGTTGAACGTCAGCGTCTCATCATCCACGTTAAGGTATACATGTATAATTACTATTTCATCCGAATAAATGTCTGCAAGTTCGGGAGGAATATAGTGGCCGGTTTAGGTGACTATCGTGCATGGGCTATGGGTTCGTGTGCCTATATCATAATATTGTGTCATTTTTTCTCTTTGTTTCTTACTTTGACAGTTTCTAATTGTTTACAGCGTTCGGCAGGGTTCCATTAACTGACTAATCTGCCAGGACGACCTTTCTATGTTGGCACTGAGGTTGGTGTCACTGCCTGGGTGCTTGCCGTCATCACTGATTCGCTTACGTCCCAAATTAAGACGGGATAGACATTAACGTGATTCTCCTATTCACGATGGATATAGCGACCTCAGTGTTGAGAGCCAGCGCTTCTATGAATATGTTTTTGTAGAACTGATAACTACATTGGTCACACGCACACCGCACACCGCACACCACGCACGCACGCCCGTTGCACGCACGCACGCACGCACGCACACACACACACACATACATACATATATATATATATATATATATATATATATATATATATATATATATATATATATATATATATATATATATATATATATATATATATATATATATATATATATATACATATACACACATACACTGCTACGCCACTGTTCCGTCATTAGGCACCTATGTATATTATGTTATCTTCTGTCGATTTTTTTGCCTCCTTCCGCGTTTTCTGGTACCAATAAAAATACTAACGAATGCCGAAGACTGATGTAGAGTGAACTTCAAAAAATATAACCCTGAATAAGTTAGATAATTAGCGCACCATTTCGACAAAAGCATCTCTCCTTGCAGACGGACGAACGAAATGTAGACTTTACTGCTAGATCAGTTGTAGCGATTATAAAGTTAACCGATTGAAAAAATAGAAGTTTGAGGGTGCGGGTAAAGAGAAATCTAATTATCCGGCGAAACGGGAAAAATTTTAGGGAGGCAGTCGTGACAGAGAAAACTGTCGATGTAAGCGAAACACTGCGAATTCGATTTATATGAAGTGCATTGTGCTTATGCAAACATGTATGTATGTTGCCGTGGTTAAAGTGCCAACGAGGACTAGTTGATCTACATTGCTTAGTAGATGTTGACGTGCAAGTGTGAGCGTTCTGTTACAATATATTTTGTTTATGGAGCGACGTTAAAAAGTTATTTTACAAAATGAACAACATAAAGAGGATAATAAAGTTGTTAAATAGTAATGAATAATTTTGTTTAAAATTACGACAATATTCCTAGCGGTGTGTTAAACATCAATGATATTCACGAGACTGTGATGGGGGACTGCGTTAAGAGACACTTAGAAAGAGACGGGGGAATGGTGAGCATAAAAGCAAAAAAAGGAATTGGAGGCTATTAGAAGGAAGTGAGAGAAAAGTGAGGAAAGAAAAGAGAACGAAAAAAGACGACGGAAACCACGGCTAAACTCACTCCTGAAGACAGATATGCCAAAGGGAGAACTACAACATGTGATACCCGACCATCGCGCGGTCGGTGTTAAGACTGACACGCAGGTGATCGTGGTAGTTACAGGGACGATGCTTATTCGAAAAGGCATAGTAAAAAGTGCTAAGGCAGTATTCTGTGCTGAAACAGTTCTTCTGTTGTCACCGGAAGTAAGTAGCACCCTCTGGTAGTTCGTGTGAGACCAGCACTTACTATCGCCAGGCCGTCTAAAACTATAATGATACTGTTGGTGCATCCGAAGGCATAATAAATTATACTTCCAGTGTTCCAATCACGGCATGAAGGAGTATAGGTATGTGTCAGTTCGGGTTAGGCTATTGGGCGCTTACCTGTATTGTATATCCCATCTAGATTGCTCTAACTGAGTTTGGGTTACCCGCAGTAGGGAGAACACACACGTATATTTACAATTATATGTGTACATCCTGCTGTGTCATGTGTTCTCCAACACTGCATGTTCTCAAGTTGGGGTTGGTCGATAGGTAGGGTAGTGACCCTAGTGGCATGACTGAGGCACTAGGAGTAGAACAGAGATACTCGAGGTTGAGCCGAGACACTATAGGAATGAAAGAGTCATTAGTGGTAGGACAGAGGCTATAGAGGTAGGACAGAGACACTAGTTGTAGACAGAGACAGTAGAAGTAGGATTGAAGTGGTGGATGACGCGAGAGTTGTGTCTTTGGTCGGTATCCACTGTCAGCGTGATAAACATGCCCTGCGGTTTGCTTACAGGTGTGGCCGAGCAGGTCGACGAGGAGAACCGACATGAGTTCGACGTGCAACGTAACGTGGCCTTTAACGATCACGTACAACCGGCCCAGGATCACATACAGCTAGCCCAGGATCATATATTGCCAGCCCAAGACAACGGACGGCCAGCCCAAGACAACGGGCGGCCAGCCCAAGACAACGGACTGCCAGCCCATGACAACAGACTGCCAGCCCAGGATAACGGACTACTGGCGCAGGGCCACGGAATGCAGGACCAGGACCATATACTGCAGGACCAGGAACACGGTCTACAGAATGAGGACGACGGTATACCGGCCAACAGTCACCGCGTGCAACTGGTGCGGCCATTGCAGCAGTACCTGGAGTCACTGGATGCGAGGGCCAAGAGCAATGACGTGCCAATGGACAACATCGACCACCAGCACGACGTGGAGGATGATAACCTGCAGGACATGGACCCGGACCGCCGGGACCCGAGAGACAGGGACATCGACGGCCACCCGGACACCGCTGACGAGAACGACGTAGAAGACATCGCAAGTGACCAAGTTCAAAGGCTGATAAAAGCACGGCGCAAAGTGATCGCCGGCGTCGCCAGTCACTACCAGGGCGGAGATGCAGGTCAGGATCAGGACGTAGACGAAGGTCATGATCAGAATGGAAACGCAGGTCAGAACCAGGACGGAGATGCAGGTCAGGATCAGGACTTAGACGCAGGTCAGGACAAGGACGTAGACGCAGGTCAGGACCAGGACGGAGATCCAGGTCAGGATCAGGACGTAAATGCAGGTCAGGACCAGGACGTAGAAGCAGGTCAGGATCAGGACGGAGATGCAGGTCAGGACCAGGCCGGAGATCCAGGTCAGGATCAGGACGTAGATGCAGGTCAGGATCAGGACGTACACGCAGGTCAAGACCATGATGGAAACGTAGGTCTGAACCAAGACGGAGATGCAGGTCAGAATCAGGACTTTGACGCAGGTCTGTTCCAGGACGGAGATGCAGGTCAGGACCAGGCCGGAGATCCAGGTCAGGATCAGGACGTAGATGCAGGTCAGGATCAGGACGTAGACGCAGGTCAAGACCATGATGGAAACGTAGGTCTGAACCAAGACGGAGATGCAGGTCAGAATCAGGACTTTGACGCAGGTCTGGTCCAGGATGGAGATGCAGGTCAAGATCAGGACGTAGATGCAGGTCAGGATCAGGACGTAGATGCAGGTCAGGATCAGGACGTAGACGCAGGTCAGGACCAGCTTGGAGACGCAGGTCCGGACCAGGACGGAAACGCAGGTCAGGACCAGGACGGAGATGCAGGTCAGGATCAGGACGGAAACGCAGGTCAGGACCAGGACGGAGATGCAGGTCAGGATCAGGACAGAAACGCAGGTCAGGACCAGGACGGAGGCGCAGGTCAGGACCAGGACGGAGGCGCGGGTCAGGACCAGGACGGAAGTCCAGGTCAGGATCAGGACGGAAACGCAAGTCAGGACCAGGACGGAGATGCAGGTAAGGATCAGGACGGAGGCGCAGGTCAGGACCAGGACGGAGGCGCGGGTCAAGACCAGGACGGAGATCCAGGTCAGGATCAGGACGGAAACGCAAGTCAGGACCAGGACAGAGGCGCAGGTCAGGACCAGGACGGAGGCGCAGGTCAGGACCAGGACGGAGCCGCGGGTCAGGACCAGGACGGAAATCCAGGTCGTGATCAGGAAGGAAACGCAGGTCAGGACCAGGACGGAGATGCAGGTCAGGACCAGGACGGAGGCGCGGGTCAGGTCGAGGACGGAGGCGCGGGTCAGGTCGAGGACGGAGGCGCGGGTCAGGGCAAGGACGGAGGCGCGGGTCAGGTCGAGGACGGAGGCGCGGGTCAGGACCAGGACAGAGGCGCAGGTCAGGACCAGGACGGAGGCGCCGGTCAGGTCGAGGACGGAGGCGCAGGTCAGGACCAGGACGGAGGCGCCGGTCAGGTCGAGGACGGAGGCGCGGGTCAGGACCAGGACAGAGGCGCGGGTCAGGTCGAGGACGGAGCCAATGATGGAATGGGCAATGGAGGCGCAGTTGATGCAAATTAAGGATCATTGCAACCAATCAGAACGCCGGGGATAAATGGTTAGTGTCAATTTCATTATAATAATAAACGTTACTTATTCACGATAACCTTATACAATATACATTTTATCTCCCCAAGGGTCGCAACTATACATAGAACATAATGTAGATATACTTACCATTTGACTAGTTTGCGTAATAAATTGCGTAATGAAGTTAAAATATAGTGAATAATTTAAAAAAAAAACAGAATTGTACAAAGAATTATACGTAGTTATTGCTAAGGTCAGCAGGTTAGGAATAAGGTCACTAGTAGAAAATAGTTATAGTTAGGTATGGTTAAATATAGTGTTTGATTTTTAGCACACACGCACGCACGCACGCACACACGCACACACACACACACACACACACACACCATAGACAACGAATATTGTTTTTCTGTTATTAATAGATACTAATACTACTAAATTTTAATATAATAAATGATCAGAACAAATCATTACTTTCATTATTAAAATACAACATAATTATTTGTGTGCGATGTGTATTCGCAGCGATATATATATATATATATGTATATATATATATATATATATATATATATATATATATATATATATATATATGTATATGTATATATATATATATATATATATATATATATATATATATATGTATATATATATATATATATATATATATATATATATATATATATATATATATATATATATATATATATATATATATAAAGGGGTTGAGTGTAGAGAAGCGATATATCCAGTTTTACCTTTTTAGATAAACTCACTTTTGTGGCAAACACTTGCATAATAACATAAAACATCACATACAATATGTCATTTTGCGTAGGCATAGCAGGTAAGACTTGGCATATTCCATTACTAGCCGCTCTTTCTAGTATCTTGCTAATGACACAATGCTGACTGAAGTTAATATGTGCTTTCTTGTACATTTAATCGAATTTATGAGTAGTAATGTATGTAATTATTAACCTTCACTTGGAGCGGAGGAATTCCAGGTCAAAGGTCGAGGTCAAGTGGCGCCCCTATCGGATAGTTGATGAACTGGTGGTCCTCCCTTGCGGATAGGTCACGAACTAGTACTGTCCAAATTCGTGCGTCTTATTTTTAAAATTGTGTTAAATGTGGGTTAGGGGATCATGTAGTGTCCCCTAGCGGATATACGACGAACTACAAAATAGGTCAAAGAACAAGTGGAGCCAACTGACGGGTATGTCTTCAGCTAATACACCAAAAAATACGTGTGTCTTATTTTTAAGCTACTTTAAAAAAATAGTCAAGAGACGATCATGGCGAGCGTTTTGATTGGCTGTTGCGGAGGAACGGTAGAAGGTCAAGAAACAAAGGTCAACGTTAAGGTCATCATCATCATCACGTTCTGCACGTAGGCCACTTGGGTCACTTTCTTCACGTCCCTCATGTAGGCCACCTTGCCAACAAACATACACACACACACACACACACACACACACACACACACACACACACACACACACACACACACACACACGCATTGAATGTATGTTTGTAGTTGAAAACCTATCTACCAGGAGAGCGGGCTCTGCATAGGGCGCTGTGTTAAGACCTGTTTGGTATAGTTTAAAAAAGACACAATAATTTCTAACCTTTTATCTTGCCCCGCTCCTGTATATAAGCTCAGATATATAAGAAAACAATAACATTGCGCATGCCCTATGACGTGTAGGTGGCCTACATGAGGGACGTGAAGAAAGTGATCAAGTGGCCAACGTGCAGAACGCGATGATGATAATTGACCTTACCGTTGACTTTTTGTTTTTTGACCTTCTATGACCAGCCAATCAAAAGCTCGCCAGGATCGCCTCTTGACTATTTTTAAAAAGTAATTTAAAAATAAGACACACGTATTAGCTGAAGACATATCCGCTATATGACCCCACTTGATCGTTAACCTCGACCTGACCGTTGACCTTTGACCGGATGAATTCCTCCGCTCCAAGTGAGGGTGGATAATCACATACATTACTACTCTTATGTTTCCTATGTTTTGAGGATGGCTGAATGTTTTTTTGCAAGTTACCAACTGTTGAGTTCACTAGATACTTGAATATTAGTAACGGTGTTAACTATATTCGGTCCACAGATTACTCCACGGCGGACGAACGGCAGCCAACAAATAGTTCACGCAACATCAAATGTCAGGTGATATATGCATGCGCATCTGTTATAATTTTCACGAGGGTCTGCCTGAAGCATGTCGTCGTGTTGTCTGTCCGAGGCATGTCGTCGTTGTTGTCTGCCTGAGGCATGTCGTCGTTGTTGTCTGCTTGAGGCATGTCGTCGTTGTTGTCTGCCTGAGGCATGTCGTCGTTGGTGTCTGCTGTGGCAAAGTCCGAATGATGTTTGACCCGGCCACCCTGGCGCCTGGGTATAAGCACGTGATAGGACTCTTGACCAAACGAGTCCTAACTGTCTGCGAGTTCTAGCTAGAGTAGTTTGCACTCAAGACTGGTGTTGATCAGTTAATCACATATTAACATTCTCGTAACAACGTTGACGTATTTGCGAAATTGAATGGTTTGACGATAACCTAATGCATTATAGGACATTCTTCCGTTTTGTTATGCAAAATTATCAAACCAATAACGCATCCATTATAAAGAGTCATTTCAGGACGTCGATATCGGGTATTAAACGAAATAATTTCCAAATGAAAATGTGTATATGTTTACATGACGATAACGATATATTGAACATATTGGCCATTCTACATCGATTCACCCCGATCATTTCCTTATGCATCAAAGGGAGCGAGTCCGTTCTTCTATACGCAGTTTGTCGGACGAAGTAATTTGTAAAAGGAAGTCTGCTGTGTTGTGCTTGAGAAAATTGGACTTCGTTGAACATGAAAAGGTATTACAACCATACTCGGCAAAGGGAGCGAGTCCGCCAATAACGCTTGTTTTGAATGTGGGTGTTTCATTTACCATTTGCACATAATTTGGGTTGGTTTACTTTGCGAACATTGTATTACAAGCTTACTATAGTACCCATTTAGACGCAATTTGGCGAGCAATATTACGTCAACTTTTGTTAGTCTTGACACATTAACTTAATTAATAAATAAAAATGTAGGAAGAGAGTGGCATTTTTAACTTTGAATAACAATACATTTTTATCCAGACGGTCAATATCATACGAGTGCAAAGTCATGATACGCAACACAATAGTAATTACAACAGCCTATTTAATGTATATCTATACTTTGTAGATCCCCTGTATACCTGTGGACGTGTATGCGTAGGAATAGGGTTCTTTATTGGCGTGCGTGTACTATGGTGATGCTTTTTGGTCATTTAAACATTTCTATGCAATTATAGAATATTGTGGATTGTTCGATCAAATGAATGTACAACAAATGCAAATACATTATTGACTTTAAATTGGACATTTGTCATTAATGAATGTCAGATGTAAGACATTCGAGTTCAAATGCGTCAGGAGCGGGAGGGACACCCCAGTGTTGAGAATGTTTCTTTTTTTTAAAGACTCGAAACATCCTCGCAAATGGGGAACATACATACGTCCATTAGATCTGACAAACGCTGTATACATTTTAGGGAAGATATATAAGGGCCCTCGAGTTCCAGAAATCACAATATAATTACCCTTTTGGCCATTCTCGCGAGCCGCTGAGTATATTGTATATTCATATACGTAACTACGTCAACTTTCCAAACCACCGAAATTTGTCATCAAGCGATATTATTAGCTGAGGTCTTCAGAGTCTCAGCAGCATAGATAATGGGACTGGTGTCATCAGCAGCGCCCTCTGGCGTGCGAGGATAACCGGAGTAAAACTTAACTGATTTGAACTTTGAAAAAAATATGTATTTTGTTCGTGAAAATACTCAAGGACACCCATGCGAACGTTATCGCAAAGTGTGTTGTGAACATCACGATACTTCACTTCCCAAGTCATAACTGCCGATGTCACATGTCTGGTCGAATCGCCAGCAGTGTTGAACTGAAGCATAATTAAGCGGTATGGTGCTGTAGCTGATAGTCGTTTCTCAGCTCCCGCCCCACACTATTCATATACTTCCCGATCCACTGGATATGCATGATGACGGTGATTGAGCTACCGCCGAAAAACGCGGGAACGGGGGAAGTTAAGGGGGAAGTAAGAGGGCAGGGGCCCTATTGTATTTTGGTGGGGATAGACATGGATATTGTTCTGCCCCCAGTCAAACAGCCAAGGGAAATTTCGGGTGCAGCGGCAACGGAAATGTGATCATCTTCCGATGTTTGTCCTGAATGAGACGATCGGACTCGATCGACATAAGGCCTACAACAAGACACGAAGCAACATTTGGGGAGCAGGTGTAATTTCCAATAGAGGATGCTCGCTATCGTCTAAAATGGTGGGGCCCGATTGTGTTATAATTTAAACCGTAACGTAAACTGTTTTAACGAGGAACAAATCGTCCCACTCGACCGCGAAATATTCCCACAACGCACACCCCACGCATCTACACGCACACAGAACATTTTCCACGTCGACAATGGTGTTGGGAGGTCTCCGAGAGTCCCGGTCGAAGGGGTATAGTGTTTGAGATATTCACGGTTGAGAGGGCAGCGTTGTAGATTCCTCGGTTCGTCACCAGGGATGCCTATGCAAAAATCAAATTTGTGTTGTTTAGTATTTTGGTTTTTGTCTGCCATTAAACATGAAAAGAGATTAAAAGTCATCTTCGAGATATATTTTTTTATTAATGTCAAGTTTAGCCCTATTAGTTGTAGTTGTTTCCTTTTTCAGTTTTACATGATGAATGGAACATATTAATATGAATTAATTAAATGTCGAAGAAAATAATATATATAATGATAATGTTATTTTATTAAATATCATTATCAATACAATTACAAGACAAGATGCAATGTTTCGGTTAATAAGCCCTTGACAAGGGCAATATTGCACACATTTCAACATCAGTTGGGATAGAACCAACAACTAAAATATGTAAATTAATTACATTATTTGATAAATGTAATCAATTACTCCAAAAGGAAAGCTGATTATCTTTGTAAGATCATAGCAACTTCTGTGATAGTTAAACAGCGTTAGTGATTGACAACAGATGGCAGCAAAAATGTGGATACAAATTAACAAGTGTTCTGAGCCCTAATTCCAACAGACAGAGAATTACCAGTTAGAACAATCAAAACATTCACAAAATAGTACAAAGCATTCTGGTATGTCAAATTTGCGTGGATCCACGTTCATTTGTTCAATTTGCATGAAGTATGTGCTTTCTCGA
>OZ024866.1:12315279-12492279 GCA_964017155.1 Oasisia sp. SBJ-2009
ACTCCACCCGACCTCCCCACTCCACCCAACCTCCCCACTTCACCCAACCTCCCCAATTCACCAAACCTCCCCACTACATCAAACCTCCGCACTCCACCCAACCTCCGCAATCCACCCAACTTCCGCACTCCACCCAACCTCCCCTCTCCACCCAACTTCCGCAGTCCACCCAACCTCCGCACTCCACCCAACCTCCGCATTCCACCCAACTTCCGCACTTCACCCGACCTCCCCACTTCACCCAACCTCCCCACTCCACCCAACCTCCCCACTTCACCCAAACTCCCCAATCCACCCAACCTCCCCACTCCACCAAACCTCCGCACTCAACCAAACCTCCGCACTCATCCCAACCTATCCATTCCACCCAACCTCCCCACTCCACCCAACTTCACCACTTCACCAACCACCGCACTCCATCCAACCTCCGCACTCCACCCAACCTCCGCATTCCACCCAAATTCCGCACTCCACCCAACCTCCAAACTCCACCCAACTTCCCTATTCCACCCAACCTCCCCTCTCCACCCAACTTCCGCACTCCACCCAACCTCCGCACTCTACACAACCTCCGCACTCCACCGAACTTCCGCACTTCACCCTACCTCCCCACTTCACCCAACCTCCCCACTCCACCCAACCTCCCCACTTCAACCAAATTTCCCACTCCACGCATCCTCCCCACTCCACCCAATCTCCCCACTCCACCCAACCTCCCCACTCCACCCATCCTTCTCCCTCCACTCAACCTCCCCTCTCCACCCAACCTCCCCACTCTACCCAACCTCCCCACTTCACCCAACCTCCCCAATTCACCCAACCTCCCCACTCCACCCAACCTCCCCACTTCACCCAACCTCCCCAATTCACCCAACCTCCCCACTCCACCCAACCTCCGCACTTCACCCAAAGTCTGCACTCCACCAAACCTTCCCGCTACACCCAACCTATCCACTCCACCCAACCTCCCCACTCCACCCAACCTCACCACTTCACCAACCACCGCACTCCACCCAACCTCCCCACTCCACCCAACCTCCCCACTCCACTCAACCTCTCCACTTCACCCAACCTCCCCAATTCACCTAACCTCCCCACTCCAACCAACCTCCGCACTTCACCCAACCTCTGCACTCCACCTAACCACCCCACTCCACCCAACCTATCCACTCCACCGAACCTCCCCTCTCCACCCAACTTCCGCACTCTACCCAACCTCCGCACTCCACCCAACCTCCCCACTCCACCCAACCTCCGCACTCCACTATACATTCCCACTCCACCCAACCTTTGCACTCCACCCAACCTCCGCACTCCACCCAACCTCCCCACTTCACCCAACCTCCGCACTCCACTATACCTGCGCACTCCACCCAACCTTTGCACTCCACCCAACCGCCGCACTCTACCCAACCTTTGCACTCCACCCAACCTCCGCACTCCACACAACCTTCCCACTTCACCCAACCTCCGCACTCCACTATACCTCCGCACTCCACCCAACCGTTGCACTCCACCCAACATCCGCACTCCACCCAACCTCCGCACTCCACCCAACCTCCGCACTCCACACAAACTCCTCACTCCACCGAACTTCCGCACTTCACCCGACCTCCCCTCTTCACCCTACCTCCCCACTCCACCCAACCTCCCCACTCCACCCATCCTTCTCCCTCCACTCAACCTCCCCTCTCCACCCAACCTCCCCACTCCACCCAACCTCCCCACTTCACCCAACCCCCCAATTCACCCAACCTCCCCACTCCACCCAACCTCCGCACTCCACCCAACCTCCCCTCTCCACCCAACTTCCGCACTCCACCCAACCTCCGCACTTCACCCAAAGTCTGCACTCCATCAAACCTTCCCGCTCCACCCAACCTATCCACTCCACCCAACCACCGCACTCCACCCAACCTCACCACTTCACCAACCACCGCACTCCATCCAACCTCCCCACTCCACCCAACCTCCTCACTCCACTCAACCTCCCCTCTCCACCCAACTTCCGCACTCCACTCAACCTCCCCATTCCACTATTTATCCCCACTCTACCCAACCACCGCACTTCACCCAACCTCCCCACTCCACCCAACCTCCGCACTCCACTATACCTCCGCACTCCACCCAACCTTTGCACTCCACCCAACCTCCGCACTCCACCCAACCTCCCAACTTCACCCAACCTCCGCACTCCACTATACCTCCGCACACCACCCAACCTTTGCACTCCACCCAACCTCCGCACTCCACCCAACCTCCCCACTTCACCCAACCTCCGCACTCCACTATACCTCCGCACTCCACCCAACCTCCGCACTCTACCCAACGTCAGCACTCCACCCAACCTCCGCACTCCACCGAACTTCCGCACTTCATCCGACCTTCCCTCTTCACCCAACCTCCCCACTCCACCCAACCTCCCCACTTCACTCAAATTCCCCACTCCACCCAACCTCCCCACTCCACCCAATCTCCCCACTCCACCCAACCTCCCCACTTCACCCAACCTCCCCAATTCACCCAACCTCCTCACTACACCCAACCTCCACACCCCTCCCAACCTCCCCACTTCACCCAACCTCCCCACTACACTCAAATTCCCCACTCCACCCAACCTCCCCACTCCACCCAACCTCCCCACTCCACCCAACCTCCCCTCTTCACCCAACCTGCCAAATTCACCCAACCTCCCCACTTCACCCAACCTCCCCAATTCACCAAACCTCCCCACTCCAACCAACCTCCGCACTTCTCCCAACCTCTGCACTCCACCCAACCTCCCCACTCCACCCAACCTATCCACTCCACCGAACCTCCCCACTCCATCCAACATCACCACTTCACCAACCACCGCACTCCATCCAACCTCCCCACTCCACCCAACCTCCACACTCCACCCAACCTCCCCACTTCACCCAACCTCCCCAATTCACCCAACCTCCCCACTCCACCGAACCTCCGCACTTCACCCAACGTCTGCACTCCACCAAACCTTCCCGCTACACCCAACCTATCCACTCCACCCAACCTCCCCATTCCACCCAACCTCACCACTTCACCAACCACCGCACTCCACCCAACCTCACCACTTCACCCAACCTCCGCACTCCACCCAACCTCCGCACTCCACCGAACTTCCGCACTTCATCCGACCTTCCCTCTTCACCCAACCTCCCCATGCCACCCAACCTCCCCACTCCACCCAACATCCCCACTCCATCCAACCTCCCCACTTCACGCAACCTCCCCAATTCACCCAACCTCCTCACTACGCCCAACCTCCACACCCCACCCAACCTCCCCACTTCACCCAACCTCCCCACTTCACTCAAATTCCCCACCCCACCCAACCTCCCCACTCCACCCAACCTCCCCACTCCACCCCAACCTCCCCACTTCACCCATCCTCCCAAATTCACCCAACCTCCCCACTCCACCCAACCTTCCCACTCTACCCTACCTCACCACTAAATCAACCACCGCACTCCACCCAACCTCACCACTTCAACAACCACCGCACTCCATCAAACCTCCGCACTCCACCCAACCTCCGCAATCCACCCAACTTCCGCACTCCACCCAACCTCACCTCTCCACCCAACTTCCGCAGTCCACCCAACCTCCGCACTCCACCCAACCTCCGCATTCCACCCAACTTCCGCACTTCACCCGACCTCCCCACTTCACCCAACCTCCCCACTCCACCCAACCTCCGCACTCCACCCAACCTCCGCATTCCACCCAACTTCCGCACTTCACCCGACCTCCCCAATCCACCCAACCTCCCCACTCCACCAAACCTCCGCACTCAACCAAACCTCCGCACTCATCCCAACCTATCCATTCCACCCAACCTCCCCACTCCACCCAACTTCACCACTTCACCAACCACCGCACTCCATCCAACCTCCGCACTCCACCCAACCTCCGCATTCCACCCAACTTCCGCACTCCACCCAACCTCCAAACTCCACCCAACTTCCCTATTCCACCCAACCTCCCCTCTCCACCCAACTTCCGCACTCCACCCAACCTCCGCACTCCACACAGCCTCCGCACTCCACCGAACTTCCGCACTTCACCCTACCTCCCCACTTCACCCAACCTCCCCACTCCACCCAACCTCCCCACTTCAACCAAATTTCCCACTCCACGCATCCTCCCCACTCCACCCAATCTCCCCACTCCACGCAACCTCCCCACTCCACCCATCCTTCTCCCTCCACTCAACCTCCCCTCTCCACCCAACCTCCCCACTCCACCCAACCTCCCCACTTCACCCAACCTCCGCAATCCACCCAACTTCCGCACTCCACCCAACCTCCCCTCTCCACCCAACTTCCGCAGTCCACCCAACCTCCGCACTCCACCCAACCTCCGCATTCCACCCAACTTCCGCACTTCACCCGACCTCCCCACTTCACCCAACCTCCCCACTCCACCCAACCTCCCCACTTCACCCAAACTCCCCACTCCACCCAACCTCCCCACTCCACCAAACCTCCGCACTCAACCAAACCTCCGCACTCATCCCAACCTATCCATTCCACCCAACCTCCCCACTCCACCCAACTTCACCACTTCACCAACCACCGCACTCCATCCAACCTCCGCACTCCACCCAACCTCCGCATTCCACCCAACTTCCGCACTCCACCCAACCTCCAAACTCCACCCAACTTCCCTATTCCACCCAACCTCCCCTCTCCACCCAACTTCCGCACTCCACCCAACCTCCGCACTCCACACAACCTCCGCACTCCACCGAACTTCCGCACTTCACCCGACCTCCCCACTTCACCCAACCACTCCACTCCACCCAACCTCCCCACTTCAACCAAATTTCCCACTCGACGCATCCTCCCCACTCCTACCAATCTCCCCACTCCACCCAACCTCCCCACTCCACCCATCCTTCTCCCTCCACTCAACCTCCCCTCTCCACCCAACCTCCCCACTCCACCCAACCTCCCCACTTCACCCAACCTCCCCAATTCACCCAACCTCCCCACTCCACCCTACCTCCGCACTCCACCCAACCTTCCCTCTCCACCCAACTTCCGCACTCCACCCAACCTCCGCATTTCAACCAAAGTCTGCACTCCACCAAACCTTCCCGCTACACCCAACCTATCCACTCCACCCAACCTCCCCATTCCACCCAACCTCACCACTTCACCAACCACCGCACTCCACCCAACCTCACCACTTCACCCAACCTCCGCACTCCACCCAACCTCCGCACTACACCGAACTTCCGCACTTCATCCGACCTTCCCTCTTCACCCAACCTCCCCATGCCACCCAACCTCCCCACTCCACCCAACATCCCCACTCCATCCAACCTCCCCACTTCACGCAACCTCCCCAATTCACCCAACCTCCTCACTACACCCAACCTCCACACCCCACCCAACCTCCCCACTTCACCCAACCTCCCCACTTCACTCAAATTCGCCACCCCACCCAACCTCCCCACTCCACCCAACCTCCCCACTCCACCCCAACCTCCCCACTTCACCCATCCTCCCAAATTCACCCAACCTCCCCACTCCACCCAACCTTCCCACTCTACCCTACCTCACCACTAAATCAACCACCGCACTCCACCCAACCTCCCCACTCCACCCAACCTCCCCTCTTCACCCAACCTCCCAAATTCACCCAACCTCCCCACTCCACCCGACCTCCCCACTCCACCCAACCTCCCCACTTCACCCAACCTCCCCAATTCACCAAACCTCCCCACTACATCAAACCTCCGCACTCCACCCAACCTCCGCAATCCACCCAACTTCCGCACTCCACCCAACCTCCCCTCTCCACCCAACTTCCGCAGTCCACCCAACCTCCGCACTCCACCCAACCTCCGCATTCCACCCAACTTCCGCACTTCACCCGACCTCCCCACTTCACCCAACCTCCCCACTCCACCCAACCTCCCCACTTCACCCAAACTCCCCAATCCACCCAACCTCCCCACTCCACCAAACCTCCGCACTCAACCAAACCTCCGCACTCATCCCAACCTATCCATTCCACCCAACCTCCCCACTCCACCCAACTTCACCACTTCACCAACCACCGCACTCCATCCAACCTCCGCACTCCAC
Organism: Oasisia sp. SBJ-2009; assembly: GCA_964017155.1. Classification (NCBI taxonomy): domain Eukaryota; kingdom Metazoa; phylum Annelida; class Polychaeta; order Sabellida; family Siboglinidae; genus Oasisia; species Oasisia sp. SBJ-2009. The sequence continues at coordinate 12,321,396 of OZ024866.1, forward strand.
CCAACCTCCGCATTCCACCCAAATTCCGCACTCCACCCAACCTCCAAACTCCACCCAACTTCCCTATTCCACCCAACCTCCCCTCTCCACCCAACTTCCGCACTCCACCCAACCTCCGCACTCTACACAACCTCCGCACTCCACCGAACTTCCGCACTTCACCCTACCTCCCCACTTCACCCAACCTCCCCACTCCACCCAACCTCCCCACTTCAACCAAATTTCCCACTCCACGCATCCTCCCCACTCCACCCAATCTCCCCACTCCACCCAACCTCCCCACTCCACCCATCCTTCTCCCTCCACTCAACCTCCCCTCTCCACCCAACCTCCCCACTCTACCCAACCTCCCCACTTCACCCAACCTCCCCAATTCACCCAACCTCCCCACTCCACCCAACCTCCCCACTTCACCCAACCTCCCCAATTCACCCAACCTCCCCACTCCACCCAACCTCCGCACTTCACCCAAAGTCTGCACTCCACCAAACCTTCCCGCTACACCCAACCTATCCACTCCACCCAACCTCCCCACTCCACCCAACCTCACCACTTCACCAACCACCGCACTCCACCCAACCTCCCCACTCCACCCAACCTCCCCACTCCACTCAACCTCTCCACTTCACCCAACCTCCCCAATTCACCTAACCTCCCCACTCCAACCAACCTCCGCACTTCACCCAACCTCTGCACTCCACCTAACCACCCCACTCCACCCAACCTATCCACTCCACCGAACCTCCCCTCTCCACCCAACTTCCGCACTCTACCCAACCTCCGCACTCCACCCAACCTCCCCACTCCACCCAACCTCCGCACTCCACTATACATTCCCACTCCACCCAACCTTTGCACTCCACCCAACCTCCGCACTCCACCCAACCTCCCCACTTCACCCAACCTCCGCACTCCACTATACCTGCGCACTCCACCCAACCTTTGCACTCCACCCAACCGCCGCACTCTACCCAACCTTTGCACTCCACCCAACCTCCGCACTCCACACAACCTTCCCACTTCACCCAACCTCCGCACTCCACTATACCTCCGCACTCCACCCAACCGTTGCACTCCACCCAACATCCGCACTCCACCCAACCTCCGCACTCCACCCAACCTCCGCACTCCACACAAACTCCTCACTCCACCGAACTTCCGCACTTCACCCGACCTCCCCTCTTCACCCAACCTCCCCACTCCACCCAACCTCCCCACTCCACCCATCCTTCTCCCTCCACTCAACCTCCCCTCTCCACCCAACCTCCCCACTCCACCCAACCTCCCCACTTCACCCAACCCCCCAATTCACCCAACCTCCCCACTCCACCCAACCTCCGCACTCCACCCAACCTCCCCTCTCCACCCAACTTCCGCACTCCACCCAACCTCCGCACTTCACCCAAAGTCTGCACTCCATCAAACCTTCCCGCTCCACCCAACCTATCCACTCCACCCAACCACCGCACTCCACCCAACCTCACCACTTCACCAACCACCGCACTCCATCCAACCTCCCCACTCCACCCAACCTCCTCACTCCACTCAACCTCCCCTCTCCACCCAACTTCCGCACTCCACTCAACCTCCCCATTCCACTATTTATCCCCACTCTACCCAACCACCGCACTTCACCCAACCTCCCCACTCCACCCAACCTCCGCACTCCACTATACCTCCGCACTCCACCCAACCTTTGCACTCCACCCAACCTCCGCACTCCACCCAACCTCCCCACTTCACCCAACCTCCGCACTCCACTATACCTCCGCACACCACCCAACCTTTGCACTCCACCCAACCTCCGCACTCCACCCAACCTCCCCACTTCACCCAACCTCCGCACTCCACTATACCTCCGCACTCCACCCAACCTCCGCACTCTACCCAACGTCAGCACTCCACCCAACCTCCGCACTCCACCGAACTTCCGCACTTCATCCGACCTTCCCTCTTCACCCAACCTCCCCACTCCACCCAACCTCCCCACTTCACTCAAATTCCCCACTCCACCCAACCTCCCCACTCCACCCAATCTCCCCACTCCACCCAACCTCCCCACTTCACCCAACCTCCCCAATTCACCCAACCTCCTCACTACACCCAACCTCCACACCCCTCCCAACCTCCCCACTTCACCCAACCTCCCCACTACACTCAAATTCCCCACTCCACCCAACCTCCCCACTCCACCCAACCTCCCCACTCCACCCAACCTCCCCTCTTCACCCAACCTGCCAAATTCACCCAACCTCCCCACTTCACCCAACCTCCCCAATTCACCAAACCTCCCCACTCCAACCAACCTCCGCACTTCTCCCAACCTCTGCACTCCACCCAACCTCCCCACTCCACCCAACCTATCCACTCCACCGAACCTCCCCACTCCATCCAACATCACCACTTCACCAACCACCGCACTCCATCCAACCTCCCCACTCCACCCAACCTCCACACTCCACCCAACCTCCCCACTTCACCCAACCTCCCCAATTCACCCAACCTCCCCACTCCACCGAACCTCCGCACTTCACCCAACGTCTGCACTCCACCAAACCTTCCCGCTACACCCAACCTATCCACTCCACCCAACCTCCCCATTCCACCCAACCTCACCACTTCACCAACCACCGCACTCCACCCAACCTCACCACTTCACCCAACCTCCGCACTCCACCCAACCTCCGCACTCCACCGAACTTCCGCACTTCATCCGACCTTCCCTCTTCACCCAACCTCCCCATGCCACCCAACCTCCCCACTCCACCCAACATCCCCACTCCATCCAACCTCCCCACTTCACGCAACCTCCCCAATTCACCCAACCTCCTCACTACGCCCAACCTCCACACCCCACCCAACCTCCCCACTTCACCCAACCTCCCCACTTCACTCAAATTCCCCACCCCACCCAACCTCCCCACTCCACCCAACCTCCCCACTCCACCCCAACCTCCCCACTTCACCCATCCTCCCAAATTCACCCAACCTCCCCACTCCACCCAACCTTCCCACTCTACCCTACCTCACCACTAAATCAACCACCGCACTCCACCCAACCTCACCACTTCAACAACCACCGCACTCCATCAAACCTCCGCACTCCACCCAACCTCCGCAATCCACCCAACTTCCGCACTCCACCCAACCTCACCTCTCCACCCAACTTCCGCAGTCCACCCAACCTCCGCACTCCACCCAACCTCCGCATTCCACCCAACTTCCGCACTTCACCCGACCTCCCCACTTCACCCAACCTCCCCACTCCACCCAACCTCCGCACTCCACCCAACCTCCGCATTCCACCCAACTTCCGCACTTCACCCGACCTCCCCAATCCACCCAACCTCCCCACTCCACCAAACCTCCGCACTCAACCAAACCTCCGCACTCATCCCAACCTATCCATTCCACCCAACCTCCCCACTCCACCCAACTTCACCACTTCACCAACCACCGCACTCCATCCAACCTCCGCACTCCACCCAACCTCCGCATTCCACCCAACTTCCGCACTCCACCCAACCTCCAAACTCCACCCAACTTCCCTATTCCACCCAACCTCCCCTCTCCACCCAACTTCCGCACTCCACCCAACCTCCGCACTCCACACAGCCTCCGCACTCCACCGAACTTCCGCACTTCACCCTACCTCCCCACTTCACCCAACCTCCCCACTCCACCCAACCTCCCCACTTCAACCAAATTTCCCACTCCACGCATCCTCCCCACTCCACCCAATCTCCCCACTCCACGCAACCTCCCCACTCCACCCATCCTTCTCCCTCCACTCAACCTCCCCTCTCCACCCAACCTCCCCACTCCACCCAACCTCCCCACTTCACCCAACCTCCGCAATCCACCCAACTTCCGCACTCCACCCAACCTCCCCTCTCCACCCAACTTCCGCAGTCCACCCAACCTCCGCACTCCACCCAACCTCCGCATTCCACCCAACTTCCGCACTTCACCCGACCTCCCCACTTCACCCAACCTCCCCACTCCACCCAACCTCCCCACTTCACCCAAACTCCCCACTCCACCCAACCTCCCCACTCCACCAAACCTCCGCACTCAACCAAACCTCCGCACTCATCCCAACCTATCCATTCCACCCAACCTCCCCACTCCACCCAACTTCACCACTTCACCAACCACCGCACTCCATCCAACCTCCGCACTCCACCCAACCTCCGCATTCCACCCAACTTCCGCACTCCACCCAACCTCCAAACTCCACCCAACTTCCCTATTCCACCCAACCTCCCCTCTCCACCCAACTTCCGCACTCCACCCAACCTCCGCACTCCACACAACCTCCGCACTCCACCGAACTTCCGCACTTCACCCGACCTCCCCACTTCACCCAACCACTCCACTCCACCCAACCTCCCCACTTCAACCAAATTTCCCACTCGACGCATCCTCCCCACTCCTACCAATCTCCCCACTCCACCCAACCTCCCCACTCCACCCATCCTTCTCCCTCCACTCAACCTCCCCTCTCCACCCAACCTCCCCACTCCACCCAACCTCCCCACTTCACCCAACCTCCCCAATTCACCCAACCTCCCCACTCCACCCTACCTCCGCACTCCACCCAACCTTCCCTCTCCACCCAACTTCCGCACTCCACCCAACCTCCGCATTTCAACCAAAGTCTGCACTCCACCAAACCTTCCCGCTCCACCCAACCTATCCACTCCACCCAACCACCGCACTCCACCCAACCTCACCACTTCACCAACCACCGCACTCCATCCAACCTCCCCACTCCACCCAACCTCCTCACTCCACTCAACCTCTCCGCTCCATCCAACCTACGCACTCCACCCAACCTCCCCACTCCACCCAACCTCCCCAATTCACCCAACCTCCCCACGCCACCCAACCTCCGCACTTCACCCAAAGTCTGCACTCCACCAAACCTTCCCGCTACACCCAACCTATCCACTCCACCCAACCTCCCCATTCCACCCAACCTCACCACTTCACCAACCACCGCACTCCACCCAACCTCACCACTTCACCCAACCTCCGCACTCCACCCAACCTCCGCACTCCACCGAACTTCCGCACTTCATCCGACCTTCCCTCTTCACCCAACCTCCCCATGCCACCCAACCTCCCCACTCCACCCAACATCCCCACTCCATCCAACCTCCCCACTTCACGCAACCTCCCCAATTCACCCAACCTCCTCACTACACCCAACCTCCACACCCCACCCAACCTCCCCACTTCACCCAACCTCCCCACTTCACTCAAATTCCCCACCCCACCCAACCTCCCCACTCCACCCAACCTCCCCACTCCACCCCAACCTCCCCACTTCACCCATCCTCCCAAATTCACCCAACCTCCCCACTCCACCCAACCTTCCCACTCTACCCTACCTCACCACTAAATCAACCACCGCACTCCACCCAACCTCCGCACTCCACCCAACCTCCGCAATCCACCCAACTTCCGCACTCCACCCAACCTCCCCTCTCCACCCAACTTCCGCAGTCCACCCAACCTCCGCACTCCACCCAACCTCCGCATTCCACCCAACTTCCGCACTTCACCCGACCTCCCCACTTCACCCAACCTCCCCACTCCACCCAACCTCCGCACTCCACCCAACCTCCGCATTCCACCCAACTTCCGCACTTCACCCGACCTCCCCAATCCACCCAACCTCCCCACTCCACCAAACCTCCGCACTCAACCAAACCTCCGCACTCATCCCAACCTATCCATTCCACCCAACCTCCCCACTCCACCCAATTTCACCACTTCACCAACCACCGCACTCCATCCAACCTCCGCACTCCACCCAACCTCCGCATTCCACCCAACTTCCGCACTCCACCCAACCTCCAAACTCCACCCAACTTCCCTATTCCACCCAACCTCCCCTCTCCACCCAACTTCCGCACTCCACCCAACCTCCGCACTCCACACAACCTCCGCACTCCACCGAACTTCCGCACTTCACCCTACCTCCCCACTTCACCCAACCTCCCCACTCCACCCAACCTCCCCACTTCAACCAAATTTCCCACTCCACGCATCCTCACCACTCCACCCAATCTCCCCATTCCACCCAACCTCCCCACTCCACCCATCCTTCTCCCTCCACTCAACCTCCCCTCTCCACCCAACCTCCCCACTCCACCCAACCTCCCCACTTCACCCAACCTCCGCAATCCACCCAACTTCCGCACTCCACCCAACCTCCCCTCTCCACCCAACTTCCGCAGTCCACCCAACCTCCGCACTCCACCCAACCTCCGCATTCCACCCAACTTCCGCACTTCACCCGACCTCCCCACTTCACCCAACCTCCCCACTCCACCCAACCTCCCCACTTCACCCAAACTCCCCACTCCACCCAACCTCCCCACTCCACCAAACCTCCGCACTCAACCAAACCTCCGCACTCATCCCAACCTATCCATTCCACCCAACCTCCCCACTCCACCCAACTTCACCACTTCACCAACCAACGCACTCCATCCAACCTCCGCACTCCACCCAACCTCCGCATTCCACCCAACTTCCGCACTCCACCCAACCTCCAAACTCCACCCAACTTCCCCATTCCACCCAACCTCCCCTCTCCACCCAACTTCCGCACTCCACCCAACCTCCGCACTCCACACAACCTCCGCACTCCACCGAACTTCCGCACTTCACCCGACCTCCCCACTTCACCCAACCACCCCACTCCACCCAACCTCCCCACTTCAACCAAATTTCCCACTCGACGCATCCTCCCCACTCCAACCAATCTCCCCACTCCACCCAACCTCCCCACTCCACCCATCCTTCTCCCTCCACTCAACCTCCCCTCTCCACCCAACCTCCCCACTCCACCCAACCTCCCCACTTCACCCAACCTCCCCAATTCACCCAACCTCCCCACTCCACCCAACCTCCGCACTCCACCCAACCTTCCCTCTCCACCCAACTTCCGCACTCCACCCAACCTCCGCATTTCAACCAAAGTCTGCACTCCACCAAACCTTCCCGCTCCACCCAACCTATCCACTCCACCCAACCACCGCACTCCACCCAACCTCACCACTTCACCAACCACCGCACTCCATCCAACCTCCCCACTCCACCCAACCTCCTCACTCCACTCAACCTCTCCGCTCCATCCAACCTACGCACTCCACCCAACCTCCCCACTCCACCCAACCTCCGCAATCCACCCAACGTCCGCACTCCACCCAACCTCCCCACTCCATCCAACATCACCACTTCACCAACCACCGCACTCCATCCAACCACCCCACTCCAACCAACCTCCACACTCCACCCAACCTCCCCACTTCACCCAACCTCCCCAATTCACCCAACCTCCCCACTCCACCCAACCTCCGCACCCAAAGTATGCACTCCACCAAACCTTCCCGCTACACCCAACCTATCCACTCCACCCAACCTCCCCACTCCACCCAACCTCACCACTTCACCCAACCTCCGCACTCCACCCAACCTCCCCACTCCACTCAACCTCCCCACTTCACCCAACCTCCACAATTCACCCAACCTCTGCACTCCACCTAACCACCCCACTCCACCCAACCTATCCACTCCACCGAACCTCCCCTCTCCACCCAACTTCCGCACTCTACCCAACCTCCGCACTCCACCCAACCTCCCCACTCCACCCAACCTCCGCACTCCACTATACCTTCCCACTCCACCCAACCTTTGCACTCCACCCAACCTCCGCACTCCACCCAACCTCCCCACTTCACCCAACCTCCGCACTCCACTATACCTGCGCACTCCACCCAACCTTTGCACTCCACCCAACCGCCGCACTCTACCCAACCTTTGCACTCCACCCAACCTCCGCACTCCACACAACCTTCCCACTTCACCCAACCTCCGCACTCCACTATACCTCCACACTCCACCCAACCGTTGCACTCCACCCAACATCCGCACTCCACCCAACCTCCGCACTCCACCCAACCTCCGCACTCCACACAACCTCCGCACTCCACCGAACTTCCGCACTTCACCCGACCTCCCCTCTTCACCCAACCTCCCCACTCCACCCAACCTCCCCACTCCACCCATCCTTGTCCCTCCACTCAACCTCCCCTCTCCACCCAACCTCCCCACTCCACCCAACCTCCCCACTTCACCCAACCTCCCCAATTCACCCAACCTCCCCACTGCACCCAACCTCCGCACTCCACCCAACCTCCCCTCTCCACCCAACTTCCGCACTCCACCCAACCTCCGCACTTCACCCAAAGTCTGCACTCCATCAAACCTTCCCGCTCCACCCAACCTATCCACTCCACCCAACCACCGCACTCCACCCAACCTCACCACTTCACCAACCACCGCACTCCATCCAACCTCCCCACTCCACCCAACTTCCGCACTCCACTCAACCTCCCCATTCCACTATTTATCCCCACTCTACCCAACCACCGCACTTCACCCAACCTCCCCACTCCACCCAACCTCCGCACTCCACTATACCTCCGCACTCCACCCAACCTTTGCACTCCACCCAACCTCCGCACTCCACCCAACCTCCCCACTTCACCCAACCTCCGCACTCCACTATACCTCCGCACACCACCCAAACTTTGCACTCCACCCAAACTCCGCACTCCACCCAACCTCCCCACTTCACCCAACCTCCGCACTCCACTATACCTCCGCACTCCACCCAACCTCCGCACTCTACCCAACGTCAGCACTCCACCCAACCTCCGCACTCCACCGAACTTCCGCACTTCATCCGACCTTCCCTCTTCACCCAACCTCCCCACTCCACCCAACCTCCCCACTCCACCCAATTTCACCACTTCACCAACCACCGCACTCCATCCAACCTCCGCACTCCACCCAACCTCCGCATTCCACCCAACTTCCGCACTCCACCCAACCTCCAAACTCCACCCAACTTCCCTATTCCACCCAACCTCCCCTCTCCACCCAACTTCCGCACTCCACCCAACCTCCGCACTCCACACAACCTCCGCACTCCACCGAACTTCCGCACTTCACCCTACCTCCCCACTTCACCCAACCTCCCCACTCCACCCAACCTCCCCACTTCAACCAAATTTCCCACTCCACGCATCCTCCCCACTCCACCCAATCTCCCCACTCCACCCAACCTCCCCACTCCACCCATCCTTCTCCCTCCACTCAACCTCCCCTCTCCACCCAACCTCCCCACTCCACCCAACCTCCCCACTTCACCCAACCTCCGCAATCCACCCAACTTCCGCACTCCACCCAACCTCCCCTCTCCACCCAACTTCCGCAGTCCACCCAACCTCCGCACTCCACCCAACCTCCGCATTCCACCCAACTTCCGCACTTCACCCGACCTCCCCACTTCACCCAACCTCCCCACTCCACCCAACCTCCCCACTTCACCCAAACTCCCCACTCCACCCAACCTCCCCACTCCACCAAACCTCCGCACTCAACCAAACCTCCGCACTCATCCCAACCTATCCATTCCACCCAACCTCCCCACTCCACCCAACTTCACCACTTCACCAACCACCGCACTCCATCCAACCTCCGCACTCCACCCAACCTCCGCATTCTACCCAACTTCCGCACTCCACCCAACCTCCAAACTCCACCCAACTTCCCCATTCCACCCAACCTCCGCACTCCACACAACCTCCGCACTCCACCGAACTTCCGCACTTCACCCGACCTCCCCACTTCACCCAACCACCCCACTCCACCCAACCTCCCCACTTCAACCAAATTTCCCACTCGACGCATCCTCCCCACTCCAACCAATCTCCCCACTCCACCCAACCTCCCCACTCCACCCATCCTTCTCCCTCCACTCAACCTCCCCTCTCCACCCAACCTCCCCACTCCACCCAACCTCCCCACTTCACCCAACCTCCCCAATTCACCCAACCTCCCCACTCCACCCAACCTCCGCACTCCACCCAACCTTCCCTCTCCACCCAACTTCCGCACTCCACCCAACCTCCGCATTTCAACCAAAGTCTGCACTCCACCAAACCTTCCCGCTCCACCCAACCTATCCACTCCACCCAACCACCGCACTCCACCCAACCTCACCACTTCACCAACCACCGCACTCCATCCAACCTCCCCACTCCACCCAACCTCCTCACTCCACTCAACCTCTCCGCTCCATCCAACCTACGCACTCCACCCAACCTCCCCACTCCACCCAACCTCCGCAATCCACCCAACGTCCGCACTCCACCCAACCTCCCCACTCCATCCAACATCACCACTTCACCAACCACCGCACTCCATCCAACCACCCCACTCCAACCAACCTCCACACTCCACCCAACCTCCCCACTTCACCCAACCTCCCCAATTCACCCAACCTCCCCACTCCACCCAACCTCCGCACCCAAAGTATGCACTCCACCAAACCTTCCCGCTACACCCAACCTATCCACTCCACCCAACCTCCCCACTCCACCCAACCTCACCACTTCACCCAACCTCCGCACTCCACCCAACCTCCCCACTCCACTCAACCTCCCCACTTCACCCAACCTCCACAATTCACCCAACCTCTGCACTCCACCTAACCACCCCACTCCACCCAACCTATCCACTCCACCGAACCTCCCCTCTCCACCCAACTTCCGCACTCTACCCAACCTCCGCACTCCACCCAACCTCCCCACTCCACCCAACCTCCGCACTCCACTATACCTTCCCACTCCACCCAACCTTTGCACTCCACCCAACCTCCGCACTCCACCCAACCTCCCCACTTCACCCAACCTCCGCACTCCACTATACCTGCGCACTCCACCCAACCTTTGCACTCCACCCAACCGCCGCACTCTACCCAACCTTTGCACTCCACCCAACCTCCGCACTCCACACAACCTTCCCACTTCACCCAACCTCCGCACTCCACTATACCTCCACACTCCACCCAACCGTTGCACTCCACCCAACATCCGCACTCCACCCAACCTCCGCACTCCACCCAACCTCCGCACTCCACACAACCTCCGCACTCCACCGAACTTCCGCACTTCACCCGACCTCCCCTCTTCACCCAACCTCCCCACTCCACCCAACCTCCCCACTCCACCCATCCTTGTCCCTCCACTCAACCTCCCCTCTCCACCCAACCTCCCCACTCCACCCAACCTCCCCACTTCACCCAACCTCCCCAATTCACCCAACCTCCCCACTGCACCCAACCTCCGCACTCCACCCAACCTCCCCTCTCCACCCAACTTCCGCACTCCACCCAACCTCCGCACTTCACCCAAAGTCTGCACTCCATCAAACCTTCCCGCTCCACCCAACCTATCCACTCCACCCAACCACCGCACTCCACCCAACCTCACCACTTCACCAACCACCGCACTCCATCCAACCTCCCCACTCCACCCAACTTCCGCACTCCACTCAACCTCCCCATTCCACTATTTATCCCCACTCTACCCAACCACCGCACTTCACCCAACCTCCCCACTCCACCCAACCTCCGCACTCCACTATACCTCCGCACTCCACCCAACCTTTGCACTCCACCCAACCTCCGCACTCCACCCAACCTCCCCACTTCACCCAACCTCCGCACTCCACTATACCTCCGCACACCACCCAAACTTTGCACTCCACCCAAACTCCGCACTCCACCCAACCTCCCCACTTCACCCAACCTCCGCACTCCACTATACCTCCGCACTCCACCCAACCTCCGCACTCTACCCAACGTCAGCACTCCACCCAACCTCCGCACTCCACCGAACTTCCGCACTTCATCCGACCTTCCCTCTTCACCCAACCTCCCCACTCCACCCAACGTCCCCACTCCACCCAACCTCCCCACTTCACCCAACCTCCCCAATTCACCCAACCTCCTCACTACACCCAACCTCCACACCCCACCCAACCTCCCCACTTCACCCAACCTCCCCACTACACTCAAATTCCCCACTCCACCCAACCTCCCCACTCCACCCAACCTCCCCACTTCACCCAACCTCCCCTCTTCACCCAACCTCCCAAATTCACCCAACATCCCCACTCCACCCGACCTCCCCACTCCACCCAACCTCCCCACTTCACCCAACCTCCCCAATTCACCAAACCTCCCCACTCCAACCAACCTCCGCACTTCACCCAACCTCTGCACTCCACCCAACCTATCCACTCCACCGAACCTCCCCACTCCATCCAACATCACCACTTCACCAACCACCGCACTCCATCCAACCTCCCCACTCCACCCAACCTCCACACTCCACCCAACCTCCCCACTTCACCCAACCTCCCCAATTCACCCAACCTCCCCACTCCACCCAACCTCCGCACTTCACCCAAAGTCTGCACTCCACCAAACCTTCCCGCTACACCCAACCTATCCACTCCACCCAACCTCCCCATTCCACCCAACCTCACCACTTCACCAACCACCGCACTCCACCCAACCTCACCACTTCACCCAACCTCCGCACTCCACCCAACCTCCGCACTACACCGAACTTCCGCACTTCATCCGACCTTCCCTCTTCACCCAACCTCCCCATGCCACCCAACCTCCCCACTCCACCCAACATCCCCACTCCATCCAACCTCCCCACTTCACGCAACCTCCCCAATTCACCCAACCTCCTCACTACACCCAACCTCCACACCCCACCCAACCTCCCCACTTCACCCAACCTCCCCACTTCACTCAAATTCGCCACCCCACCCAACCTCCCCACTCCACCCAACCTCCCCACTCCACCCCAACCTCCCCACTTCACCCATCCTCCCAAATTCACCCAACCTCCCCACTCCACCCAACCTTCCCACTCTACCCTACCTCACCACTAAATCAACCACCGCACTCCACCCAACCTCCCCACTCCACCCAACCTCCCCTCTTCACCCAACCTCCCAAATTCACCCAACCTCCCCACTCCACCCGACCTCCCCACTCCACCCAACCTCCCCACTTCACCCAACCTCCCCAATTCACCAAACCTCCCCACTACATCAAACCTCCGCACTCCACCCAACCTCCGCAATCCACCCAACTTCCGCACTCCACCCAACCTCCCCTCTCCACCCAACTTCCGCAGTCCACCCAACCTCCGCACTCCACCCAACCTCCGCATTCCACCCAACTTCCGCACTTCACCCGACCTCCCCACTTCACCCAACCTCCCCACTCCACCCAACCTTCCCACTTCACCCAAACTCCCCAATCCACCCAACCTCCCCACTCCACCAAACCTCCGCACTCAACCAAACCTCCGCACTCATCCCAACCTATCCATTCCACCCAACCTCCCCACTCCACCCAACTTCACCACTTCACCAACCACCGCACTCCATCCAACCTCCGCACTCCACCCAACCTCCGCATTCCACCCAAATTCCGCACTCCACCCAACCTCCAAACTCCACCCAACTTCCCTATTCCACCCAACCTCCCCTCTCCACCCAACTTCCGCACTCCACCCAACCTCCGCACTCTACACAACCTCCGCACTCCACCGAACTTCCGCACTTCACCCTACCTCCCCACTTCACCCAACCTCCCCACTCCACCCAACCTCCCCACTTCAACCAAATTTCCCACTCCACGCATCCTCCCCACTCCACCCAATCTCCCCACTCCACCCAACCTCCCCACTCCACCCATCCTTCTCCCTCCACTCAACCTCCCCTCTCCACCCAACCTCCCCACTCTACCCAACCTCCCCACTTCACCCAACCTCCCCAATTCACCCAACCTCCCCACTCCACCCAACCTCCCCACTTCACCCAACCTCCCCAATTCACCCAACCTCCCCACTCCACCCAACCTCCGCACTTCACCCAAAGTCTGCACTCCACCAAACCTTCCCGCTACACCCAACCTATCCACTCCACCCAACCTCCCCACTCCACCCAACCTCACCACTTCACCAACCACCGCACTCCACCCAACCTCCCCACTCCACCCAACCTCCCCACTCCACTCAACCTCTCCACTTCACCCAACCTCCCCAATTCACCTAACCTCCCCACTCCAACCAACCTCCGCACTTCACCCAACCTCTGCACTCCACCTAACCACCCCACTCCACCCAACCTATCCACTCCACCGAACCTCCCCTCTCCACCCAACTTCCGCACTCTACCCAACCTCCGCACTCCACCCAACCTCCCCACTCCACCCAACCTCCGCACTCCACTATACCTTCCCACTCCACCCAACCTTTGCACTCCACCCAACCTCCGCACTCCACCCAACCTCCCCACTTCACCCAACCTCCGCACTCCACTATACCTGCGCACTCCACCCAACCTTTGCACTCCACCCAACCGCCGCACTCTACCCAACCTTTGCACTCCACCCAACCTCCGCACTCCACACAACCTTCCCACTTCACCCAACCTCCGCACTCCACTATACCTCCGCACTCCACCCAACCGTTGCACTCCACCCAACATCCGCACTCCACCCAACCTCCGCACTCCACCCAACCTCCGCACTCCACACAAACTCCTCACTCCACCGAACTTCCGCACTTCACCCGACCTCCCCTCTTCACCCAACCTCCCCACTCCACCCAACCTCCCCACTCCACCCATCCTTCTCCCTCCACTCAACCTCCCCTCTCCACCCAACCTCCCCACTCCACCCAACCTCCCCACTTCACCCAACCCCCCAATTCACCCAACCTCCCCACTCCACCCAACCTCCGCACTCCACCCAACCTCCCCTCTCCACCCAACTTCCGCACTCCACCCAACCTCCGCACTTCACCCAAAGTCTGCACTCCATCAAACCTTCCCGCTCCACCCAACCTATCCACTCCACCCAACCACCGCACTCCACCCAACCTCACCACTTCACCAACCACCGCACTCCATCCAACCTCCCCACTCCACCCAACCTCCTCACTCCACTCAACCTCCCCTCTCCACCCAACTTCCGCACTCCACTCAACCTCCCCATTCCACTATTTATCCCCACTCTACCCAACCACCGCACTTCACCCAACCTCCCCACTCCACCCAACCTCCGCACTCCACTATACCTCCGCACTCCACCCAACCTTTGCACTCCACCCAACCTCCGCACTCCACCCAACCTCCCCACTTCACCCAACCTCCGCACTCCACTATACCTCCGCACACCACCCAACCTTTGCACTCCACCCAACCTCCGCACTCCACCCAACCTCCCCACTTCACCCAACCTCCGCACTCCACTATACCTCCGCACTCCACCCAACCTCCGCACTCTACCCAACGTCAGCACTCCACCCAACCTCCGCACTCCACCGAACTTCCGCACTTCATCCGACCTTCCCTCTTCACCCAACCTCCCCACTCCACCCAACCTCCCCACTTCACTCAAATTCCCCACTCCACCCAACCTCCCCACTCCACCCAATCTCCCCACTCCACCCAACCTCCCCACTTCACCCAACCTCCCCAATTCACCCAACCTCCTCACTACACCCAACCTCCACACCCCTCCCAACCTCCCCACTTCACCCAACCTCCCCACTACACTCAAATTCCCCACTCCACCCAACCTCCCCACTCCACCCAACCTCCCCACTCCACCCAACCTCCCCTCTTCACCCAACCTGCCAAATTCACCCAACCTCCCCACTCCACCCGACCTCCCCACTCCACCCAACCTCCCCACTTCACCCAACCTCCCCAATTCACCAAACCTCCCCACTCCAACCAACCTCCGCACTTCTCCCAACCTCTGCACTCCACCCAACCTCCCCACTCCACCCAACCTATCCACTCCACCGAACCTCCCCACTCCATCCAACATCACCACTTCACCAACCACCGCACTCCATCCAACCTCCCCACTCCACCCAACCTCCACACTCCACCCAACCTCCCCACTTCACCCAACCTCCCCAATTCACCCAACCTCCCCACTCCACCGAACCTCCGCACTTCACCCAACGTCTGCACTCCACCAAACCTTCCCGCTACACCCAACCTATCCACTCCACCCAACCTCCCCATTCCACCCAACCTCACCACTTCACCAACCACCGCACTCCACCCAACCTCACCACTTCACCCAACCTCCGCACTCCACCCAACCTCCGCACTCCACCGAACTTCCGCACTTCATCCGACCTTCCCTCTTCACCCAACCTCCCCATGCCACCCAACCTCCCCACTCCACCCAACATCCCCACTCCATCCAACCTCCCCACTTCACGCAACCTCCCCAATTCACCCAACCTCCTCACTACGCCCAACCTCCACACCCCACCCAACCTCCCCACTTCACCCAACCTCCCCACTTCACTCAAATTCCCCACCCCACCCAACCTCCCCACTCCACCCAACCTCCCCACTCCCCCCAACCTCCCCACTTCACCCATCCTCCCAAATTCACCCAACCTCCCCACTCCACCCAACCTTCCCACTCTACCCTACCTCACCACTATATCAACCACCGCACTCCACCCAACCTCACCACTTCACCAACCACCGCACGCCATCAAACCTCCGCACTCCACCCAACCTCCGCAATCCACCCAACTTCCGCACTCCACCCAACCTCCCCTCTCCACCCAACTTCCGCAGTCCACCCAACCTCCGCACTCCACCCAACCTCCGCATTCCACCCAACTTCCGCACTTCACCCGACCTCCCCACTTCACCCAACCTCCCCACTCCACCCAACCTCCCCACTTCACCCAAACTCCCCAATCCACCCAACCTCCCCACTCCACCAAACCTCCGCACTCAACCAAACCTCTGCACTCATCCCAACCTATCCATTCCACCCAACCTCCCCACTCCACCCAACTTCACCACTTCACCAACCACCGCACTCCATCCAACCTCCGCACTCCACCCAACCTCCGCATTCCACCCAACTTCCGCACTCCACCCAACCTCCAAACTCCACCCAACTTCCCTATTCCACCCAACCTCCCCTCTCCACCCAACTTCCGCACTCCACCCAACCTCCGCACTCCACACAACCTCCGCACTCCACCGAACTTCCGCACTTCACCCTACCTCCCCACTTCACCCAACCTCCCCACTCCACCCAACCTCCCCACTTCAACCAAATTTCCCACTCCACGCATCCTCCCCACTCCACCCAATCTCCCCACTCCACCCAGCCTCCCCACTCCACCCATCCTTCTCCCTCCACTCAACCTCCCCTCTCCACCCAACCTCCCCACTCCACCCAACCTCCCCACTTCACCCAACCTCCGCAATCCACCCAACTTCCGCACTCCACCCAACCTCCCCTCTCCACCCAACTTCCGCAGTCCACCCAACCTCCGCACTCCACCCAACCTCCGCATTCCACCCAACTTCCGCACTTCACCCGACCTCCCCACTTCACCCAACCTCCCCACTCCACCCAACCTCCCCACTTCACCCAAACTCCCCACTCCACCCAACCTCCCCACTCCACCAAACCTCCGCACTCAACCAAACCTCCGCACTCATCCCAACCTATCCATTCCACCCAACCTCCCCACTCCACCCAACTTCACCACTTCACCAACCACCGCACTCCATCCAACCTCCGCACTCCACCCAACCTCCGCATTCCACCCAACTTCCGCACTCCACCCAACCTCCAAACTCCACCCAACTTCCCTATTCCACCCAACCTCCCCTCTCCACCCAACTTCCGCACTCCACCCAACCTCCGCACTCCACACAACCTCCGCACTCCACCGAACTTCCGCACTTCACCCGACCTCCCCACTTCACCCAACCACTCCACTCCACCCAACCTCCCCACTTCAACCAAATTTCCCACTCGACGCATCCTCCCCACTCCTACCAATCTCCCCACTCCACCCAACCTCCCCACTCCACCCATCCTTCTCCCTCCACTCAACCTCCCCTCTCCACCCAACCTCCCCACTCCACCCAACCTCCCCACTTCACCCAACCTCCCCAATTCACCCAACCTCCCCACTCCACCCTACCTCCGCACTCCACCCAACCTTCCCTCTCCACCCAACTTCCGCACTCCACCCAACCTCCGCATTTCAACCAAAGTCTGCACTCCACCAAACCTTCCCGCTCCACCCAACCTATCCACTCCACCCAACCACCGCACTCCACCCAACCTCACCACTTCACCAACCACCGCACTCCATCCAACCTCCCCACTCCACCCAACCTCCTCACTCCACTCAACCTCTCCGCTCCATCCAACCTACGCACTCCACCCAACCTCCCCACTCCACCCAACCTCCCCAATTCACCCAACCTCCCCACGCCACCCAACCTCCGCACTTCACCCAAAGTCTGCACTCCACCAAACCTTCCCGCTACACCCAACCTATCCACTCCACCCAACCTCCCCATTCCACCCAACCTCACCACTTCACCAACCACCGCACTCCACCCAACCTCACCACTTCACCCAACCTCCGCACTCCACCCAACCTCCGCACTCCACCGAACTTCCGCACTTCATCCGACCTTCCCTCTTCACCCAACCTCCCCATGCCACCCAACCTCCCCACTCCACCCAACATCCCCACTCCATCCAACCTCCCCACTTCACGCAACCTCCCCAATTCACCCAACCTCCTCACTACACCCAACCTCCACACCCCACCCAACCTCCCCACTTCACCCAACCTCCCCACTTCACTCAAATTCCCCACCCCACCCAACCTCCCCACTCCACCCAACCTCCCCACTCCACCCCAACCTCCCCACTTCACCCATCCTCCCAAATTCACCCAACCTCCCCACTCCACCCAACCTTCCCACTCTACCCTACCTCACCACTAAATCAACCACCGCACTCCACCCAACCTCCGCACTCCACCCAACCTCCGCAATCCACCCAACTTCCGCACTCCACCCAACCTCCCCTCTCCACCCAACTTCCGCAGTCCACCCAACCTCCGCACTCCACCCAACCTCCGCATTCCACCCAACTTCCGCACTTCACCCGACCTCCCCACTTCACCCAACCTCCCCACTCCACCCAACCTCCGCACTCCACCCAACCTCCGCATTCCACCCAACTTCCGCACTTCACCCGACCTCCCCAATCCACCCAACCTCCCCACTCCACCAAACCTCCGCACTCAACCAAACCTCCGCACTCATCCCAACCTATCCATTCCACCCAACCTCCCCACTCCACCCAATTTCACCACTTCACCAACCACCGCACTCCATCCAACCTCCGCACTCCACCCAACCTCCGCATTCCACCCAACTTCCGCACTCCACCCAACCTCCAAACTCCACCCAACTTCCCTATTCCACCCAACCTCCCCTCTCCACCCAACTTCCGCACTCCACCCAACCTCCGCACTCCACACAACCTCCGCACTCCACCGAACTTCCGCACTTCACCCTACCTCCCCACTTCACCCAACCTCCCCACTCCACCCAACCTCCCCACTTCAACCAAATTTCCCACTCCACGCATCCTCCCCACTCCACCCAATCTCCCCACTCCACCCAACCTCCCCACTCCACCCATCCTTCTCCCTCCACTCAACCTCCCCTCTCCACCCAACCTCCCCACTCCACCCAACCTCCCCACTTCACCCAACCTCCGCAATCCACCCAACTTCCGCACTCCACCCAACCTCCCCTCTCCACCCAACTTCCGCAGTCCACCCAACCTCCGCACTCCACCCAACCTCCGCATTCCACCCAACTTCCGCACTTCACCCGACCTCCCCACTTCACCCAACCTCCCCACTCCACCCAACCTCCCCACTTCACCCAAACTCCCCACTCCACCCAACCTCCCCACTCCACCAAACCTCCGCACTCAACCAAACCTCCGCACTCATCCCAACCTATCCATTCCACCCAACCTCCCCACTCCACCCAACTTCACCACTTCACCAACCACCGCACTCCATCCAACCTCCGCACTCCACCCAACCTCCGCATTCCACCCAACTTCCG
This sequence comes from Oasisia sp. SBJ-2009, assembly GCA_964017155.1. Taxonomy (NCBI): domain Eukaryota; kingdom Metazoa; phylum Annelida; class Polychaeta; order Sabellida; family Siboglinidae; genus Oasisia; species Oasisia sp. SBJ-2009. Next base: position 12,341,304 of record OZ024866.1, read on the forward strand.
CACTCCACCCAACCTCCAAACTCCACCCAACTTCCCTATTCCACCCAACCTCCCCTCTCCACCCAACTTCCGCACTCCACCCAACCTCCGCACTCCACACAACCTCCGCACTCCACCGAACTTCCGCACTTCACCCGACCTCCCCACTTCACCCAACCACCCCACTCCACCCAACCTCCCCACTTCAACCAAATTTCCCACTCGACGCATCCTCCCCTCTCCAACCAATCTCCCCACTCCACCCAACCTCCCCACTCCACCCATCCTTCTCCCTCCACTCAACCTCCCCTCTCCACCCAACCTCCCCACTCCACCCAACCTCCCCACTTCACCCAACCTCCCCAATTCACCCAACCTCCCCACTCCACCCAACCTCCCCACTTCACCCAACCTCCCCAATTCACCCAACCTCCCCACTCCACCCAACCTCCGCACTTCACCCAAAGTCTGCACTCCACCAAACCTTCCCGCTACACCCAACCTATCCACTCCACCCAACCTCCCCACTCCACCCAACCTCACCACTTCACCAACCACCGCACTCCACCCAACCTCAGCACTTCACCCAACCTCCGCACTCCACCCAACCTCCCCACTCCACCCAACCTCCCCACTCCACTCAACCTCCCCACTTCACCCAACCTCCCCAATTCACCTAACCTCCCCACTCCAACCAACCTCCGCACTTCACCCAACCTCTGCACTCCACCTAACCACCCCACTCCACCCAACCTATCCACTCCACCGAACCTCCCCTCTCCACCCAACTTCCGCACTCTACCCAACCTCCGCACTCCACCCAACCTCCCCACTCCACCCAACCTCCGCACTCCACTATACCTTCCCACTCCACCCAACCTTTGCACTCCACCCAACCTCCGCACTCCACCCAACCTCCCCACTTCACCCAACCTCCGCACTCCACTATACCTGCGCACTCCACCCAACCTTTGCACTCCACCCAACCGCCGCACTCTACCCAACCTTTGCACTCCACCCAACCTCCGCACTCCACACAACCTTCCCACTTCACCCAACCTCCGCACTCCACTATACCTCCGCACTCCACCCAACCGTTGCACTCCACCCAACATCCGCACTCCACCCAACCTCCGCACTCCACCCAACCTCCGCACTCCACACAAACTCCGCACTCCACCGAACTTCCGCACTTCACCCGACCTCCCCTCTTCACCCAACCTCCCCACTCCACCCAACCTCCCCACTCCACCCATCCTTCTCCCTCCACTCAACCTCCCCTCTCCACCCAACCTCCCCACTCCACCCAACCTCCCCACTTCACCCAACCTCCCCAATTCACCCAACCTCCCCACTCCACCCAACCTCCGCACTCCACCCAACCTCCCCTCTCCACCCAACTTCCGCACTCCACCCAACCTCCGCACTTCACCCAAAGTCTGCACTCCATCAAACCTTCCCGCTCCACCCAACCTATCCACTCCACCCAACCACCGCACTCCACCCAACCTCACCACTTCACCAACCACCGCACTCCACCCAACCTCCTCACTCCACTCAACCTCCCCTCTCCACCCAACTTCCGCACTCCACTCAACCTCCCCATTCCACTATTTATCCCCACTCTACCCAACCACCGCACTTCACCCAACCTCCCCACTCCACCCAACCTCCGCACTCCACTATACCTCCGCACTCCACCCAACCTTTGCACTCCACCCAACCTCCGCACTCCACCCAACCTCCCCACTTCACCCAACCTCCGCACTCCACTATGCCTCCGCACACCACCCAACCTTTGCACTCCACCCAACCTCCGCACTCCACCCAACCTCCCCACTTCACCCAACCTCCGCACTCCACTATACCTCCGCACTCCACCCAACCTCCGCACTCTACCCAACGTCAGCACTCCACCCAACCTCCGCACTCCACCGAACTTCCGCACTTCATCCGACCTTCCCACTCCACCCAACCTCCCCACTTCACTCAAATTCCCCACTCCACCCAACCTCCCCACTCCACCCAACCTCCCCACTCCACCCAATCTCCCCACTCCACCCAACCTCCCCACTTCACCCAACCTCCCCAATTCACCCAACCTCCTCACTACATCCAACCTCCACACCCCACCCAACCTCCCCACTTCACCCAACCTCCCCACTACACTCAAATTCCCCACTCCACCCAACCTCCCCCTCCACCCAACCTCCCCACTCCACCCAACCTCCCCTCTTCACCCAAACTCCCAAATTCACCCAACCTCCCCACTCCACCCGACCTCCCCACTCCACCCAACCTCCCCACTTCACCCAACCTCCCCAATTCACCAAACCTCCCCACTCCAACCAACCTCCGCACTTCACCCAACCTCTGCACTCCACCCAACCTCCCCACTCCACCCAACCTATCCACTCCACCGAACCTCCCCACTCCATCCAACATCACCACTTCACCAACCACCGCACTCCATCCAACCTCCCCACTCCACCCAACCTCCACACTCCACCCAACCTCCCCACTTCACCCAACCTCCCCAATTCACCCAACCTCCCCACTCCACCGAACCTCCGCACTTCACCCAACGTCTGCACTCCACCAAACCTTCCCGCTACACCCAACCTATCCACTCCACCCAACCTCCCCATTCCACCCAACCTCACCACTTCACCAACCACCGCACTCCACCCAACCTCACCACTTCACCCAACCTCCGCACTCCACCCAACCTCCGCACTCCACCGAACTTCCGCACTTCATCCGACCTTCCCTCTTCACCCAACCTCCCCATGCCACCCAACCTCCCCACTCCACCCAACATCCCCACTCCATCAAACCTCCCCACTTCACGCAACCTCCCCAATTCACCCAACCTCCTCACTACACCCAACCTCCACACCCCACCCAACCTCCCCACTTCACCCAACCTCCCCACTTCACTCAAATTCCCCACCCCACCCATCCTCCCCACTCCACCCAACCTCCCCACTCCACCCCAACCTCCCCACTTCACCCATCCTCCCAAATTCACCCAACCTCCCCACTCCACCCAACCTTCCCACTCTACCCTACCTCACCACTAAATCAACCACCGCACTCCACCCAACCTCACCACTTCACCAACCACCGCACTCCATCAAACCTCCGCACTCCACCCAACCTCCGCAATCCACCCAACTTCCGCACTCCACCCAACCTCCCCTCTCCACCCAACTTCCGCAGTCCACCCAACCTCCGCACTCCACCCAACCTCCGCATTCCACCCAACTTCCGCACTTCACCCGACCTCCCCACTTCACCCAACCTCCCCAATCCACCCAACCTCCCCACTTCACCCAAACTCCCCAATCCACCCAACCTCCCCACTCCACCAAACCTCCGCACTCAACCAAACCTCCGCACTCATCCCAACCTATCCATTCCACCCAACCTCCCCACTCCACCCAACTACACCACTTCACCAACCACCGCACTCCATCCAACCTCCGCACTCCACCCAACCTCCGCATTCCACCCAACTTCCGCACTCCACCCAACCTCCAAACTCCACCCAACTTCCCTATTCCACCCAACCTCCCCTCTCCACCCAACTTCCGCACTCCACCCAACCTCCGCACTCCACACAACCTCCGCACTCCACCTAACTTCCGCACTTCACCCGACCTCCCCACTTCACCCAACCACCCCACTCCACCCAACCTCCCCACTTCAACCAAATTTCCCACTCGACGCATCCTCCCCTCTCCAACCAATCTCCCCACTCCACCCAACCTCCCCACTCCACCCATCCTTCTCCCTCCACTCAACCTCCCCTCTCCACCCAACCTCCCCACTCCACCCAACCTCCCCACTTCACCCAACCTCCCCAATTCACCCAACCTCCCCACTCCACCCAACCTCCCCACTTCACCCAACCTCCCCAATTCACCCAACCTCCCCACTCCACCCAACCTCCGCACTTCACCCAAAGTCTGCACTCCACCAAACCTTCCCGCTACACCCAACCTATCCACTCCACCCAACCTCCCCACTCCACCCAACCTCACCACTTCACCAACCACCGCACTCCACCCAACCTCAGCACTTCACCCAACCTCCGCACTCCACCCAACCTCCCCACTCCACCCAACCTCCCCACTCCACTCAACCTCCCCACTTCACCCAACCTCCCCAATTCACCTAACCTCCCCACTCCAACCAACCTCCGCACTTCACCCAACCTCTGCACTCCACCTAACCACCCCACTCCACCCAACCTATCCACTCCACCGAACCTCCCCTCTCCACCCAACTTCCGCACTCTACCCAACCTCCGCACTCCACCCAACCTCCCCACTCCACCCAACCTCCGCACTCCACTATACCTTCCCACTCCACCCAACCTTTGCACTCCACCCAACCTCCGCACTCCACCCAACCTCCCCACTTCACCCAACCTCCGCACTCCACTATACCTGCGCACTCCACCCAACCTTTGCACTCCACCCAACCGCCGCACTCTACCCAACCTTTGCACTCCACCCAACCTCCGCACTCCACACAACCTTCCCACTTCACCCAACCTCCGCACTCCACTATACCTCCGCACTCCACCCAACCGTTGCACTCCACCCAACATCCGCACTCCACCCAACCTCCGCACTCCACCCAACCTCCGCACTCCACACAAACTCCGCACTCCACCGAACTTCCGCACTTCACCCGACCTCCCCTCTTCACCCAACCTCCCCACTCCACCCAACCTCCCCACTCCACCCATCCTTCTCCCTCCACCCAACCTCCCCTCTCCACCCAACCTCCCCACTCCACCCTACCTCCCCACTTCACCCAACCTCCCCAATTCACCCAACCTCCCCACTCCACCCAACCTCCGCACTCCATCAAACCTCCCCACTTCACGCAACCTCCCCAATTCACCCAACCTCCTCACTACACCCAACCTCCACACCCCACCCAACCTCCCCACTTCACCCAACCTCCCCACTTCACTCAAATTCCCCACCCCACCCATCCTCCCCACTCCACCCAACCTCCCCACTCCACCCCAACCTCCCCACTTCACCCATCCTCCCAAATTCACCCAACCTCCCCACTCCACCCAACCTTCCCACTCTACCCTACCTCACCACTAAATCAACCACCGCACTCCACCCAACCTCACCACTTCACCAACCACCGCACTCCATCAAACCTCCGCACTCCACCCAACCTCCGCAATCCACCCAACTTCCGCACTCCACCCAACCTCCCCTCTCCACCCAACTTCCGCAGTCCACCCAACCTCCGCACTCCACCCAACCTCCGCATTCCACCCAACTTCCGCACTTCACCCGACCTCCCCACTTCACCCAACCTCCCCAATCCACCCAACCTCCCCACTTCACCCAAACTCCCCAATCCACCCAACCTCCCCACTCCACCAAACCTCCGCACTCAACCAAACCTCCGCACTCATCCCAACCTATCCATTCCACCCAACCTCCCCACTCCACCCAACTACACCACTTCACCAACCACCGCACTCCATCCAACCTCCGCACTCCACCCAACCTCCGCATTCCACCCAACTTCCGCACTCCACCCAACCTCCAAACTCCACCCAACTTCCCTATTCCACCCAACCTCCCCTCTCCACCCAACTTCCGCACTCCACCCAACCTCCGCACTCCACACAACCTCCGCACTCCACCTAACTTCCGCACTTCACCCGACCTCCCCACTTCACCCAACCACCCCACTCCACCCAACCTCCCCACTTCAACCAAATTTCCCACTCGACGCATCCTCCCCTCTCCAACCAATCTCCCCACTCCACCCAACCTCCCCACTCCACCCATCCTTCTCCCTCCACTCAACCTCCCCTCTCCACCCAACCTCCCCACTCCACCCAACCTCCCCACTTCACCCAACCTCCCCAATTCACCCAACCTCCCCACTCCACCCAACCTCCCCACTTCACCCAACCTCCCCAATTCACCCAACCTCCCCACTCCACCCAACCTCCGCACTTCACCCAAAGTCTGCACTCCACCAAACCTTCCCGCTACACCCAACCTATCCACTCCACCCAACCTCCCCACTCCACCCAACCTCACCACTTCACCAACCACCGCACTCCACCCAACCTCAGCACTTCACCCAACCTCCGCACTCCACCCAACCTCCCCACTCCACCCAACCTCCCCACTCCACTCAACCTCCCCACTTCACCCAACCTCCCCAATTCACCTAACCTCCCCACTCCAACCAACCTCCGCACTTCACCCAACCTCTGCACTCCACCTAACCACCCCACTCCACCCAACCTATCCACTCCACCGAACCTCCCCTCTCCACCCAACTTCCGCACTCTACCCAACCTCCGCACTCCACCCAACCTCCCCACTCCACCCAACCTCCGCACTCCACTATACCTTCCCACTCCACCCAACCTTTGCACTCCACCCAACCTCCGCACTCCACCCAACCTCCCCACTTCACCCAACCTCCGCACTCCACTATACCTGCGCACTCCACCCAACCTTTGCACTCCACCCAACCGCCGCACTCTACCCAACCTTTGCACTCCACCCAACCTCCGCACTCCACACAACCTTCCCACTTCACCCAACCTCCGCACTCCACTATACCTCCGCACTCCACCCAACCGTTGCACTCCACCCAACATCCGCACTCCACCCAACCTCCGCACTCCACCCAACCTCCGCACTCCACACAAACTCCGCACTCCACCGAACTTCCGCACTTCACCCGACCTCCCCTCTTCACCCAACCTCCCCACTCCACCCAACCTCCCCACTCCACCCATCCTTCTCCCTCCACCCAACCTCCCCTCTCCACCCAACCTCCCCACTCCACCCTACCTCCCCACTTCACCCAACCTCCCCAATTCACCCAACCTCCCCACTCCACCCAACCTCCGCACTCCACCCAACCTCCCCTCTCCACCCAACTTCCGCACTCCACCCAACCTCTGCACTTCACCCAAAGTCTGCACTCCATCAAACCTTCCCGCTCCACCCAACCTATCCACTCCACCCAACCACCGCACTCCACCCAACCTCACCACTTCACCAACCACCGCACTCCATCCAACCTCCCCACTCCACCCAACCTCCTCACTCCACTCAACCTCCCCTCTCCACCCAACTTCCGCACTCCACTCAACCTCCCCATTCCACTATTTATCCCCACTCTACCCAACCACCGCACTTCACCCAACCTCCCCACTCCACCCAACCTCCGCACTCAACTATACCTCCGCACTCCACCCAACCTTTGCACTCCACCCAACCTCCGCACTCCACCCAACCTCCCCACTTCACCCAACCTCCGCACTCCACTATACCTCCGCACTCCACCCAACCTCCGCACTCTACCCAACGTCAGCACTCCACCCAACCTCCGCACTCCACCGAACTTCCGCACTTCATCCGACCTTCCCTCTTCACCCAACCACCCCACTCCACCCAACCTCCCCACTTCACTCAAATTCCCCACTCCACCCAACCTCCCCACTCCACCCAATCTCCCCACTCCACCCAACCTCCCCACTTCACCCAACCTCCCCAATTCACCCAACCTCCTCACTACACCCAACCTCCACACCCCACCCAACCTCCCCACTTCACCCAACCTCCCCACTACACTCAAATTCCCCACTCCACCCAACCTCCCCACTCCACCCAACCTCCCCACTCCACCCAACCTCCCCTCTTCACCCAACCTCCCAAATTCACCCAACCTCCCCACTCCACCCGACCTCCCCACTCCACCCAACCTCCCCACTTCACCCAACCTCCCCAATTCACCAAACCTCCCCACTCCAACCAACCTCCGCACTTCACCCAACCTCTGCACTCCACCCAACCTCCCCACTCCACCCAACCTATCCACTCCACCGAACCTCCCCACTCCATCCAACATCACCACTTCACCAACCACCGCACTCCATCCAACCTCCCCACTCCACCCAACCTCCACACTCCACCCAACCTCCCCACTTCACCCAACCTCCCCAATTCACCCAACCTCCCCACTCCACCGAACCTCCGCACTTCACCCAACGTCTGCACTCCACCAAACCTTCCCGCTACACCCAACCTATCCACTCCACCCAACCTCCCCATTCCACCCAACCTCACCACTTCACCGACCACCGCACTCCACCCAACCTCACCACTTCACCCAACCTCCGCACTCCACCCAACCTCCGCACTCCACCGAACTTCCGCACTTCATCCGACCTTCCCTCTTCACCCAACCTCGCCATGCCACCCAACCTCCCCACTCCACCCAACATCCCCACTCCATCCAACCTCCCCACTTCACGCAACCTCCCCAATTCACCCAACCTCCTCACTACACCCAACCTCCACACCCCACCCAACCTCCCCACTTCACTCAAATTCCCCACCCCACCCAACCTCCCCACTCCACCCAACCTCCCCACTCCCCCCAACCTCCCCACTTCACCCATCCTCCCAAATTCACCCAACCTCCCCACTCCACCCAACCTTCCCACTCTACCCTACCTCACCACTAAATCAACCACCGCACTCCACCCAACCTCACCACTTCACCAACCACCGCACTCCATCAAACCTCCGCACTCCACCCAACCTCCGCAATCCACCCAACTTCCGCACTCCACCCAACCTCCCCTCTCCACCCAACTTCCGCAGTCCACCCAACCTCCGCACTCCACCCAACCTCCGCATTCCACCCAACTTCCGCACTTCACCCGACCTCCCCACTTCACCCAACCTCCCCACTCCACCCAACCTCCCCACTTCACCCAAACTCCCCAATCCACCCAACCTCCCCACTCCACCAAACCTCCGCACTCAACCAAACCTCTGCACTCATCCCAACCTATCCATTCCACCCAACCTCCCCACTCCACCCAACTTCACCACTTCACCAACCACCGCACTCCATCCAACCTCCGCACTCCACCCAACCTCCGCATTCCACCCAACTTCCGCACTCCACCCAACCTCCAAACTCCACCCAACTTCCCTATTCCACCCAACCTCCCCTCTCCACCCAACTTCCGCACTCCACCCAACCTCCGCACTCCACACAACCTCCGCACTCCACCGAACTTCCGCACTTCACCCTACCTCCCCACTTCACCCAACCTCCCCACTCCACCCAACCTCCCCACTTCAACCAAATTTCCCACTCCACGCATCCTCCCCACTCCACCCAATCTCCCCACTCCACCCAACCTCCCCACTCCACCCATCCTTCTCCCTCCACTCAACCTCCCCTCTCCACCCAACCTCCCCACTCCACCCAACCTCCCCACTTCACCCAACCTCCGCAATCCACCCAACTTCCGCACTCCACCCAACCTCCCCTCTCCACCCAACTTCCGCAGTCCACCCAACCTCCGCACTCCACCCAACCTCCGCATTCCACCCAACTTCCGCACTTCACCCGACCTCCCCACTTCACCCAACCTCCCCACTCCACCCAACCTCCCCACTTCACCCAAACTCCCCACTCCACCCAACCTCCCCACTCCACCAAACCTCCGCACTCAACCAAACCTCCGCACTCATCCCAACCTATCCATTCCACCCAACCTCCCCACTCCACCCAACTTCACCACTTCACCAACCACCGCACTCCATCCAACCTCCGCACTCCACCCAACCTCCGCATTCCACCCAACTTCCGCACTCCACCCAACCTCCAAACTCCACCCAACTTCCCTATTCCACCCAACCTCCCCTCTCCACCCAACTTCCGCACTCCACCCAACCTCCGCACTCCACACAACCTCCGCACTCCACCGAACTTCCGCACTTCACCCGACCTCCCCACTTCACCCAACCACCCCACTCCACCCAACCTCCCCACTTCAACCAAATTTCCCACTCGACGCATCCTCCCCTCTCCAACCAATCTCCCCACTCCACCCAACCTCCCCACTCCACCCATCCTTCTCCCTCCACTCAACCTCCCCTCTCCACCCAACCTCCCCACTCCACCCAACCTCCCCACTTCACCCAACCTCCCCAATTCACCCAACCTCCCCACTCCACCCAACCTCCCCACTTCACCCAACCTCCCCAATTCACCCAACCTCCCCACTCCACCCAACCTCCGCACTTCACCCAAAGTCTGCACTCCACCAAACCTTCCAGCTACACCCAACCTATCCACTCCACCCAACCTCCCCACTCCACCCAACCTCCCCACTTCACCCAAACTCCCCAATCCACCCAACCTCCCCACTCCACCAAACCTCCGCACTCAACCAAACCTCCGCACTCATCCCAACCTATCCATTCCACCCAACCTCCCCACTCCACCCAACTTCACCACTTCACCAACCACCGCACTCCATCCAACCTCCGCATTCCACCCAACCTCCGCATTCCACCCAACTTCCGCACTCCACCCAACCTCCAAACTCCACCCAACTTCCCTATTCCACCCAACCTCCCCTCTCCACCCAACTTCCGCACTCCACCCAACCTCCGCACTCCACACAACCTCCGCACTCCACCGAACTTCCGCACTTCACCCTACCTCCCCACTTCACCCAACCTCCCCACTCCACCCAACCTCCCCACTTCAACCAAATTTCCCACTCCACGCATCCTCCCCACTCCACCCAATCTCCCCACTCCACCCAACCTCCCCACTCCACCCATCCTTCTCCCTCCACTCAACCTCCCCTCTCCACCCAACCTCCCCACTCCACCCAACCTCCCCACTTCACCCAACCTCCGCAATCCACCCAACTTCCGCACTCCACCCAACCTCCCCTCTCCACCCAACTTCCGCAGTCCACCCAACCTCCGCACTCCACCCAACCTCCGCATTCCACCCAACTTCCGCACTTCACCCGACCTCCCCACTTCACCCAACCTCCCCACTCCACCCAACCTCCCCACTTCACCCAAACTCCCCACTCCACCCAACCTCCCCACTCCACCAAACCTCCGCACTCAACCAAACCTCCGCACTCATCCCAACCTATCCATTCCACCCAACCTCCCCACTCCACCCAACTTCACCACTTCACCAACCACCGCACTCCATCCAACCTCCGCGTTCCACCCAACCTCCGCATTCCACCCAACTTCCGCACTCCACCCAACCTCCAAACTCCACCCAACTTCCCTATTCCACCCAACCTCCCCTCTCCACCCAACTTCCGCACTCCACCCAACCTCCGCACTCCACACAACCTCCGCACTCCACCGAACTTCCGCACTTCACCCGACCTCCCCACTTCACCCAACCACCCCACTCCACCCAACCTCCCCACTTCAACCAAATTTCCCACTCGACGCATCCTCCCCTCTCCAACCAATCTCCCCACTCCACCCAACCTCCCCACTCCACCCATCCTTCTCCCTCCACTCAACCTCCCCTCTCCACCCAACCTCCCCACTCCACCCAACCTCCCCACTTCACCCAACCTCCCCAATTCACCCAACCTCCCCACTCCACCCAACCTCCCCACTTCACCCAACCTCCCCAATTCACCCAACCTCCCCACTCCACCCAACCTCCGCACTTCACCCAAAGTCTGCACTCCACCAAACCTTCCCGCTACACCCAACCTACCCACTCCACCCAACCTCCCCACTCCACCCAACCTCCCCACTTCACCCAAACTCCCCAATCCACCCAACCTCCCCACTCCACCCAACCTCCCCACTTCACCCAACCTCCCCAATTCACCCAACCTCCCCACTCCACACAACCTCCGCACTCCACCGAACTTCCGCACTTCACCCGACCTCCCCACTTCACCCAACCACCCCACTCCACCCAACCTCCCCACTTCAACCAAATTTCCCACTCGACGCATCCTCCCCTCTCCAACCAATCTCCCCACTCCACCCAACCTCCCCACTCCACCCATCCTTCTCCCTCCACTCAACCTCCCCTCTCCACCCAACCTCCCCACTCCACCCAACCTTCCCTCTTCACCCAACCTCGCCATGCCACCCAACCTCCCCACTCCACCCAACATCCCCACTCCATCCAACCTCCCCACTTCACGCAACCTCCCCAATTCACCCAACCTCCTCACTACACCCAACCTCCACACCCCACCCAACCTCCCCACTTCACTCAAATTCCCCACCCCACCCAACCTCCCCACTCCACCCAACCTCCCCACTCCCCCCAACCTCCCCACTTCACCCATCCTCCCAAATTCACCCAACCTCCCCACTCCACCCAACCTTCCCACTCTACCCTACCTCACCACTAAATCAACCACCGCACTCCACCCAACCTCACCACTTCACCAACCACCGCACTCCATCAAACCTCCGCACTCCACCCAACCTCCGCAATCCACCCAACTTCCGCACTCCACCCAACCTCCCCTCTCCACCCAACCTCCGCATTCCACCCAACTTCCGCACTTCACCCGACCTCCCCACTTCACCCAACCTCCCCACTCCACCCAACCTCCCCACTTCACCCAAACTCCCCAATCCACCCAACCTCCCCACTCCACCAAACCTCCGCACTCAACCAAACCTCTGCACTCATCCCAACCTATCCATTCCACCCAACCTCCCCACTCCACCCAACTTCACCACTTCACCAACCACCGCACTCCATCCAACCTCCGCACTCCACCCAACCTCCGCATTCCACCCAACTTCCGCACTCCACCCAACCTCCAAACTCCACCCAACTTCCCTATTCCACCCAACCTCCCCTCTCCACCCAACTTCCGCACTCCACCCAACCTCCGCACTCCACACAACCTCCGCACTCCACCGAACTTCCGCACTTCACCCTACCTCCCCACTTCACCCAACCTCCCCACTCCACCCAACCTCCCCACATCAACCAAATTTCCCACTCCACGCATCCTCCCCACTCCACCCAATCTCCCCACTCCACCCAACCTCCCCACTCCACCCATCCTTCTCCCTCCACTCAACCTCCCCTCTCCACCCAACCTCCCCACTCCACCCAACCTCCCCACTTCACCCAACCTCCGCAATCCACCCAACTTCCGCACTCCACCCAACCTCCCCTCTCCACCCAACTTCCGCAGTCCACCCAACCTCCGCACTCCACCCAACCTCCGCATTCCACCCAACTTCCGCACTTCACCCGACCTCCCCACTTCACCCAACCTCCCCACTCCACCCAACCTCCCCACTCCACCAAACCTCCGCACTCAACCAAACCTCCGCACTCATCCCAACCTATCCATTCCACCCAACCTCCCCACTCCACCCAACTTCACCACTTCACCAACCACCGCACTCCATCCAACCTCCGCACTCCACCCAACCTCCGCATTCCACCCAACTTCCGCACTCCACCCAACCTCCAAACTCCACCCAACTTCCCTATTCCACCCAACCTCCCCTCTCCACCCAACTTCCGCACTCCACCCAACCTCCGCACTCCACACAACCTCCGCACTCCACCGAACTTCCGCACTTCACCCGACCTCCCCACTTCACCCAACCACCCCACTCCACCCAACCTCCCCACTTCAACCAAATTTCCCACTCGACGCATCCTCCCCTCTCCAACCAATCTCCCCACTCCACCCAACCTCCCCACTCCACCCATCCTTCTCCCTCCACTCAACCTCCCCTCTCCACCCAACCTCCCCACTCCACCCAACCTCCCCACTTCACCCAACCTCCCCAATTCACCCAACCTCCCCACTCCACCCAACCTCCCCACTTCACCCAACCTCCCCAATTCACCCAACCTCCCCACTCCACCCAACCTCCGCACTTCACCCAAAGTCTGCACTCCACCAAACCTTCCCGCTACACCCAACCTATCCACTCCACCCAACCTCCCCACTCCACCCAACCTCCCCACTTCACCCAAACTCCCCAATCCACCCAACCTCCCCACTCCACCAAACCTCCGCACTCAACCAAACCTCCGCACTCATCCCAACCTATCCATTCCACCCAACCTCCCCACTCCACCCAACTTCACCACTTCACCAACCACCGCACTCCATCCAACCTCCGCATTCCACCCAACCTCCGCATTCCACCCAACTTCCGCACTCCACCCAACCTCCAAGCTCCACCCAACTTCCCTATTCCACCCAACCTCCCCTCTCCACCCAACTTCCGCACTCCACCCAACCTCCGCACTCCACACAACCTCCGCACTCCACCGAACTTCCGCACTTCACCCGACCTCCCCACTTCACCCAACCACCCCACTCCACCCAACCTCCCCACTTCAACCAAATTTCCCACTCGACGCATCCTCCCCTCTCCAACCAATCTCCCCACTCCACCCAACCTCCCCACTCCACCCATCCTTCTCCCTCCACTCAACCTCCCCTCTCCACCCAACCTCCCCACTCCACCCAACCTCCCCACTTCACCCAACCTCCCCAATTCACCCAACCTCCCCACTCCACCCAACCTCCCCACTTCACCCAACCTCCCCAATTCACCCAACCTCCCCACTCCACCCAACCTCCGCACTTCACCCAAAGTCTGCACTCCACCAAACCTTCCCGCTACACCCAACCTATCCACTCCACCCAACCTCCCCACTCCACCCAACCTCCCCACTTCACCCAAACTCCCCAATCCACCCAACCTCCCCACTCCACCAAACCTCCGCACTCAACCAAACCTCCGCACTCATCCCAACCTATCCATTCCACCCAACCTCCCCACTCCACCCAACTTCACCACTTCACCAACCACCGCACTCCATCCAACCTCCGCATTCCACCCAACCTCCGCATTCCACCCAACTTCCGCACTCCACCCAACCTCCAAACTCCACCCAACTTCCCTATTCCACCCAACCTCCCCTCTCCACCCAACTTCCGCACTCCACCCAACCTCCGCACTCCACACAACCTCCGCACTCCACCGAACTTCCGCACTTCACCCTACCTCCCCACTTCACCCAACCTCCCCACTCCACCCAACCTCCCCACTTCAACCAAATTTCCCACTCCACGCATCCTCCCCACTCCACCCAATCTCCCCACTCCACCCAACCTCCCCACTCCACCCATCCTTCTCCCTCCACTCAACCTCCCCTCTCCACCCAACCTCCCCACTCCACCCAACCTCCCCACTTCACCCAACCTCCGCAATCCACCCAACTTCCGCACTCCACCCAACCTCCCCTCTCCACCCAACTTCCGCAGTCCACCCAACCTCCGCACTCCACCCAACCTCCGCATTCCACCCAACTTCCGCACTTCACCCGACCTCCCCACTTCACCCAACCTCCCCACTCCACCCAACCTCCCCACTTCACCCAAACTCCCCACTCCACCCAACCTCCCCACTCCACCAAACCTCCGCACTCAACCAAACCTCCGCACTCATCCCAACCTATCCATTCCACCCAACCTCCCCACTCCACCCAACTTCACCACTTCACCAACCACCGCACTCCATCCAACCTCCGCACTCCACCCAACCTCCGCATTCCACCCAACTTCCGCACTCCACCCAACCTCCAAACTCCACCCAACTTCCCTATTCCACCCAACCTCCCCTCTCCACCCAACTTCCGCACTCCACCCAACCTCCGCACTCCACACAACCTCCGCACTCCACCGAACTTCCGCACTTCACCCGACCTCCCCACTTCACCCAACCACCCCACTCCACCCAACCTCCCCACTTCAACCAAATTTCCCACTCGACGCATCCTCCCCTCTCCAACCAATCTCCCCACTCCACCCAACCTCCCCACTCCACCCATCCTTCTCCCTCCACTCAACCTCCCCTCTCCACCCAACCTCCCCACTCCACCCAACCTCCCCACTTCACCCAACCTCCCCAATTCACCCAACCTCCCCACTCCACCCAACCTCCCCACTTCACCCAACCTCCCCAATTCACCCAACCTCCCCACTCCACCCAACCTCCGCACTTCACCCAAAGTCTGCACTCCACCAAACCTTCCCGCTACACCCAACCTATCCACTCCACCCAACCTCCCCACTCCACCCAACCTCACCACTTCACCAACCACCGCACTCCACCCAACCTCAGCACTTCACCCAACCTCCGCACTCCACCCAACCTCCCCACTCCACCCAACCTCCCCACTCCACTCAACCTCCCCACTTCACCCAACCTCCCCAATTCACCTAACCTCCCCACTCCAACCAACCTCCGCACTTCACCCAACCTCTGCACTCCACCTAACCACCCCACTCCACCCAACCTATCCACTCCACCGAACCTCCCCTCTCCACCCAACTTCCGCACTCTACCCAACCTCCGCACTCCACCCAACCTCCCCACTCCACCCAACCTCCGCACTCCACTATACCTTCCCACTCCACCCAACCTTTGCACTCCACCCAACCTCCGCACTCCTCCCAACCTCCCCACTTCACCCAACCTCCGCACTCCACTATACCTGCGCACTCCACCCAACCTTTGCACTCCACCCAACCGCCGCACTCTACCCAACCTTTGCACTCCACCCAACCTCCGCACTCCACACAACCTTCCCACTTCACCCAACCTCCGCACTCCACTATACCTCCGCACTCCACCCAACCGTTGCACTCCACCCAACATCCGCACTCCACCCAACCTCCGCACTCCACCCAACCTCCGCACTCCACACAAACTCCGCACTCCACCGAACTTCCGCACTTCACCCGACCTCCCCTCTTCACCCAACCTCCCCACTCCACCCAACCTCCCCACTCCACCCATCCTTCTCCCTCCACCCAACCTCCCCTCTCCACCCAACCTCCCCACTCCACCCAACCTCCCCACTTCACCCAACCTCCCCAATTCACCCAACCTCCCCACTCCACCCAACCTCCGCACTCCACCCAACCTCCCCTCTCCACCCAACTTCCCCACTCCACCCAACCTCCGCACTTCACCCAAAGTCTGCACTCCATCAAACCTTCCCGCTCCACCCAACCTATCCACTCCACCCAACCACCGCACTCCACCCAACCTCACCACTTCACCAACCACCGCACTCCATCCAACCTCCCCACTCCACCCAACCTCCTCACTCCACTCAACCTCCCCTCTCCACCCAACTTCCGCACTCCACTCAACCTCCCCATTCCACTATTTATCCCCACTCTACCCAACCACCGCACTTCACCCAACCTCCCCACTCCACCCAACCTCCGCACTCAACTATACCTCCGCACTCCACCCAACCTTTGCACTCCACCCAACCTCCGCACTCCACCCAACCTCCCCACTTCACCCAACCTCCGCACTCCAATATACCTCCGCACTCCACCCAACCTCCGCACTCTACCCAACGTCAGCACTCCACCCAACCTCCGCACTCCACCGAACTTCCGCACTTCATCCGACCTTCCCTCTTCACCCAACCTCCCCACTCCACCCAACCTCCCCACTTCACTCAAATTCCCCACTCCACCCAACCTCCCCACTCCACCCAATCTCCCCACTCCACCCAACCTCCCCACTTCACCCAACCTCCCCAATTCACCCAACCTCCTCACTACACCCAACCTCCACACCCCACCCAACCTCCCCACTTCACCCAACCTCCCCACTACACTCAAATTCCCCACTCCACCCAACCTCCCCACTCCACCCAACCTCCCCACTCCACCCAACCTCCCCTCTTCACCCAACCTCCCAAATTCACCCAACCTCCCCACTCCACCCGACCTCCCCACTCCACCCAACCTCCCCACTTCACCCAACCTCCCCAATTCACCAAACCTCCCCACTCCAACCAACCTCCGCACTTCACCCAACCTCTGCACTCCACCCAACCTCCCCACTCCACCCAACCTATCCACTCCACCGAACCTCCCCACTCCATCCAACATCACCACTTCACCAACCACCGCACTCCATCCAACCTCCCCACTCCACCCAACCTCCACACTCCACCCAACCTCCCCACTTCACCCAACCTCCCCAATTCACCCAACCTCCCCACTCCACCGAACCTCCGCACTTCACCCAACGTCTGCACTCCACCAAACCTTCCCGCTACACCCAACCTATCCACTCCACCCAACCTCCCCATTCCACCCAACCTCACCACTTCACCGACCACCGCACTCCACCCAACCTCACCACTTCACCCAACCTCCGCACTCCACCCAACCTCCGCACTCCACCGAACTTCCGCACTTCATCCGACCTTCCCTCTTCACCCAACCTCGCCATGCCACCCAACCTCCCCACTCCACCCAACATCCCCACTCCATCCAACCTCCCCACTTCACGCAACCTCCCCAATTCACCCAACCTCCTCACTACACCCAACCTCCACACCCCACCCAACCTCCCCACTTCACTCAAATTCCCCACCCCACCCAACCTCCCCACTCCACCCAACCTCCCCACTCCCCCCAACCTCCCCACTTCACCCATCCTCCCAAATTCACCCAACCTCCCCACTCCACCCAACCTTCCCACTCTACCCTACCTCACCACTAAATCAACCACCGCACTCCACCCAACCTCACCACTTCACCAACCACCGCACTCCATCAAACCTCCGCACTCCACCCAACCTCCGCAATCCACCCAACTTCCGCACTCCACCCAACCTCCCCTCTCCACCCAACTTCCGCAGTCCACCCAACCTCCGCACTCCACCCAACCTCCGCATTCCACCCAACTTCCGCACTTCACCCGACCTCCCCACTTCACCCAACCTCCCCACTCCACCCAACCTCCCCACTTCACCCAAACTCCCCAATCCACCGAACCTCCCCACTCCACCAAACCTCCGCACTCAACCAAACCTCTGCACTCATCCCAACCTATCCATTCCACCCAACCTCCCCACTCCACCCAACTTCACCACTTCACCAACCACCGCACTCCATCCAACCTCCGCACTCCACCCAACCTCCGCATTCCACCCAACTTCCGCACTCCACCCAACCTCCAAACTCCACCCAACTTCCCTATTCCACCCAACCTCCCCTCTCCACCCAACTTCCGCACTCCACCCAACCTCCGCACTCCACACAACCTCCGCACTCCACCGAACTTCCGCACTTCACCCTACCTCCCCACTTCACCCAACCTCCCCACTCCACCCAACCTCCCCACTTCAACCAAATTTCCCACTCCACGCATCCTCCCCACTCCACCCAATCTCCCCACTCCACCCAACCTCCCCACTCCACCCATCCTTCTCCCTCCACTCAACCTCCCCTCTCCACCCAACCTCCCCACTCCACCCAACCTCCCCACTTCACCCAACCTCCGCAATCCACCCAACTTCCGCACTCCACCCAACCTCCCCTCTCCACCCAACTTCCGCAGTCCACCCAACCTCCGCACTCCACCCAACCTCCGCATTCCACCCAACTTCCGCACGTCACCCGACCTCCCCACTTCACCCAACCTCCCCACTC
Organism: Oasisia sp. SBJ-2009; assembly: GCA_964017155.1. Lineage (NCBI taxonomy): Eukaryota > Metazoa > Annelida > Polychaeta > Sabellida > Siboglinidae > Oasisia > Oasisia sp. SBJ-2009. Next base: position 12,360,643 of record OZ024866.1, read on the forward strand.
CACCCAACCTCCCCACTTCACCCAAACTCCCCACTCCACCCAACCTCCCCACTCCACCAAACCTCCGCACTCAACCAAACCTCCGCACTCATCCCAACCTATCCATTCCACCCAACCTCCCCACTCCACCCAACTTCACCACTTCACCAACCACCGCACTCCATCCAACCTCCGCACTCCACCCAACCTCCGCATTCCACCCAACTTCCGCACTCCACCCAACCTCCAAACTCCACCCAACTTCCCTATTCCACCCAACCTCCCCTCTCCACCCAACTTCCGCACTCCACCCAACCTCCGCACTCCACACAACCTCCGCACTCCACCGAACTTCCGCACTTCACCCGACCTCCCCACTTCACCCAACCACCCCACTCCACCCAACCTCCCCACTTCAACCAAATTTCCCACTCGACGCATCCTCCCCTCTCCAACCAATCTCCCCACTCCACCCAACCTCCCCACTCCACCCATCCTTCTCCCTCCACTCAACCTCCCCTCTCCACCCAACCTCCCCACTCCACCCAACCTCCCCACTTCACCCAACCTCCCCAATTCACCCAACCTCCCCACTCCACCCAACCTCCCCACTTCACCCAACCTCCCCAATTCACCCAACCTCCCCACTCCACCCAACCTCCGCACTTCACCCAAAGTCTGCACTCCACCAAACCTTCCCGCTACACCCAACCTATCCACTCCACCCAACCTCCCCACTCCACCCAACCTCCCCACTTCACCCAAACTCCCCAATCCACCCAACCTCCCCACTCCACCAAACCTCCGCACTCAACCAAACCTCCGCACTCATCCCAACCTATCCATTCCACCCAACCTCCCCACTCCACCCAACTTCACCACTTCACCAACCACCGCACTCCATCCAACCTCCGCATTCCACCCAACCTCCGCATTCCACCCAACTTCCGCACTCCACCCAACCTCCAAACTCCACCCAACTTCCCTATTCCACCCAACCTCCCCTCTCCACCCAACTTCCGCACTCCACCCAACCTCCGCACTCCACACAACCTCCGCACTCCACTGAACTTCCGCACTTCACCCTACCTCCCCACTTCACCCAACCTCCCCACTCCACCCAACCTCCCCACTTCAACCAAATTTCCCACTCCACGCATCCTCCCCACTCCACCCAATCTCCCCACTCCACCCAACCTCCCCACTCCACCCATCCTTCTCCCTCCACTCAACCTCCCCTCTCCACCCAACCTCCCCACTCCACCCAACCTCCCCACTTCACCCAACCTCCGCAATCCACCCAACTTCCGCACTCCACCCAACCTCCCCTCTCCACCCAACTTCCGCAGTCCACCCAACCTCCGCACTCCACCCAACCTCCGCATTCCACCCAACTTCCGCACTTCACCCGACCTCCCCACTTCACCCAACCTCCCCACTCCACCCAACCTCCCCACTTCACCCAAACTCCCCACTCCACCCAACCTCCCCACTCCACCAAACCTCCGCACTCAACCAAACCTCCGCACTCATCCCAACCTATCCATTCCACCCAACTTCCCCACTCCACCCAACTTCACCACTTCACCAACCACCGCACTCCATCCAACCTCCGCACTCCACCCAACCTCCGCATTCCACCCAACTTCCGCACTCCACCCAACCTCCAAACTCCACCCAACTTCCCTATTCCACCCAACCTCCCCTCTCCACCCAACTTCCGCACTCCACCCAACCTCCGCACTCCACACAACCTCCGCACTCCACCGAACTTCCGCACTTCACCCGACCTCCCCACTTCACCCAACCACCCCACTCCACCCAACCTCCCCACTTCAACCAAATTTCCCACTCGACGCATCCTCCCCTCTCCAACCAATCTCCCCACTCCACCCAACCTCCCCACTCCACCCATCCTTCTCCCTCCACTCAACCTCCCCTCTCCACCCAACCTCCCCACTCCACCCAACCTCCCCACTTCACCCAACCTCCCCAATTCACCCAACCTCCCCACTCCACCCAACCTCCCCACTTCACCCAACCTCCCCAATTCACCCAACCTCCCCACTCCACCCAACCTCCGCACTTCACCCAAAGTCTGCACTCCACCAAACCTTCCCGCTACACCCAACCTATCCACTCCACCCAACCTCCCCACTCCACCCAACCTCACCACTTCACCAACCACCGCACTCCACCCAACCTCAGCACTTCACCCAACCTCCGCACTCCACCCAACCTCCCCACTCCACCCAACCTCCCCACTCCACTCAACCTCCCCACTTCACCCAACCTCCCCAATTCACCTAACCTCCCCACTCCAACCAACCTCCGCACTTCACCCAACCTCTGCACTCCACCTAACCACCCCACTCCACCCAACCTATCCACTCCACCGAACCTCCCCTCTCCACCCAACTTCCGCACTCTACCCAACCTCCGCACTCCACCCAACCTCCCCACTCCACCCAACCTCCGCACTCCACTATACCTTCCCACTCCACCCAACCTTTGCACTCCACCCAACCTCCGCACTCCACCCAACCTCCCCACTTCACCCAACCTCCGCACTCCACTATACCTGCGCACTCCACCCAACCTTTGCACTCCACCCAACCGCCGCACTCTACCCAACCTTTGCACTCCACCCAACCTCCGCACTCCACACAACCTTTGCACTCCACCCAACCTCCGCACTCCACCCAACCTCCCCACTTCACCCAACCTCCGCACTCCACTATACCTGCGCACTCCACCCAACCGTTGCACTCCACCCAACATCCGCACTCCACCCAACCTCCGCACTCCACCCAACCTCCGCACTCCACACAAACTCCGCACTCCACCGAACTTCCGCACTTCACCCGACCTCCCCTCTTCACCCAACCTCCCCACTCCACCCAACCTCCCCACTCCACCCATCCTTCTCCCTCCACTCAACCTCCCCTCTCCACCCAACCTCCCCACTCCACCCAACCTCCCCACTTCACCCAACCTCCCCAATTCACCCAACCTCCCCACTCCACCCAACCTCCGCACTCCACCCAACCTCCCCTCTCCACCCAACTTCCGCACCCCACCCAACCTCCGCACTTCACCCAAAGTCTGCACTCCATGAAACCTTCCCGCTCCACCCAACCTATCCACTCCACCCAACCACCGCACTCCACCCAACCTCACCACTTCACCAACCACCGCACTCCATCCAACCTCCCCACTCCACCCAACCTCCTCACTCCACTCAACCTCCCCTCTCCACCCAACTTCCGCACTCCACTCAACCTCCCCATTCCACTATTTATCCCCACTCTACCCAACCACCGCACTTCACCCAACCTCCCCACTCCACCCAACCTCCGCACTCCACTATACCTCCGCACTCCACCCAACCTTTGCACTCCACCCAACCTCCGCACTCCACCCAACCTCCCCACTTCACCCAACCTCCGCACTCCACTATACCTCCGCACACCACCCAACCTTTGCACTCCACCCAACCTCCGCACTCCACCCAACCTCCCCACTTCACCCAACCTCCGCACTCCACTATACCTCCGCACTCCACCCAACCTCCGCACTCTACCCAACGTCAGCACTCCACCCAACCTCCGCACTCCACCGAACTTCCGCACTTCATCCGACCTTCCCTCTTCACCCAACCTCCCCACTCCACCCAACCTCCCCACTTCACTCAAATTCCCCACTCCACCCAACCTCCCCACTCCACCCAATCTCCCCACTCCACCCAACCTCCCCACTTCACCCAACCTCCCCAATTCACCCAACCTCCTCACTACATCCAACCTCCACACCCCACCCAACCTCCCCACTTCACCCAACCTCCCCACTACACTCAAATTCCCCACTCCACCCAACCTCCCCACTCCACCCAACCTCCCCACTCCACCCAACCTCCCCTCTTCACCCAAACTCCCAAATTCACCCAACCTCCCCACTCCACCCGACCTCCCCACTCCACCCAACCTCCCCACTTCACCCAACCTCCCCAATTCACCAAACCTCCCCACTCCAACCAACCTCCGCACTTCACCCAACCTCTGCACTCCACCCAACCTCCCCACTCCACCCAACCTATCCACTCCACCGAACCTCCCCACTCCATCCAACATCACCACTTCACCAACCACCGCACTCCATCCAACCTCCCCACTCCACCCAACCTCCACACTCCACCCAACCTCCCCACTTCACCCAACCTCCCCAATTCACCCAACCTCCCCACTCCACCGAACCTCCGCACTTCACCCAACGTCTGCACTCCACCAAACCTTCCCCCTACACCCAACCTATCCACTCCACCCAACCTCCCCATTCCACCCAACCTCACCACTTCACCAACCACCGCACTCCACCCAACCTCACCACTTCACCCAACCTCCGCACTCCACCCAACCTCCGCACTCCACCGAACTTCCGCACTTCATCCGACCTTCCCTCTTCACCCAACCTCCCCATGCCACCCAACCTCCCCACTCCACCCAACATCCCCACTCCATCAAACCTCCCCACTTCACGCAACCTCCCCAATTCACCCAACCTCCTCACTACACCCAACCTCCACACCCCACCCAACCTCCCCACTTCACCCAACCTCCCCACTTCACTCAAATTCCCCACCCCACCCATCCTCCCCACTCCACCCAACCTCCCCACTCCACCCCAACCTCCCCACTTCACCCATCCTCCCAAATTCACCCAACCTCCCCACTCCACCCAACCTTCCCACTCTACCCTACCTCACCACTAAATCAACCACCGCACTCCACCCAACCTCACCACTTCACCAACCACCGCACTCCATCAAACCTCCGCACTCCACCCAACCTCCGCAATCCACCCAACTTCCGCACTCCACCCAACCTCCCCTCTCCACCCAACTTCCGCAGTCCACCCAACCTCCGCACTCCACCCAACCTCCGCATTCCACCCAACTTCCGCACTTCACCCGACCTCCCCACTTCACCCAACCTCCCCACTCCACCCAACCTCCCCACTTCACCCAAACTCCCCAATCCACCCAACCTCCCCACTCCACCAAACCTCCGCACTCAACCAAACCTCCGCACTCATCCCAACCTATCCATTCCACCCAACCTCCCCACTCCACCCAACTTCACCACTTCACCAACCACCGCACTCCATCCAACCTCCGCACTCCACCCAACCTCCGCATTCCACCCAACTTCCGCACTCCACCCAACCTCCAAACTCCACCCAACTTCCCTATTCCACCCAACCTCCCCTCTCCACCCAATTTCCGCACTCCACCCAACCTCCGCACTCCACACAACCTCCGCACTCCACCTAACTTCCGCACTTCACCCGACCTCCCCACTTCACCCAACCACCCCACTCCACCCAACCTCCCCACTTCAACCAAATTTCCCACTCGACGGATCCTCCCCTCTCCAACCAATCTCCCCACTCCACCCAACCTCCCCACTCCACCCATCCTTCTCCCTCCACTCAACCTCCCCTCTCCACCCAACCTCCCCACTCCACCCAACCTCCCCACTTCACCCAACCTCCCCAATTCACCCAACCTCCCCACTCCACCCAACCTCCCCACTTCACCCAACCTCCCCAATTCACCCAACCTCCCCACTCCACCCAACCTCCGCACTTCACCCAAAGTCTGCACTCCACCAAACCTTCCCGCTACACCCAACCTATCCACTCCACCCAACCTCCCCACTCCACCCAACCTCACCACTTCACCAACCACCGCACTCCACCCAACCTCAGCACTTCACCCAACCTCCGCACTCCACCCAACCTCCCCACTCCACCCAACCTCCCCACTCCACTCAACCTCCCCACTTCACCCAACCTCCCCAATTCACCTAACCTCCCCACTCCAACCAACCTCCGCACTTCACCCAACCTCTGCACTCCACCTAACCACCCCACTCCACCCAACCTATCCACTCCACCGAACCTCCCCTCTCCACCCAACTTCCGCACTCTACCCAACCTCCGCACTCCACCCAACCTCCCCACTCCACCCAACCTCCGCACTCCACTATACCTTCCCACTCCACCCAACCTTTGCACTCCACCCAACCTCCGCACTCCACCCAACCTCCCCACTTCACCCAACCTCCGCACTCTACTATACCTGCGCACTCCACCCAACCTTTGCACTCCACCCAACCGCCGCACTCTACCCAACCTTTGCACTCCACCCAACCTCCGCACTCCACACAACCTTCCCACTTCACCCAACCTCCGCACTCCACTATACCTCCGCACTCCACCCAACCGTTGCACTCCACCCAACATCCGCACTCCACCCAACCTCCGCACTCCACCCAACCTCCGCACTCCACACAAACTCCGCACTCCACCGAACTTCCGCACTTCACCCGACCTCCCCTCTTCACCCAACCTCCCCACTCCACCCAACCTCCCCACTCCACCCATCCTTCTCCCTCCACCCAACCTCCCCTCTCCACCCAACCTCCCCACTCCACCCAACCTCCCCACTTCACCCAACCTCCCCAATTCACCCAACCTCCCCACTCCACCCAACCTCCGCACTCCACCCAACCTCCCCTCTCCACCCAACTTCCGCACTCCACCCAACCTCTGCACTTCACCCAAAGTCTGCACTCCATCAAACCTTCCCGCTCCACTCAACCTATCCACTCCACCCAACCACCGCACTCCACCCAACCTCACCACTTCACCAACCACCGCACTCCATCCAACCTCCCCACTCCACCCAACCTCCTCACTCCATTCAACCTCCCCTCTCCACCCAACTTCCGCACTCCACTCAACCTCCCCATTCCACTATTTATCCCCACTCTACCCAACCACCGCACTTCACCCAACCTCCCCACTCCACCCAACCTCCGCACTCAACTATACCTCCGCACTCCACCCAACCTTTGCACTCCACCCAACCTCCGCACTCCACCCAACCTCCCCACTTCACCCAACCTCCGCACTCCACTATACCTCCGCACACCACCCAACCTTTGCACTCCACCCAATCTCCGCACTCCACCCAACCTCCCCACTTCACCCAACCTCCGCACTCCACTATACCTCCCCACTCCACCCAACCTCCACACTCCACCCAACCTCCCCACTTCACCCAACCTCCCCAATTCACCCAACCTCCCCACTCCACCGAACCTCCGCACTTCACCCAACGTCTGCACTCCACCAAACCTTCCCGCTACACCCAACCTATCCACTCCACCCAACCTCCCCATTCCACCCAACCTCACCACTTCACCAACCACCGCACTCCACCCAACCTCACCACTTCACCCAACCTCCGCACTCCACCCAACCTCCGCACTCCACCGAACTTCCGCACTTCATCCGACCTTCCCTCTTCACCCAACCTCCCCATGCCACCCAACCTCCCCACTCCACCCAACATCCCCACTCCATCCAACCTCCCCACTTCACGCAACCTCCCCAATTCACCCAACCTCCTCACTACGCCCAACCTCCACACCCCACCCAACCTCCCCACTTCACCCAACCTCCCCACTTCACTCAAATTCCCCACCCCACCCAACCTCCCCACTCCACCCAACCTCCCCACTCCCCCCAACCTCCCCACTTCACCCATCCTCCCAAATTCACCCAACCTCCCCACTCCACCCAACCTTCCCACTCTACCCTACCTCACCACTATATCAACCACCGCACTCCACCCAACCTCACCACTTCACCAACCACCGCACTCCATCAAACCTCCGCACTCCACCCAACCTCCGCAATCCACCCAACTTCCGCACTCCACCCAACCTCCCCTCTCCACCCAACTTCCGCAGTCCACCCAACCTCCGCACTCCACCCAACCTCCGCATTCCACCCAACTTCCGCACTTCACCCGACCTCCCCACTTCACCCAACCTCCCCACTCCACCCAACCTCCCCACTTCACCCAAACTCCCCAATCCACCCAACCTCCCCACTCCACCAAACCTCCGCACTCAACCAAACCTCTGCACTCATCCCAACCTATCCATTCCACCCAACCTCCCCACTCCACCCAACTTCACCACTTCACCAACCACCGCACTCCATCCAACCTCCGCACTCCACCCAACCTCCGCATTCCACCCAACTTCCGCACTCCACCCAACCTCCAAACTCCACCCAACTTCCCTATTCCACCCAACCTCCCCTCTCCACCCAACTTCCGCACTCCACCCAACCTCCGCACTCCACACAACCTCCGCACTCCACCGAACTTCCGCACTTCACCCTACCTCCCCACTTCACCCAACCTCCCCACTCCACCCAACCTCCCCACTTCAACCAAATTTCCCACTCCACGCATCCTCCCCACTCCACCCAATCTCCCCACTCCACCCAGCCTCCCCACTCCACCCATCCTTCTCCCTCCACTCAACCTCCCCTCTCCACCCAACCTCCCCACTCCACCCAACCTCCCCACTTCACCCAACCTCCGCAATCCACCCAACTTCCGCACTCCACCCAACCTCCCCTCTCCACCCAACTTCCGCAGTCCACCCAACCTCCGCACTCCACCCAACCTCCGCATTCCACCCAACTTCCGCACTTCACCCGACCTCCCCACTTCACCCAACCTCCCCACTCCACCCAACCTCCCCACTTCACCCAAACTCCCCACTCCACCCAACCTCCCCACTCCACCAAACCTCCGCACTCAACCAAACCTCCGCACTCATCCCAACCTATCCATTCCACCCATCCTCCCCACTCCACCCAACTTCACCACTTCACCAACCACCGCACTCCATCCAACCTCCGCACTCCACCCAACCTCCGCATTCCACCCAACTTCCGCACTCCACCCAACCTCCAAACTCCACCCAACTTCCCTATTCCACCCAACCTCCCCTCTCCACCCAACTTCCGCACTCCACCCAACCTCCGCACTCCACACAACCTCCGCACTCCACCGAACTTCCGCACTTCACCCGACCTCCCCACTTCACCCAACCACTCCACTCCACCCAACCTCCCCACTTCAACCAAATTTCCCACTCGACGCATCCTCCCCACTCCTACCAATCTCCCCACTCCACCCAACCTCCCCACTCCACCCATCCTTCTCCCTCCACTCAACCTCCCCTCTCCACCCAACCTCCCCACTCCACCCAAACTCCCCACTTCACCCAACCTCCCCAATTCACCCAACCTCCCCACTCCACCCTACCTCCGCACTCCACCCAACCTTCCCTCTCCACCCAACTTCCGCACTCCACCCAACCTCCGCATTTCAACCAAAGTCTGCACTCCACCAAACCTTCCCGCTCCACCCAACCTATCCACTCCACCCAACCACCGCACTCCACCCAACCTCACCACTTCACCAACCACCGCACTCCATCCAACCTCCCCACTCCACCCAACCTCCTCACTCCACTCAACCTCTCCGCTCCATCCAACCTACGCACTCCACCCAACCTCCCCACTCCACCCAACCTCCCCAATTCACCCAACCTCCCCACGCCACCCAACCTCCGCACTTCACCCAAAGTCTGCACTCCACCAAACCTTCCCGCTACACCCAACCTATCCACTCCACCCAACCTCCCCATTCCACCCAACCTCACCACTTCACCAACCACCGCACTCCACCCAACCTCACCACTTCACCCAACCTCCGCACTCCACCCAACCTCCGCACTCCACCGAACTTCCGCACTTCATCCGACCTTCCCTCTTCACCCAACCTCCCCATGCCACCCAACCTCCCCACTCCACCCAACATCCCCACTCCATCCAACCTCCCCACTTCACGCAACCTCCCCAATTCACCCAACCTCCTCACTACACCCAACCTCCACACCCCACCCAACCTCCCCACTTCACCCAACCTCCCCACTTCACTCAAATTCCCCACCCCACCCAACCTCCCCACTCCACCCAACCTCCCCACTCCACCCCAACCTCCCCACTTCACCCATCCTCCCAAATTCACCCAACCTCCCCACTCCACCCAACCTTCCCACTCTACCCTACCTCACCACTAAATCAACCACCGCACTCCACCCAACCTCCGCACTCCACCCAACCTCCGCAATCCACCCAACTTCCGCACTCCACCCAACCTCCCCTCTCCACCCAACTTCCGCAGTCCACCCAACCTCCGCACTCCACCCAACCTCCGCATTCCACCCAACTTCCGCACTTCACCCGACCTCCCCACTTCACCCAACCTCCCCACTCCACCCAACCTCCGCACTCCACCCAACCTCCGCATTCCACCCAACTTCCGCACTTCACCCGACCTCCCCAATCCACCCAACCTCCCCACTCCACCAAACCTCCGCACTCAACCAAACCTCCGCACTCATCCCAACCTATCCATTCCACCCAACCTCCCCACTCCACCCAATTTCACCACTTCACCAACCACCGCACTCCATCCAACCTCCGCACTCCACCCAACCTCCGCATTCCACCCAACTTCCGCACTCCACCCAACCTCCAAACTCCACCCAACTTCCCTATTCCACCCAACCTCCCCTCTCCACCCAACTTCCGCACTCCACCCAACCTCCGCACTCCACACAACCTCCGCACTCCACCGAACTTCCGCACTTCACCCTACCTCCCCACTTCACCCAACCTCCCCACTCCACCCAACCTCCCCACTTCAACCAAATTTCCCACTCCACGCATCCTCCCCACTCCACCCAATCTCCCCACTCCACCCAACCTCCCCACTCCACCCATCCTTCTCCCTCCACTCAACCTCCCCTCTCCACCCAACCTCCCCACTCCACCCAACCTCCCCACTTCACCCAACCTCCGCAATCCACCCAACTTCCGCACTCCACCCAACCTCCCCTCTCCACCCAACTTCCGCAGTCCACCCAACCTCCGCACTCCACCCAACCTCCGCATTCCACCCAACTTCCGCACTTCACCCGACCTCCCCACTTCACCCAACCTCCCCACTCCACCCAACCTCCCCACTTCACCCAAACTCCCCACTCCACCCAACCTCCCCACTCCACCAAACCTCCGCACTCAACCAAACCTCCGCACTCATCCCAACCTATCCATTCCACCCAACCTCCCCACTCCACCCAACTTCACCACTTCACCAACCACCGCACTCCATCCAACCTCCGCACTCCACCCAACCTCCGCATTCCACCCAACTTCCGCACTCCACCCAACCTCCAAACTCCACCCAACTTCCCTATTCCACCCAACCTCCCCTCTCCACCCAACTTCCGCACTCCACCCAACCTCCGCACTCCACACAACCTCCGCACTCCACCGAACTTCCGCACTTCACCCGACCTCCCCACTTCACCCAACCACCCCACTCCACCCAACCTCCCCACTTCAACCAAATTTCCCACTCGACGCATCCTCCCCTCTCCAACCAATCTCCCCACTCCACCCAACCTCCCCACTCCACCCATCCTTCTCCCTCCACTCAACCTCCCCTCTCCACCCAACCTCCCCACTCCACCCAACCTCCCCACTTCACCCAACCTCCCCAATTCACCCAACCTCCCCACTCCACCCAACCTCCCCACTTCACCCAACCTCCCCAATTCACCCAACCTCCCCACTCCACCCAACCTCCGCACTTCACCCAAAGTCTGCACTCCACCAAACCTTCCCGCTACACCCAACCTATCCACTCCACCCAACCTCCCCACTCCACCCAACCTCACCACTTCACCAACCACCGCACTCCACCCAACCTCAGCACTTCACCCAACCTCCGCACTCCACCCAACCTCCCCACTCCACCCAACCTCCCCACTCCACTCAACCTCCCCACTTCACCCAACCTCCCCAATTCACCTAACCTCCCCACTCCAACCAACCTCCGCACTTCACCCAACCTCTGCACTCCACCTAACCACCCCACTCCACCCAACCTATCCACTCCACCGAACCTCCCCTCTCCACCCAACTTCCGCACTCTACCCAACCTCCGCACTCCACCCAACCTCCCCACTCCACCCAACCTCCGCACTCCACTATACCTTCCCACTCCACCCAACCTTTGCACTCCACCCAACCTCCGCACTCCACCCAACCTCCCCACTTCACCCAACCTCCGCACTCCACTATACCTGCGCACTCCACCCAACCTTTGCACTCCACCCAACCGCCGCACTCTACCCAACCTTTGCACTCCACCCAACCTCCGCACTCCACACAACCTTCCCACTTCACCCAACCTCCGCACTCCACTATACCTCCGCACTCCACCCAACCGTTGCACTCCACCCAACATCCGCACTCCACCCAACCTCCGCACTCCACCCAACCTCCGCACTCCACACAAACTCCGCACTCCACCGAACTTCCGCACTTCACCCGACCTCCCCTCTTCACCCAACCTCCCCACTCCACCCAACCTCCCCACTCCACCCATCCTTCTCCCTCCACTCAACCTCCCCTCTCCACCCAACCTCCCCACTCCACCCAACCTCCCCACTTCACCCAACCTCCCCAATTCACCCAACCTCCCCACTCCACCCAACCTCCGCACTCCACCCAACCTCCCCTCTCCACCCAACTTCCGCACTCCACCCAACCTCCGCACTTCACCCAAAGTCTGCACTCCATCAAACCTTCCCGCTCCACCCAACCTATCCACTCCACCCAACCACCGCACTCCACCCAACCTCACCACTTCACCAACCACCGCACTCCATCCAACCTCCTCACTCCACTCAACCTCCCCTCTCCACCCAACTTCCGCACTCCACTCAACCTCCCCATTCCACTATTTATCCCCACTCTACCCAACCACCGCACTTCACCCAACCTCCCCACTCCACCCAACCTCCGCACTCCACTATACCTCCGCACTCCACCCAACCTTTGCACTCCACCCAACCTCCGCACTCCACCCAACTTCCCCACTTCACCCAACCTCCGCACTCCACTATGCCTCCGCACACCACCCAACCTTTGCACTCCACCCAACCTCCGCACTCCACCCAACCTCCCCACTTCACCCAACCTCCGCACTCCACTATACCTCCGCACTCCACCCAACCTCCGCACTCTACCCAACGTCAGCACTCCACCCAACCTCCGCACTCCACCGAACTTCCGCACTTCATCCGACCTTCCCACTCCACCCAACCTCCCCACTTCACTCAAATTCCCCACTCCACCCAACCTCCCCACTCCACCCAACCTCCCCACTCCACCCAATCTCCCCACTCCACCCAACCTCCCCACTTCACCCAACCTCCCCAATTCACCCAACCTCCTCACTACATCCAACCTCCACACCCCACCCAACCTCCCCACTTCACCCAACCTCCCCACTACACTCAAATTCCCCACTCCACCCAACCTCCCCCTCCACCCAACCTCCCCACTCCACCCAACCTCCCCTCTTCACCCAAACTCCCAAATTCACCCAACCTCCCCACTCCACCCGACCTCCCCACTCCACCCAACCTCCCCACTTCACCCAACCTCCCCAATTCACCAAACCTCCCCACTCCAACCAACCTCCGCACTTCACCCAACCTCTGCACTCCACCCAACCTCCCCACTCCACCCAACCTATCCACTCCACCGAACCTCCCCACTCCATCCAACATCACCACTTCACCAACCACCGCACTCCATCCAACCTCCCCACTCCACCCAACCTCCACACTCCACCCAACCTCCCCACTTCACCCAACCTCCCCAATTCACCCAACCTCCCCACTCCACCGAACCTCCGCACTTCACCCAACGTCTGCACTCCACCAAACCTTCCCGCTACACCCAACCTATCCACTCCACCCAACCTCCCCATTCCACCCAACCTCACCACTTCACCAACCACCGCACTCCACCCAACCTCACCACTTCACCCAACCTCCGCACTCCACCCAACCTCCGCACTCCACCGAACTTCCGCACTTCATCCGACCTTCCCTCTTCACCCAACCTCCCCATGCCACCCAACCTCCCCACTCCACCCAACATCCCCACTCCATCAAACCTCCCCACTTCACGCAACCTCCCCAATTCACCCAACCTCCTCACTACACCCAACCTCCACACCCCACCCAACCTCCCCACTTCACCCAACCTCCCCACTTCACTCAAATTCCCCACCCCACCCATCCTCCCCACTCCACCCAACCTCCCCACTCCACCCCAACCTCCCCACTTCACCCATCCTCCCAAATTCACCCAACCTCCCCACTCCACCCAACCTTCCCACTCTACCCTACCTCACCACTAAATCAACCACCGCACTCCACCCAACCTCACCACTTCACCAACCACCGCACTCCATCAAACCTCCGCACTCCACCCAACCTCCGCAATCCACCCAACTTCCGCACTCCACCCAACCTCCCCTCTCCACCCAACTTCCGCAGTCCACCCAACCTCCGCACTCCACCCAACCTCCGCATTCCACCCAACTTCCGCACTTCACCCGACCTCCCCACTTCACCCAACCTCCCCAATCCACCCAACCTCCCCACTTCACCCAAACTCCCCAATCCACCCAACCTCCCCACTCCACCAAACCTCCGCACTCAACCAAACCTCCGCACTCATCCCAACCTATCCATTCCACCCAACCTCCCCACTCCACCCAACTACACCACTTCACCAACCACCGCACTCCATCCAACCTCCGCACTCCACCCAACCTCCGCATTCCACCCAACTTCCGCACTCCACCCAACCTCCAAACTCCACCCAACTTCCCTATTCCACCCAACCTCCCCTCTCCACCCAACTTCCGCACTCCACCCAACCTCCGCACTCCACACAACCTCCGCACTCCACCTAACTTCCGCACTTCACCCGACCTCCCCACTTCACCCAACCACCCCACTCCACCCAACCTCCCCACTTCAACCAAATTTCCCACTCGACGCATCCTCCCCTCTCCAACCAATCTCCCCACTCCACCCAACCTCCCCACTCCACCCATCCTTCTCCCTCCACTCAACCTCCCCTCTCCACCCAACCTCCCCACTCCACCCAACCTCCCCACTTCACCCAACCTCCCCAATTCACCCAACCTCCCCACTCCACCCAACCTCCCCACTTCACCCAACCTCCCCAATTCACCCAACCTCCCCACTCCACCCAACCTCCGCACTTCACCCAAAGTCTGCACTCCACCAAACCTTCCCGCTACACCCAACCTATCCACTCCACCCAACCTCCCCACTCCACCCAACCTCACCACTTCACCAACCACCGCACTCCACCCAACCTCAGCACTTCACCCAACCTCCGCACTCCACCCAACCTCCCCACTCCACCCAACCTCCCCACTCCACTCAACCTCCCCACTTCACCCAACCTCCCCAATTCACCTAACCTCCCCACTCCAACCAACCTCCGCACTTCACCCAACCTCTGCACTCCACCGAACCTCCCCTCTCCACCCAACTTCCGCACTCTACCCAACCTCCGCACTCCACCCAACCTCCCCACTCCACCCAACCTCCGCACTCCACTATACCTTCCCACTCCACCCAACCTTTGCACTCCACCCAACCTCCGCACTCCACCCAACCTCCCCACTTCACCCAACCTCCGCACTCCACTATACCTGCGCACTCCACCCAACCTTTGCACTCCACCCAACCGCCGCACTCTACCCAACCTTTGCACTCCACCCAACCTCCGCACTCCACACAACCTTCCCACTTCACCCAACCTCCGCACTCCACTATACCTCCGCACTCCACCCAACCGTTGCACTCCACCCAACATCCGCACTCCACCCAACCTCCGCACTCCACCCAACCTCCGCACTCCACACAAACTCCGCACTCCACCGAACTTCCGCACTTCACCCGACCTCCCCTCTTCACCCAACCTCCCCACTCCACCCAACCTCCCCACTCCACCCATCCTTCTCCCTCCACCCAACCTCCCCTCTCCACCCAACCTCCCCACTCCACCCTACCTCCCCACTTCACCCAACCTCCCCAATTCACCCAACCTCCCCACTCCACCCAACCTCCGCACTCCACCCAACCTCCCCTCTCCACCCAACTTCCGCACTCCACCCAACCTCTGCACTTCACCCAAAGTCTGCACTCCATCAAACCTTCCCGCTCCACCCAACCTATCCACTCCACCCAACCACCGCACTCCACCCAACCTCACCACTTCACCAACCACCGCACTCCATCCAACCTCCCCACTCCACCCAACCTCCTCACTCCACTCAACCTCCCCTCTCCACCCAACTTCCGCACTCCACTCAACCTCCCCATTCCACTATTTATCCCCACTCTACCCAACCACCGCACTTCACCCAACCTCCCCACTCCACCCAACCTCCGCACTCAACTATACCTCCGCACTCCACCCAACCTTTGCACTCCACCCAACCTCCGCACTCCACCCAACCTCCCCACTTCACCCAACCTCCGCACTCCACTATACCTCCGCACTCCACCCAACCTCCGCACTCTACCCAACGTCAGCACTCCACCCAACCTCCGCACTCCACCGAACTTCCGCACTTCATCCGACCTTCCCTCTTCACCCAACCACCCCACTCCACCCAACCTCCCCACTTCACTCAAATTCCCCACTCCACCCAACCTCCCCACTCCACCCAATCTCCCCACTCCACCCAACCTCCCCACTTCACCCAACCTCCCCAATTCACCCAACCTCCTCACTACACCCAACCTCCACACCCCTCCCAACCTCCCCACTTCACCCAACCTCCCCACTACACTCAAATTCCCCACTCCACCCAACCTCCCCACTCCACCCAACCTCCCCACTCCACCCAACCTCCCCTCTTCACCCAACCTCCCAAATTCACCCAACCTCCCCACTCCACCCGACCTCCCCACTCCACCCAACCTCCCCACTTCACCCAACCTCCCCAATTCACCAAACCTCCCCACTCCAACCAACCTCCGCACTTCACCCAACCTCTGCACTCCACCCAACCTCCCCACTCCACCCAACCTATCCACTCCACCGAACCTCCCCACTCCATCCAACATCACCACTTCACCAACCACCGCACTCCATCCAACCTCCCCACTCCACCCAACCTCCACACTCCACCCAACCTCCCCACTTCACCCAACCTCCCCAATTCACCCAACCTCCCCACTCCACCGAACCTCCGCACTTCACCCAACGTCTGCACTCCACCAAACCTTCCCGCTACACCCAACCTATCCACTCCACCCAACCTCCCCATTCCACCCAACCTCACCACTTCACCGACCACCGCACTCCACCCAACCTCACCACTTCACCCAACCTCCGCACTCCACCCAACCTCCGCACTCCACCGAACTTCCGCACTTCATCCGACCTTCCCTCTTCACCCAACCTCGCCATGCCACCCAACCTCCCCACTCCACCCAACATCCCCACTCCATCCAACCTCCCCACTTCACGCAACCTCCCCAATTCACCCAACCTCCTCACTACACCCAACCTCCACACCCCACCCAACCTCCCCACTTCACTCAAATTCCCCACCCCACCCAACCTCCCCACTCCACCCAACCTCCCCACTCCCCCCAACCTCCCCACTTCACCCATCCTCCCAAATTCACCCAACCTCCCCACTCCACCCAACCTTCCCACTCTACCCTACCTCACCACTAAATCAACCACCGCACTCCACCCAACCTCACCACTTCACCAACCACCGCACTCCATCAAACCTCCGCACTCCACCCAACCTCCGCAATCCACCCAACTTCCGCACTCCACCCAACCTCCCCTCTCCACCCAACTTCCGCAGTCCACCCAACCTCCGCACTCCACCCAACCTCCGCATTCCACCCAACTTCCGCACTTCACCCGACCTCCCCACTTCACCCAACCTCCCCACTCCACCCAACCTCCCCACTTCACCCAAACTCCCCAATCCACCCAACCTCCCCACTCCACCAAACCTCCGCACTCAACCAAACCTCTGCACTCATCCCAACCTATCCATTCCACCCAACCTCCCCACTCCACCCAACTTCACCACTTCACCAACCACCGCACTCCATCCAACCTCCGCACTCCACCCAACCTCCGCATTCCACCCAACTTCCGCACTCCACCCAACCTCCAAACTCCACCCAACTTCCCTATTCCACCCAACCTCCCCTCTCCACCCAACTTCCGCACTCCACCCAACCTCCGCACTCCACACAACCTCCGCACTCCACCGAACTTCCGCACTTCACCCTACCTCCCCACTTCACCCAACCTCCCCACTCCACCCAACCTCCCCACTTCAACCAAATTTCCCACTCCACGCATCCTCCCCACTCCACCCAATCTCCCCACTCCACCCAACCTCCCCACTCCACCCATCCTTCTCCCTCCACTCAACCTCCCCTCTCCACCCAACCTCCCCACTCCACCCAACCTCCCCACTTCACCCAACCTCCGCAATCCACCCAACTTCCGCACTCCACCCAACCTCCCCTCTCCACCCAACTTCCGCAGTCCACCCAACCTCCGCACTCCACCCAACCTCCGCATTCCACCCAACTTCCGCACTTCACCCGACCTCCCCACTTCACCCAACCTCCCCACTCCACCCAACCTCCCCACTTCACCCAAACTCCCCACTCCACCCAACCTCCCCACTCCACCAAACCTCCGCACTCAACCAAACCTCCGCACTCATCCCAACCTATCCATTCCACCCAACCTCCCCACTCCACCCAACTTCACCACTTCACCAACCACCGCACTCCATCCAACCTCCGCACTCCACCCAACCTCCGCATTCCACCCAACTTCCGCACTCCACCCAACCTCCAAACTCCACCCAACTTCCCTATTCCACCCAACCTCCCCTCTCCACCCAACTTCCGCACTCCACCCAACCTCCGCACTCCACACAACCTCCGCACTCCACCGAACTTCCGCACTTCACCCGACCTCCCCACTTCACCCAACCACCCCACTCCACCCAACCTCCCCACTTCAACCAAATTTCCCACTCGACGCATCCTCCCCTCTCCAACCAATCTCCCCACTCCACCCAACCTCCCCACTCCACCCATCCTTCTCCCTCCACTCAACCTCCCCTCTCCACCCAACCTCCCCACTCCACCCAACCTCCCCACTTCACCCAACCTCCCCAATTCACCCAACCTCCCCACTCCACCCAACCTCCCCACTTCACCCAACCTCCCCAATTCACCCAACCTCCCCACTCCACCCAACCTCCGCACTTCACCCAAAGTCTGCACTCCACCAAACCTTCCCGCTACACCCAACCTATCCACTCCACCCAACCTCCCCACTCCACCCAACCTCCCCACTTCACCCAAACTCCCCAATCCACCCAACCTCCCCACTCCACCAAACCTCCGCACTCAACCAAACCTCCGCACTCATCCCAACCTATCCATTCCACCCAACCTCCCCACTCCACCCAACTTCACCACTTCACCAACCACCGCACTCCATCCAACCTCCGCATTCCACCCAACCTCCGCATTCCACCCAACTTCCGCACTCCACCCAACCTCCAAACTCCACCCAACTTCCCTATTCCACCCAACCTCCCCTCTCCACCCAACTTCCGCACTCCACCCAACCTCCGCACTCCACACAACCTCCGCACTCCACCGAACTTCCGCACTTCACCCTACCTCCCCACTTCACCCAACCTCCCCACTCCACCCAACCTCCCCACTTCAACCAAATTTCCCACTCCACGCATCCTCCCCACTCCACCCAATCTCCCCACTCCACCCAACCTCCCCACTCCACCCATCCTTCTCCCTCCACTCAACCTCCCCTCTCCACCCAACCTCCCCACTCCACCCAACCTCCCCACTTCACCCAACCTCCGCAATCCACCCAACTTCCGCACTCCACCCAACCTCCCCTCTCCACCCAACTTCCGCAGTCCACCCAACCTCCGCACTCCACCCAACCTCCGCATTCCACCCAACTTCCGCACTTCACCCGACCTCCCCACTTCACCCAACCTCCCCACTCCACCCAACCTCCCCACTTCACCCAAACTCCCCACTCCACCCAACCTCCCCACTCCACCAAACCTCCGCACTCAACCAAACCTCCGCACTCATCCCAACCTATCCATTCCACCCAACCTCCCCACTCCACCCAACTTCACCACTTCACCAACCACCGCACTCCATCCAACCTCCGCACTCCACCCAACCTCCGCATTCCACCCAACTTCCGCACTCCACCCAACCTCCAAACTCCACCCAACTTCCCTATTCCACCCAACCTCCCCTCTCCACCCAACTTCCGCACTCCACCCAACCTCCGCACTCCACACAACCTCCGCACTCCACCGAACTTCCGCACTTCACCCGACCTCCCCACTTCACCCAACCACCCCACTCCACCCAACCTCCCCACTTCAACCAAATTTCCCACTCGACGCATCCTCCCCTCTCCAACCAATCTCCCCACTCCACCCAACCTCCCCACTCCACCCATCCTTCTCCCTCCACTCAACCTCCCCTCTCCACCCAACCTCCCCACTCCACCCAACCTCCCCACTTCACCCAACCTCCCCAATTCACCCAACCTCCCCACTCCACCCAACCTCCCCACTTCACCCAACCTCCCCAATTCACCCAACCTCCCCACTCCACCCAACCTCCGCACTTCACCCAAAGTCTGCACTCCACCAAACCTTCCCGCTACACCCAACCTATCCACTCCACCCAACCTCCCCACTCCACCCAACCTCCCCACTTCACCCAAACTCCCCAATCCACCCAACCTCCCCACTCCACCAAACCTCCGCACTCAACCAAACCTCCGCACTCATCCCAACCTATCCATTCCACCCAACCTCCCCACTCCACCCAACTTCACCACTTCACCAACCACCGCACTCCATCCAACCTCCGCATTCCACCCAACCTCCGCATTCCACCCAACTTCCGCACTCCACCCAACCTCCAAACTCCACCCAACTTCCCTATTCCACCCAACCTCCCCTCTCCACCCAACTTCCGCACTCCACCCAACCTCCGCACTCCACACAACCTCCGCACTCCACCGAACTTCCGCACTTCACCCTACCTCCCCACTTCACCCAACCTCCCCACTCCACCCAACCTCCCCACTTCAACCAAATTTCCCACTCCACGCATCCTCCCCACTCCACCCAATCTCCCCACTCCACCCAACCTCCCCACTCCACCCATCCTTCTCCCTCCACTCAACCTCCCCTCTCCACCCAACCTCCCCACTCCACCCAACCTCCCCACTTCACCCAACCTCCGCAATCCACCCAACTTCCGCACTCCACCCAACCTCCCCTCTCCACCCAACTTCCACAGTCCACCCAACCTCCGCACTCCACCCAACCTCCGCATTCCACCCAACTTCCGCACTTCACCCGACCTCCCCACTTCACCCAACCTCCCCACTCCACCCAACCTCCCCACTTCACCCAAACTCCCCACTCCACCCAACCTCCCCACTCCACCAAACCTCCGCACTCAACCAAACCTCCGCACTCATCCCAACCTATCCATTCCACCCAACCTCCCCACTCCACCCAACTTCACCACTTCACCAACCACCGCACTCCATCCAACCTCCGCATTCCACCCAACCTCCGCATTCCACCCAACTTCCGCACTCCACCCAACCTCCAAACTCCACCCAACTTCCCTATTCCACCCAACCTCCCCTCTCCACCCAACTTCCGCACTCCACCCAACCTCCGCACTCCACACAACCTCCGCACTCCACCGAACTTCCGCACTTCACCCGACCTCCCCACTTCACCCAACCACCCCACTCCACCCAACCTCCCCACTTCAACCAAATTTCCCACTCGACGCATCCTCCCCTCTCCAACCAATCTCCCCACTCCACCCAACCTCCCCACTCCACCCATCCTTCTCCCTCCACTCAACCTCCCCTCTCCACCCAACCTCCCCACTCCACCCAACCTCCCCACTTCACCCAACCTCCCCAATTCACCCAACCTCCCCACTCCACCCAACCTCCCCACTTCACCCAACCTCCCCAATTCACCCAACCTCCCCACTCCACCCAACCTCCGCACTTCACCCAAAGTCTGCACTCCACCAAACCTTCCCGCTACACCCAACCTATCCACTCCACCCAACCTCCCCACTCCACCCAACCTCCCCACTTCACCCAAACTCCCCAATCCACCCAACCTCCCCACTCCACCCAACCTCCCCACTTCACCCAACCTCCCCAATTCACCCAACCTCCCCACTCCACACAACCTCCGCACTCCACCGAACTTCCGCACTTCACCCGACCTCCCCACTTCACCCAACCACCCCACTCCACCCAACCTCCCCACTTCAACCAAATTTCCCACTCGACGCATCCTCCCCTCTCCAACCAATCTCCCCACTCCACCCAACCTCCCCACTCCACCCATCCTTCTCCCTCCACTCAACCTCCCCTCTCCACCCAACCTCCCCACTCCACCCAACCTTCCCTCTTCACCCAACCTCGCCATGCCACCCAACCTCCCCACTCCACCCAACATCCCCACTCCATCCAACCTCCCCACTTCACGCAACCTCCCCAATTCACCCAACCTCCTCACTACACCCAACCTCCACACCCCACCCAACCTCCCCACTTCACTCAAATTCCCCACCCCACCCAACCTCCCCACTCCACCCAACCTCCCCACTCCCCCCAACCTCCCCACTTCACCCATCCTCCCAAATTCACCCAACCTCCCCACTCCACCCAACCTTCCCACTCTACCCTACCTCACCACTAAATCAACCACCGCACTCCACCCAACCTCACCACTTCACCAACCACCGCACTCCATCAAACCTCCGCACTCCACCCAACCTCCGCAATCCACCCAACTTCCGCACTCCACCCAACCTCCCCTCTCCACCCAACCTCCGCATTCCACCCAACTTCCGCACTTCACCCGACCTCCCCACTTCACCCAACCTCCCCACTCCACCCAACCTCCCCACTTCACCCAAACTCCCCAATCCACCCAACCTCCCCACTCCACCAAACCTCCGCACTCAACCAAACCTCTGCACTCATCCCAACCTATCCATTCCACCCAACCTCCCCACTCCACCCAACTTCACCACTTCACCAACCACCGCACTCCATCCAACCTCCGCACTCCACCCAACCTCCGCATTCCACCCAACTTCCGCACTCCACCCAACCTCCAAACTCCACCCAACTTCCCTATTCCACCCAACCTCCCCTCTCCACCCAACTTCCGCACTCCACCCAACCTCCGCACTCCACACAACCTCCGCACTCCACCGAACTTCCGCACTTCACCCTACCTCCCAACTTCACCCAACCTCCCCACTCCACCCAACCTCCCCACTTCAACCAAATTTCCCACTCCACGCATCCTCCCCACTCCACCCAATCTCCCCACTCCACCCAACCTCCCCACTCCACCCATCCTTCTCCCTCCACTCAACCTCCCCTCTCCACCCAACCTCCCCACTCCACCCAACCTCCCCACTTCACCCAACCTCCGCAATCCACCCAACTTCCGCACTCCACCCAACCTCCCCTCTCCACCCAACTTCCGCAGTCCACCCAACCTCCGCACTCCACCCAACCTCCGCATTCCACCCAACTTCCGCACTTCACCCGACCTCCCCACTTCACCCAACCTCCCCACTCCACCCAACCTCCCCACTCCACCAAACCTCCGCACTCAACCAAACCTCCGCACTCATCCCAACCTATCCATTCCACCCAACCTCCCCACTCCACCCAACTTCACCACTTCACCAACCACCGCACTCCATCCAACCTCCGCACTCCACCCAACCTCCGCATTCCACCCAACTTCCGCACTCCACCCAACCTCCAAACTCCACCCAACTTCCCTATTCCACCCAACCTCCCCTCTCCACCCAACTTCCGCACTCCACCCAACCTCCGCACTCCACACAACCTCCGCACTCCACCGAACTTCCGCACTTCACCCGACCTCCCCACTTCACCCAACCACCCCACTCCACCCAACCTCCCCACTTCAACCAAATTTCCCACTCGACGCATCCTCCCCTCTCCAACCAATCTCCCCACTCCACCCAACCTCCCCACTCCACCCATCCTTCTCCCTCCACTCAACCTCCCCTCTCCACCCAACCTCCCCACTCCACCCAACCTCCCCACTTCACCCAACCTCCCCAATTCACCCAACCTCCCCACTCCACCCAACCTCCCCACTTCACCCAACCTCCCCAATTCACCCAACCTCCCCACTCCACCCAACCTCCGCACTTCACCCAAAGTCTGCACTCCACCAAACCTTCCCGCTACACCCAACCTATCCACTCCACCCAACCTCCCCACTCCACCCAACCTCCCCACTTCACCCAAACTCCCCAATCCACCCAACCTCCCCACTCCACCAAACCTCCGCACTCAACCAAACCTCCGCACTCATCCCAACCTATCCATTCCACCCAACCTCCCCACTCCACCCAACTTCACCACTTCACCAACCACCGCACTCCATCCAACCTCCGCATTCCACCCAACCTCCGCATTCCACCCAACTTCCGCACTCCACCCAACCTCCAAACTCCACCCAACTTCCCTATTCCACCCAACCTCCCCTCTCCACCCAACTTCCGCACTCCACCCAACCTCCGCACTCCACACAACCTCCGCACTCCACCGAACTTCCGCACTTCACCCGACCTCCCCACTTCACCCAACCACCCCACTCCACCCAACCTCCCCACTTCAACCAAATTTCCCACTCGACGCATCCTCCCCTCTCCAACCAATCTCCCCACTCCACCCAACCTCCCCACTCCACCCATCCTTCTCCCTCCACTCAACCTCCCCTCTCCACCCAACCTCCCCACTCCACCCAACCTCCCCACTTCACCCAACCTCCCCAATTCACCCAACCTCCCCACTCCACCCAACCTCCCCACTTCACCCAACCTCCCCAATTCACCCAACCTCCCCACTCCACCCAACCTCCGCACTTCACCCAAAGTCTGCACTCCACCAAACCTTCCCGCTACACCCAACCTATCCACTCCACCCAACCTCCCCACTCCACCCAACCTCCCCACTTCACCCAAACTCCCCAATCCACCCAACCTCCCCACTCCACCAAACCTCCGCACTCAACCAAACCTCCGCACTCATCCCAACCTATCCATTCCACCCAACCTCCCCACTCCACCCAACTTCACCACTTCACCAACCACCGCACTCCATCCAACCTCCGCATTCCACCCAACCTCCGCATTCCACCCAACTTCCGCACTCCACCCAACCTCCAAACTCCACCCAACTTCCCTATTCCACCCAACCTCCCCTCTCCACCCAACTTCCGCACTCCACCCAACCTCCGCACTCCACACAACCTCCGCACTCCACCGAACTTCCGCACTTCACCCTACCTCCCCACTTCACCCAACCTCCCCACTCCACCCAACCTCCCCACTTCAACCAAATTTCCCACTCCAC
Organism: Oasisia sp. SBJ-2009; assembly: GCA_964017155.1. Taxonomy (NCBI): domain Eukaryota; kingdom Metazoa; phylum Annelida; class Polychaeta; order Sabellida; family Siboglinidae; genus Oasisia; species Oasisia sp. SBJ-2009. Next base: position 12,386,053 of record OZ024866.1, read on the forward strand.
GCATCCTCCCCACTCCACCCAATCTCCCCACTCCACCCAACCTCCCCACTCCACCCATCCTTCTCCCTCCACTCAACCTCCCCTCTCCACCCAACCTCCCCACTCCACCCAACCTCCCCACTTCACCCAACCTCCGCAATCCACCCAACTTCCGCACTCCACCCAACCTCCCCTCTCCACCCAACTTCCGCAGTCCACCCAACCTCCGCACTCCACCCAACCTCCGCATTCCACCCAACTTCCGCACTTCACCCGACCTCCCCACTTCACCCAACCTCCCCACTCCACCCAACCTCCCCACTTCACCCAAACTCCCCACTCCACCCAACCTCCCCACTCCACCAAACCTCCGCACTCAACCAAACCTCCGCACTCATCCCAACCTATCCATTCCACCCAACCTCCCCACTCCACCCAACTTCACCACTTCACCAACCACCGCACTCCATCCAACCTCCGCACTCCACCCAACCTCCGCATTCCACCCAACTTCCGCACTCCACCCAACCTCCAAACTCCACCCAACTTCCCTATTCCACCCAACCTCCCCTCTCCACCCAACTTCCGCACTCCACCCAACCTCCGCACTCCACACAACCTCCGCACTCCACCGAACTTCCGCACTTCACCCGACCTCCCCACTTCACCCAACCACCCCACTCCACCCAACCTCCCCACTTCAACCAAATTTCCCACTCGACGCATCCTCCCCTCTCCAACCAATCTCCCCACTCCACCCAACCTCCCCACTCCACCCATCCTTCTCCCTCCACTCAACCTCCCCTCTCCACCCAACCTCCCCACTCCACCCAACCTCCCCACTTCACCCAACCTCCCCAATTCACCCAACCTCCCCACTCCACCCAACCTCCCCACTTCACCCAACCTCCCCAATTCACCCAACCTCCCCACTCCACCCAACCTCCGCACTTCACCCAAAGTCTGCACTCCACCAAACCTTCCCGCTACACCCAACCTATCCACTCCACCCAACCTCCCCACTCCACCCAACCTCACCACTTCACCAACCACCGCACTCCACCCAACCTCAGCACTTCACCCAACCTCCGCACTCCACCCAACCTCCCCACTCCACCCAACCTCCCCACTCCACTCAACCTCCCCACTTCACCCAACCTCCCCAATTCACCTAACCTCCCCACTCCAACCAACCTCCGCACTTCACCCAACCTCTGCACTCCACCTAACCACCCCACTCCACCCAACCTATCCACTCCACCGAACCTCCCCTCTCCACCCAACTTCCGCACTCTACCCAACCTCCGCACTCCACCCAACCTCCCCACTCCACCCAACCTCCGCACTCCACTATACCTTCCCACTCCACCCAACCTTTGCACTCCACCCAACCTCCGCACTCCTCCCAACCTCCCCACTTCACCCAACCTCCGCACTCCACTATACCTGCGCACTCCACCCAACCTTTGCACTCCACCCAACCGCCGCACTCTACCCAACCTTTGCACTCCACCCAACCTCCGCACTCCACACAACCTTCCCACTTCACCCAACCTCCGCACTCCACTATACCTCCGCACTCCACCCAACCGTTGCACTCCACCCAACATCCGCACTCCACCCAACCTCCGCACTCCACCCAACCTCCGCACTCCACACAAACTCCGCACTCCACCGAACTTCCGCACTTCACCCGACCTCCCCTCTTCACCCAACCTCCCCACTCCACCCAACCTCCCCACTCCACCCATCCTTCTCCCTCCACCCAACCTCCCCTCTCCACCCAACCTCCCCACTCCACCCAACCTCCCCACTTCACCCAACCTCCCCAATTCACCCAACCTCCCCACTCCACCCAACCTCCGCACTCCACCCAACCTCCCCTCTCCACCCAACTTCCGCACTCCACCCAACCTCCGCACTTCACCCAAAGTCTGCACTCCATCAAACCTTCCCGCTCCACCCAACCTATCCACTCCACCCAACCACCGCACTCCACCCAACCTCACCACTTCACCAACCACCGCACTCCATCCAACCTCCCCACTCCACCCAACCTCCTCACTCCACTCAACCTCCCCTCTCCACCCAACTTCCGCACTCCACTCAACCTCCCCATTCCACTATTTATCCCCACTCTACCCAACCACCGCACTTCACCCAACCTCCCCACTCCACCCAACCTCCGCACTCAACTATACCTCCGCACTCCACCCAACCTTTGCACTCCACCCAACCTCCGCACTCCACCCAACCTCCCCACTTCACCCAACCTCCGCACTCCACTATACCTCCGCACTCCACCCAACCTCCGCACTCTACCCAACGTCAGCACTCCACCCAACCTCCGCACTCCACCGAACTTCCGCACTTCATCCGACCTTCCCTCTTCACCCAACCTCCCCACTCCACCCAACCTCCCCACTTCACTCAAATTCCCCACTCCACCCAACCTCCCCACTCCACCCAATCTCCCCACTCCACCCAACCTCCCCACTTCACCCAACCTCCCCAATTCACCCAACCTCCTCACTACACCCAACCTCCACACCCCACCCAACCTCCCCACTTCACCCAACCTCCCCACTACACTCAAATTCCCCACTCCACCCAACCTCCCCACTCCACCCAACCTCCCCACTCCACCCAACCTCCCCTCTTCACCCAACCTCCCAAATTCACCCAACCTCCCCACTCCACCCGACCTCCCCACTCCACCCAACCTCCCCACTTCACCCAACCTCCCCAATTCACCAAACCTCCCCACTCCAACCAACCTCCGCACTTCACCCAACCTCTGCACTCCACCCAACCTCCCCACTCCACCCAACCTATCCACTCCACCGAACCTCCCCACTCCATCCAACATCACCACTTCACCAACCACCGCACTCCATCCAACCTCCCCACTCCACCCAACCTCCACACTCCACCCAACCTCCCCACTTCACCCAACCTCCCCAATTCACCCAACCTCCCCACTCCACCGAACCTCCGCACTTCACCCAACGTCTGCACTCCACCAAACCTTCCCGCTACACCCAACCTATCCACTCCACCCAACCTCCCCATTCCACCCAACCTCACCACTTCACCGACCACCGCACTCCACCCAACCTCACCACTTCACCCAACCTCCGCACTCCACCCAACCTCCGCACTCCACCGAACTTCCGCACTTCATCCGACCTTCCCTCTTCACCCAACCTCGCCATGCCACCCAACCTCCCCACTCCACCCAACATCCCCACTCCATCCAACCTCCCCACTTCACGCAACCTCCCCAATTCACCCAACCTCCTCACTACACCCAACCTCCACACCCCACCCAACCTCCCCACTTCACTCAAATTCCCCACCCCACCCAACCTCCCCACTCCACCCAACCTCCCCACTCCCCCCAACCTCCCCACTTCACCCATCCTCCCAAATTCACCCAACCTCCCCACTCCACCCAACCTTCCCACTCTACCCTACCTCACCACTAAATCAACCACCGCACTCCACCCAACCTCACCACTTCACCAACCACCGCACTCCATCAAACCTCCGCACTCCACCCAACCTCCGCAATCCACCCAACTTCCGCACTCCACCCAACCTCCCCTCTCCACCCAACTTCCGCAGTCCACCCAACCTCCGCACTCCACCCAACCTCCGCATTCCACCCAACTTCCGCACTTCACCCGACCTCCCCACTTCACCCAACCTCCCCACTCCACCCAACCTCCCCACTTCACCCAAACTCCCCAATCCACCGAACCTCCCCACTCCACCAAACCTCCGCACTCAACCAAACCTCTGCACTCATCCCAACCTATCCATTCCACCCAACCTCCCCACTCCACCCAACTTCACCACTTCACCAACCACCGCACTCCATCCAACCTCCGCACTCCACCCAACCTCCGCATTCCACCCAACTTCCGCACTCCACCCAACCTCCAAACTCCACCCAACTTCCCTATTCCACCCAACCTCCCCTCTCCACCCAACTTCCGCACTCCACCCAACCTCCGCACTCCACACAACCTCCGCACTCCACCGAACTTCCGCACTTCACCCTACCTCCCCACTTCACCCAACCTCCCCACTCCACCCAACCTCCCCACTTCAACCAAATTTCCCACTCCACGCATCCTCCCCACTCCACCCAATCTCCCCACTCCACCCAACCTCCCCACTCCACCCATCCTTCTCCCTCCACTCAACCTCCCCTCTCCACCCAACCTCCCCACTCCACCCAACCTCCCCACTTCACCCAACCTCCGCAATCCACCCAACTTCCGCACTCCACCCAACCTCCCCTCTCCACCCAACTTCCGCAGTCCACCCAACCTCCGCACTCCACCCAACCTCCGCATTCCACCCAACTTCCGCACTTCACCCGACCTCCCCACTTCACCCAACCTCCCCACTCCACCCAACCTCCCCACTTCACCCAAACTCCCCACTCCACCCAACCTCCCCACTCCACCAAACCTCCGCACTCAACCAAACCTCCGCACTCATCCCAACCTATCCATTCCACCCAACCTCCCCACTCCACCCAACTTCACCACTTCACCAACCACCGCACTCCATCCAACCTCCGCAATCCACCCAACTTCCGCACTCCACCCAACCTCCCCTCTCCACCCAACTTCCGCAGTCCACCCAACCTCCGCACTCCAACCAACCTCCGCATTCCACCCAACTTCCGCACTTCACCCGACCTCCCCACTTCACCCAACCTCCCCACTCCACCCAACCTCCCCACTTCACCCAAACTCCCCAATCCACCGAACCTCCCCACTCCACCAAACCTCCGCACTCAACCAAACCTCTGCACTCATCCCAACCTATCCATTCCACCCAACCTCCCCACTCCACCCAACTTCACCACTTCACCAACCACCGCACTCCATCCAACCTCCGCACTCCACCCAACCTCCGCATTCCACCCAACTTCCGCAATCCACCCAACCTCCAAACTCCACCCAACTTCCCTATTCCACCCAACCTCCCCTCTCCACCCAACTTCCGCACTCCACCCAACCTCCGCACTCCACACAACCTCCGCACTCCACCGAACTTCCGCACTTCACCCTACCTCCCCACTTCACCCAACCTCCCCACTCCACCCAACCTCCCCACTTCAACCAAATTTCCCACTCCACGCATCCTCCCCACTCCACCCAATCTCCCCACTCCACCCAACCTCCCCACTCCACCCATCCTTCTCCCTCCACTCAACCTCCCCTCTCCACCCAACCTCCCCACTCCACCCAACCTCCCCACTTCACCCAACCTCCGCAATCCACCCAACTTCCGCACTCCACCCAACCTCCCCTCTCCACCCAACTTCCGCAGTCCACCCAACCTCCGCACTCCACCCAACCTCCGCATTCCACCCAACTTCCGCACTTCACCCGACCTCCCCACTTCACCCAACCTCCCCACTCCACCCAACCTCCCCACTTCACCCAAACTCCCCACTCCACCCAACCTCCCCACTCCACCAAACCTCCGCACTCAACCAAACCTCCGCACTCATCCCAACCTATCCATTCCACCCAACCTCCCCACTCCACCCAACTTCACCACTTCACCAACCACCGCACTCCATCCAACCTCCGCACTCCACCCAACCTCCGCATTCCACCCAACTTCCGCACTCCACCCAACCTCCAAACTCCACCCAACTTCCCTATTCCACCCAACCTCCCCTCTCCACCCAACTTCCGCACTCCACCCAACCTCCGCACTCCACACAACCTCCGCACTCCACCGAACTTCCGCACTTCACCCGACCTCCCCACTTCACCCAACCACCCCACTCCACCCAACCTCCCCACTTCAACCAAATTTCCCACTCGACGCATCCTCCCCTCTCCAACCAATCTCCCCACTCCACCCAACCTCCCCACTCCACCCATCCTTCTCCCTCCACTCAACCTCCCCTCTCCACCCAACCTCCCCACTCCACCCAACCTCCCCACTTCACCCAACCTCCCCAATTCACCCAACCTCCCCACTCCACCCAACCTCCCCACTTCACCCAACCTCCCCAATTCACCCAACCTCCCCACTCCACCCAACCTCCGCACTTCACCCAAAGTCTGCACTCCACCAAACCTTCCCGCTACACCCAACCTATCCACTCCACCCAACCTCCCCACTCCACCCAACCTCCCCACTTCACCCAAACTCCCCAATCCACCCAACCTCCCCACTCCACCAAACCTCCGCACTCAACCAAACCTCCGCACTCATCCCAACCTATCCATTCCACCCAACCTCCCCACTCCACCCAACTTCACCACTTCACCAACCACCGCACTCCATCCAACCTCCGCATTCCACCCAACCTCCGCATTCCACCCAACTTCCGCACTCCACCCAACCTCCAAACTCCACCCAACTTCCCTATTCCACCCAACCTCCCCTCTCCACCCAACTTCCGCACTCCACCCAACCTCCGCACTCCACACAACCTCCGCACTCCACCGAACTTCCGCACTTCACCCTACCTCCCCACTTCACCCAACCTCCCCACTCCACCCAACCTCCCCACTTCAACCAAATTTCCCACTCCACGCATCCTCCCCACTCCACCCAATCTCCCCACTCCACCCAACCTCCCCACTCCACCCATCCTTCTCCCTCCACTCAACCTCCCCTCTCCACCCAACCTCCCCACTCCACCCAACCTCCCCACTTCACCCAACCTCCGCAATCCACCCAACTTCCGCACTCCACCCAACCTCCCCTCTCCACCCAACTTCCGCAGTCCACCCAACCTCCGCACTCCACCCAACCTCCGCATTCCACCCAACTTCCGCACTTCACCCGACCTCCCCACTTCACCCAACCTCCCCACTCCACCCAACCTCCCCACTTCACCCAAACTCCCCACTCCACCCAACCTCCCCACTCCACCAAACCTCCGCACTCAACCAAACCTCCGCACTCATCCCAACCTATCCATTCCACCCAACTTCCCCACTCCACCCAACTTCACCACTTCACCAACCACCGCACTCCATCCAACCTCCGCACTCCACCCAACCTCCGCATTCCACCCAACTTCCGCACTCCACCCAACCTCCAAACTCCACCCAACTTCCCTATTCCACCCAACCTCCCCTCTCCACCCAACTTCCGCACTCCACCCAACCTCCGCACTCCACACAACCTCCGCACTCCACCGAACTTCCGCACTTCACCCGACCTCCCCACTTCACCCAACCACCCCACTCCACCCAACCTCCCCACTTCAACCAAATTTCCCACTCGACGCATCCTCCCCTCTCCAACCAATCTCCCCACTCCACCCAACCTCCCCACTCCACCCATCCTTCTCCCTCCACTCAACCTCCCCTCTCCACCCAACCTCCCCACTCCACCCAACCTCCCCACTTCACCCAACCTCCCCAATTCACCCAACCTCCCCACTCCACCCAACCTCCCCACTTCACCCAACCTCCCCAATTCACCCAACCTCCCCACTCCACCCAACCTCCGCACTTCACCCAAAGTCTGCACTCCACCAAACCTTCCCGCTACACCCAACCTATCCACTCCACCCAACCTCCCCACTCCACCCAACCTCCCCACTTCACCCAAACTCCCCAATCCACCCAACCTCCCCACTCCACCAAACCTCCGCACTCAACCAAACCTCCGCACTCATCCCAACCTATCCATTCCACCCAACCTCCCCACTCCACCCAACTTCACCACTTCACCAACCACCGCACTCCATCCAACCTCCGCATTCCACCCAACCTCCGCATTCCACCCAACTTCCGCACTCCACCCAACCTCCAAACTCCACCCAACTTCCCTATTCCACCCAACCTCCCCTCTCCACCCAACTTCCGCACTCCACCCAACCTCCGCACTCCACACAACCTCCGCACTCCACCGAACTTCCGCACTTCACCCTACCTCCCCACTTCACCCAACCTCCCCACTCCACCCAACCTCCCCACTTCAACCAAATTTCCCACTCCACGCATCCTCCCCACTCCACCCAATCTCCCCACTCCACCCAACCTCCCCACTCCACCCATCCTTCTCCCTCCACTCAACCTCCCCTCTCCACCCAACCTCCCCACTCCACCCAACCTCCCCACTTCACCCAACCTCCGCAATCCACCCAACTTCCGCACTCCACCCAACCTCCCCTCTCCACCCAACTTCCGCAGTCCACCCAACCTCCGCACTCCACCCAACCTCCGCATTCCACCCAACTTCCGCACTTCACCCGACCTCCCCACTTCACCCAACCTCCCCACTCCACCCAACCTCCCCACTTCACCCAAACTCCCCACTCCACCCAACCTCCCCACTCCACCAAACCTCCGCACTCAACCAAACCTCCGCACTCATCCCAACCTATCCATTCCACCCAACTTCCCCACTCCACCCAACTTCACCACTTCACCAACCACCGCACTCCATCCAACCTCCGCACTCCACCCAACCTCCGCATTCCACCCAACTTCCGCACTCCACCCAACCTCCAAACTCCACCCAACTTCCCTATTCCACCCAACCTCCCCTCTCCACCCAACTTCCGCACTCCACCCAACCTCCGCACTCCACACAACCTCCGCACTCCACCGAACTTCCGCACTTCACCCGACCTCCCCACTTCACCCAACCACCCCACTCCACCCAACCTCCCCACTTCAACCAAATTTCCCACTCGACGCATCCTCCCCTCTCCAACCAATCTCCCCACTCCACCCAACCTCCCCACTCCACCCATCCTTCTCCCTCCACTCAACCTCCCCTCTCCACCCAACCTCCCCACTCCACCCAACCTCCCCACTTCACCCAACCTCCCCAATTCACCCAACCTCCCCACTCCACCCAACCTCCCCACTTCACCCAACCTCCCCAATTCACCCAACCTCCCCACTCCACCGAACCTCCGCACTTCACCCAACGTCTGCACTCCACCAAACCTTCCCGCTACACCCAACCTATCCACTCCACCCAACCTCCCCATTCCACCCAACCTCACCACTTCACCGACCACCGCACTCCACCCAACCTCACCACTTCACCCAACCTCCGCACTCCACCCAACCTCCGCACTCCACCGAACTTCCGCACTTCATCCGACCTTCCCTCTTCACCCAACCTCGCCATGCCACCCAACCTCCCCACTCCACCCAACATCCCCACTCCATCCAACCTCCCCACTTCACGCAACCTCCCCAATTCACCCAACCTCCTCACTACACCCAACCTCCACACCCCACCCAACCTCCCCACTTCACTCAAATTCCCCACCCCACCCAACCTCCCCACTCCACCCAACCTCCCCACTCCCCCCAACCTCCCCACTTCACCCATCCTCCCAAATTCACCCAACCTCCCCACTCCACCCAACCTTCCCACTCTACCCTACCTCACCACTAAATCAACCACCGCACTCCACCCAACCTCACCACTTCACCAACCACCGCACTCCATCAAACCTCCGCACTCCACCCAACCTCCGCAATCCACCCAACTTCCGCACTCCACCCAACCTCCCCTCTCCACCCAACTTCCGCAGTCCACCCAACCTCCGCACTCCACCCAACCTCCGCATTCCACCCAACTTCCGCACTTCACCCGACCTCCCCACTTCACCCAACCTCCCCACTCCACCCAACCTCCCCACTTCACCCAAACTCCCCAATCCACCGAACCTCCCCACTCCACCAAACCCTCGCACTCAACCAAACCTCTGCACTCATCCCAACCTATCCATTCCACCCAACCTCCCCACTCCACCCAACTTCACCACTTCACCAACCACCGCACTCCATCCAACCTCCGCACTCCACCCAACCTCCGCATTCCACCCAACTTCCGCACTCCACCCAACCTCCAAACTCCACCCAACTTCCCTATTCCACCCAACCTCCCCTCTCCACCCAACTTCCGCACTCCACCCAACCTCCGCACTCCACACAACCTCCGCACTCCACCGAACTTCCGCACTTCACCCTACCTCCCCACTTCACCCAACCTCCCCACTCCACCCAACCTCCCCACTTCAACCAAATTTCCCACTCCACGCATCCTCCCCACTCCACCCAATCTCCCCACTCCACCCAACCTCCCCACTCCACCCATCCTTCTCCCTCCACTCAACCTCCCCTCTCCACCCAACCTCCCCACTCCACCCAACCTCCCCACTTCACCCAACCTCCGCAATCCACCCAACTTCCGCACTCCACCCAACCTCCCCTCTCCACCCAACTTCCGCAGTCCACCCAACCTCCGCACTCCACCCAACCTCCGCATTCCACCCAACTTCCGCACTTCACCCGACCTCCCCACTTCACCCAACCTCCCCACTCCACCCAACCTCCCCACTTCACCCAAACTCCCCACTCCACCCAACCTCCCCACTCCACCAAACCTCCGCACTCAACCAAACCTCCGCACTCATCCCAACCTATCCATTCCACCCAACCTCCCCACTCCACCCAACTTCACCACTTCACCAACCACCGCACTCCATCCAACCTCCGCACTCCACCCAACCTCCGCATTCCACCCAACTTCCGCACTCCACCCAACCTCCAAACTCCACCCAACTTCCCTATTCCACCCAACCTCCCCTCTCCACCCAACTTCCGCACTCCACCCAACCTCCGCACTCCACACAACCTCCGCACTCCACCGAACTTCCGCACTTCACCCGACCTCCCCACTTCACCCAACCACCCCACTCCACCCAACCTCCCCACTTCAACCAAATTTCCCACTCGACGCATCCTCCCCTCTCCAACCAATCTCCCCACTCCACCCAACCTCCCCACTCCACCCATCCTTCTCCCTCCACTCAACCTCCCCTCTCCACCCAACCTCCCCACTCCACCCAACCTCCCCACTTCACCCAACCTCCCCAATTCACCCAACCTCCCCACTCCACCCAACCTCCCCACTTCACCCAACCTCCCCAATTCACCCAACCTCCCCACTCCACCCAACCTCCGCACTTCACCCAAAGTCTGCACTCCACCAAACCTTCCCGCTACACCCAACCTATCCACTCCACCCAACCTCCCCACTCCACCCAACCTCCCCACTTCACCCAAACTCCCCAATCCACCCAACCTCCCCACTCCACCAAACCTCCGCACTCAACCAAACCTCCGCACTCATCCCAACCTATCCATTCCACCCAACCTCCCCACTCCACCCAACTTCACCACTTCACCAACCACCGCACTCCATCCAACCTCCGCATTCCACCCAACCTCCGCATTCCACCCAACTTCCGCACTCCACCCAACCTCCAAACTCCACCCAACTTCCCTATTCCACCCAACCTCCCCTCTCCACCCAACTTCCGCACTCCACCCAACCTCCGCACTCCACACAACCTCCGCACTCCACCGAACTTCCGCACTTCACCCTACCTCCCCACTTCACCCAACCTCCCCACTCCACCCAACCTCCCCACTTCAACCAAATTTCCCACTCCACGCATCCTCCCCACTCCACCCAATCTCCCCACTCCACCCAACCTCCCCACTCCACCCATCCTTCTCCCTCCACTCAACCTCCCCTCTCCACCCAACCTCCCCACTCCACCCAACCTCCCCACTTCACCCAACCTCCGCAATCCACCCAACTTCCGCACTCCACCCAACCTCCCCTCTCCACCCAACTTCCGCAGTCCACCCAACCTCCGCACTCCACCCAACCTCCGCATTCCACCCAACTTCCGCACTTCACCCGACCTCCCCACTTCACCCAACCTCCCCACTCCACCCAACCTCCCCACTTCACCCAAACTCCCCACTCCACCCAACCTCCCCACTCCACCAAACCTCCGCACTCAACCAAACCTCCGCACTCATCCCAACCTATCCATTCCACCCAACTTCCCCACTCCACCCAACTTCACCACTTCACCAACCACCGCACTCCATCCAACCTCCGCACTCCACCCAACCTCCGCATTCCACCCAACTTCCGCACTCCACCCAACCTCCAAACTCCACCCAACTTCCCTATTCCACCCAACCTCCCCTCTCCACCCAACTTCCGCACTCCACCCAACCTCCGCACTCCACACAACCTCCGCACTCCACCGAACTTCCGCACTTCACCCGACCTCCCCACTTCACCCAACCACCCCACTCCACCCAACCTCCCCACTTCAACCAAATTTCCCACTCGACGCATCCTCCCCTCTCCAACCAATCTCCCCACTCCACCCAACCTCCCCACTCCACCCATCCTTCTCCCTCCACTCAACCTCCCCTCTCCACCCAACCTCCCCACTCCACCCAACCTCCCCACTTCACCCAACCTCCCCAATTCACCCAACCTCCCCACTCCACCCAACCTCCCCACTTCACCCAACCTCCCCAATTCACCCAACCTCCCCACTCCACCCAACCTCCGCACTTCACCCAAAGTCTGCACTCCACCAAACCTTCCCGCTACACCCAACCTATCCACTCCACCCAACCTCCCCACTCCACCCAACCTCACCACTTCACCAACCACCGCACTCCACCCAACCTCAGCACTTCACCCAACCTCCGCACTCCACCCAACCTCCCCACTCCACCCAACCTCCCCACTCCACTCAACCTCCCCACTTCACCCAACCTCCCCAATTCACCTAACCTCCCCACTCCAACCAACCTCCGCACTTCACCCAACCTCTGCACTCCACCTAACCACCCCACTCCACCCAACCTATCCACTCCACCGAACCTCCCCTCTCCACCCAACTTCCGCACTCTACCCAACCTCCGCACTCCACCCAACCTCCCCACTCCACCCAACCTCCGCACTCCACTATACCTTCCCACTCCACCCAACCTTTGCACTCCACCCAACCTCCGCACTCCACCCAACCTCCCCACTTCACCCAACCTCCGCACTCCACTATACCTGCGCACTCCACCCAACCTTTGCACTCCACCCAACCGCCGCACTCTACCCAACCTTTGCACTCCACCCAACCTCCGCACTCCACACAACCTTTGCACTCCACCCAACCTCCGCACTCCACCCAACCTCCCCACTTCACCCAACCTCCGCACTCCACTATACCTGCGCACTCCACCCAACCGTTGCACTCCACCCAACATCCGCACTCCACCCAACCTCCGCACTCCACCCAACCTCCGCACTCCACACAAACTCCGCACTCCACCGAACTTCCGCACTTCACCCGACCTCCCCTCTTCACCCAACCTCCCCACTCCACCCAACCTCCCCACTCCACCCATCCTTCTCCCTCCACTCAACCTCCCCTCTCCACCCAACCTCCCCACTCCACCCAACCTCCCCACTTCACCCAACCTCCCCAATTCACCCAACCTCCCCACTCCACCCAACCTCCGCACTCCACCCAACCTCCCCTCTCCACCCAACTTCCGCACCCCACCCAACCTCCGCACTTCACCCAAAGTCTGCACTCCATGAAACCTTCCCGCTCCACCCAACCTATCCACTCCACCCAACCACCGCACTCCACCCAACCTCACCACTTCACCGACCACCGCACTCCATCCAACCTCCCCACTCCACCCAACCTCCTCACTCCACTCAACCTCCCCTCTCCACCCAACTTCCGCACTCCACTCAACCTCCCCATTCCACTATTTATCCCCACTCTACCCAACCACCGCACTTCACCCAACCTCCCCACTCCACCCAACCTCCGCACTCCACTATACCTCCGCACTCCACCCAACCTTTGCACTCCACCCAACCTCCGCACTCCACCCAACCTCCCCACTTCACCCAACCTCCGCACTCCACTATACCTCCGCACACCACCCAACCTTTGCACTCCACCCAACCTCCGCACTCCACCCAACCTCCCCACTTCACCCAACCTCCGCACTCCACTATACCTCCGCACTCCACCCAACCTCCGCACTCTACCCAACGTCAGCACTCCACCCAACCTCCGCACTCCACCGAACTTCCGCACTTCATCCGACCTTCCCTCTTCACCCAACCTCCCCACTCCACCCAACCTCCCCACTTCACTCAAATTCCCCACTCCACCCAACCTCCCCACTCCACCCAATCTCCCCACTCCACCCAACCTCCCCACTTCACCCAACCTCCCCAATTCACCCAACCTCCTCACTACATCCAACCTCCACACCCCACCCAACCTCCCCACTTCACCCAACCTCCCCACTACACTCAAATTCCCCACTCCACCCAACCTCCCCACTCCACCCAACCTCCCCACTCCACCCAACCTCCCCTCTTCACCCAAACTCCCAAATTCACCCAACCTCCCCACTCCACCCGACCTCCCCACTCCACCCAACCTCCCCACTTCACCCAACCTCCCCAATTCACCAAACCTCCCCACTCCAACCAACCTCCGCACTTCACCCAACCTCTGCACTCCACCCAACCTCCCCACTCCACCCAACCTATCCACTCCACCGAACCTCCCCACTCCATCCAACATCACCACTTCACCAACCACCGCACTCCATCCAACCTCCCCACTCCACCCAACCTCCACACTCCACCCAACCTCCCCACTTCACCCAACCTCCCCAATTCACCCAACCTCCCCACTCCACCGAACCTCCGCACTTCACCCAACGTCTGCACTCCACCAAACCTTCCCGCTACACCCAACCTATCCACTCCACCCAACCTCCCCATTCCACCCAACCTCACCACTTCACCAACCACCGCACTCCACCCAACCTCACCACTTCACCCAACCTCCGCACTCCACCCAACCTCCGCACTCCACCGAACTTCCGCACTTCATCCGACCTTCCCTCTTCACCCAACCTCCCCATGCCACCCAACCTCCCCACTCCACCCAACATCCCCACTCCATCAAACCTCCCCACTTCACGCAACCTCCCCAATTCACCCAACCTCCTCACTACACCCAACCTCCACACCCCACCCAACCTCCCCACTTCACCCAACCTCCCCACTTCACTCAAATTCCCCACCCCACCCATCCTCCCCACTCCACCCAACCTCCCCACTCCACCCCAACCTCCCCACTTCACCCATCCTCCCAAATTCACCCAACCTCCCCACTCCACCCAACCTTCCCACTCTACCCTACCTCACCACTAAATCAACCACCGCACTCCACCCAACCTCACCACTTCACCAACCACCGCACTCCATCAAACCTCCGCACTCCACCCAACCTCCGCAATCCACCCAACTTCCGCACTCCACCCAACCTCCCCTCTCCACCCAACTTCCGCAGTCCACCCAACCTCCGCACTCCACCCAACCTCCGCATTCCACCCAACTTCCGCACTTCACCCGACCTCCCCACTTCACCCAACCTCCCCACTCCACCCAACCTCCCCACTTCACCCAAACTCCCCAATCCACCCAACCTCCCCACTCCACCAAACCTCCGCACTCAACCAAACCTCCGCACTCATCCCAACCTATCCATTCCACCCAACCTCCCCACTCCACCCAACTTCACCACTTCACCAACCACCGCACTCCATCCAACCTCCGCACTCCACCCAACCTCCGCATTCCACCCAACTTCCGCACTCCACCCAACCTCCAAACTCCACCCAACTTCCCTATTCCACCCAACCTCCCCTCTCCACCCAATTTCCGCACTCCACCCAACCTCCGCACTCCACACAACCTCCGCACTCCACCTAACTTCCGCACTTCACCCGACCTCCCCACTTCACCCAACCACCCCACTCCACCCAACCTCCCCACTTCAACCAAATTTCCCACTCGACGGATCCTCCCCTCTCCAACCAATCTCCCCACTCCACCCAACCTCCCCACTCCACCCATCCTTCTCCCTCCACTCAACCTCCCCTCTCCACCCAACCTCCCCACTCCACCCAACCTCCCCACTTCACCCAACCTCCCCAATTCACCCAACCTCCCCACTCCACCCAACCTCCCCACTTCACCCAACCTCCCCAATTCACCCAACCTCCCCACTCCACCCAACCTCCGCACTTCACCCAAAGTCTGCACTCCACCAAACCTTCCCGCTACACCCAACCTATCCACTCCACCCAACCTCCCCACTCCACCCAACCTCACCACTTCACCAACCACCGCACTCCACCCAACCTCAGCACTTCACCCAACCTCCGCACTCCACCCAACCTCCCCACTCCACCCAACCTCCCCACTCCACTCAACCTCCCCACTTCACCCAACCTCCCCAATTCACCTAACCTCCCCACTCCAACCAACCTCCGCACTTCACCCAACCTCTGCACTCCACCTAACCACCCCACTCCACCCAACCTATCCACTCCACCGAACCTCCCCTCTCCACCCAACTTCCGCACTCTACCCAACCTCCGCACTCCACCCAACCTCCCCACTCCACCCAACCTCCGCACTCCACTATACCTTCCCACTCCACCCAACCTTTGCACTCCACCCAACCTCCGCACTCCACCCAACCTCCCCACTTCACCCAACCTCCGCACTCTACTATACCTGCGCACTCCACCCAACCTTTGCACTCCACCCAACCGCCGCACTCTACCCAACCTTTGCACTCCACCCAACCTCCGCACTCCACACAACCTTCCCACTTCACCCAACCTCCGCACTCCACTATACCTCCGCACTCCACCCAACCGTTGCACTCCACCCAACATCCGCACTCCACCCAACCTCCGCACTCCACCCAACCTCCGCACTCCACACAAACTCCGCACTCCACCGAACTTCCGCACTTCACCCGACCTCCCCTCTTCACCCAACCTCCCCACTCCACCCAACCTCCCCACTCCACCCATCCTTCTCCCTCCACCCAACCTCCCCTCTCCACCCAACCTCCCCACTCCACCCAACCTCCCCACTTCACCCAACCTCCCCAATTCACCCAACCTCCCCACTCCACCCAACCTCCGCACTCCACCCAACCTCCCCTCTCCACCCAACTTCCGCACTCCACCCAACCTCTGCACTTCACCCAAAGTCTGCACTCCATCAAACCTTCCCGCTCCACTCAACCTATCCACTCCACCCAACCACCGCACTCCACCCAACCTCACCACTTCACCAACCACCGCACTCCATCCAACCTCCCCACTCCACCCAACCTCCTCACTCCATTCAACCTCCCCTCTCCACCCAACTTCCGCACTCCACTCAACCTCCCCATTCCACTATTTATCCCCACTCTACCCAACCACCGCACTTCACCCAACCTCCCCACTCCACCCAACCTCCGCACTCAACTATACCTCCGCACTCCACCCAACCTTTGCACTCCACCCAACCTCCGCACTCCACCCAACCTCCCCACTTCACCCAACCTCCGCACTCCACTATACCTCCGCACACCACCCAACCTTTGCACTCCACCCAACCTCCGCACTCCACCCAACCTCCCCACTTCACCCAACCTCCGCACTCCACTATACCTCCGCACTCCACCCAACCTCCGCACTCTACCCAACGTCAGCACTCCACCCAACCTCCGCACTCCACCGAACTTCCGCACTTCATCCGACCTTCCCTCTTCACCCAACCTCCCCACTCCACCCAACCTCCCCACTTCACTCAAATTCCCCACTCCACCCAACCTCCCCACTCCACCCAATCTCCCCACTCCACCCAACCTCCCCACTTCACCCAACCTCCCCAATTCACCCAACCTCCTCACTACACCCAACCTCCACACCCCACCCAACCTCCCCACTTCACCCAACCTCCCCACTACACTCAAATTCCCCACTCCACCCAACCTCCCCACTCCACCCAACCTCCCCACTCCACCCAACCTCCCCTCTTCACCCAACCTCCCAAATTCACCCAACCTCCCCACTCCACCCGACCTCCCCACTCCACCCAACCTCCCCACTTCACCCAACCTCCCCAATTCACCAAACCTCCCCACTCCAACCAACCTCCGCACTTCACCCAACCTCTGCACTCCACCCAACCTCCCCACTCCACCCAACCTATCCACTCCACCGAACCTCCCCACTCCATCCAACATCACCACTTCACCAACCACCGCACTCCATCCAACCTCCCCACTCCACCCAACCTCCACACTCCACCCAACCTCCCCACTTCACCCAACTTCCCCCAATTCACCCAACCTCCCCACTCCACCGAACCTCCGCACTTCACCCAACGTCTGCACTCCACCAAACCTTCCCGCTACACCCAACCTATCCACTCCACCCAACCTCCCCATTCCACCCAACCTCACCACTTCACCGACCACCGCACTCCACCCAACCTCACCACTTCACCCAACCTCCGCACTCCACCCAACCTCCGCACTCCACCGAACTTCCGCACTTCATCCGACCTTCCCTCTTCACCCAACCTCGCCATGCCACCCAACCTCCCCACTCCACCCAACATCCCCACTCCATCCAACCTCCCCACTTCACGCAACCTCCCCAATTCACCCAACCTCCTCACTACACCCAACCTCCACACCCCACCCAACCTCCCCACTTCACCCAACCTCCCCACTTCACTCAAATTCCCCACCCCACCCATCCTCCCCACTCCACCCAACCTCCCCACTCCACCCCAACCTCCCCACTTCACCCATCCTCCCAAATTCACCCAACCTCCCCACTCCACCCAACCTTCCCACTCTACCCTACCTCACCACTAAATCAACCACCGCACTCCACCCAACCTCACCACTTCACCAACCACCGCACTCCATCAAACCTCCGCACTCCACCCAACCTCCGCAATCCACCCAACTTCCGCACTCCACCCAACCTCCCCTCTCCACCCAACTTCCGCAGTCCACCCAACCTCCGCACTCCACCCAACCTCCGCATTCCACCCAACTTCCGCACTTCACCCGACCTCCCCACTTCACCCAACCTCCCCACCCCACCCAACCTCCCCACTTCACCCAAACTCCCCAATCCACCCAACCTCCCCACTCCACCAAACCTCCGCACTCAACCAAACCTCCGCACTCATCCCAACCTATCCATTCCACCCAACCTCCCCACTCCACCCAACTTCACCACTTCACCAACCACCGCACTCCATCCAACCTCCGCACTCCACCCAACCTCCGCATTCCACCCAACTTCCGCACTCCACCCAACCTCCAAACTCCACCCAACTTCCCTATTCCACCCAACCTCCCTTCTCCACCCAACTTCCGCACTCCACCCAACCTCCGCACTCCACACAACCTCCGCACTCCACCGAACTTCCGCACTTCACCCTACCTCCCCACTTCACCCAACCTCCCCACTCCACCCAACCTCCCCACTTCAACCAAATTTCCCACTCCACGCATCCTCCCCAATCCACCCAATCTCCCCACTCCACCCAACCTCCCCACTCCACCCATCCTTCTCCCTCCACTCAACCTCCCCTCTCCACCCAACCTCCCCACTCCACCCAACCTCCCCACTTCACCCAACCTCCGCAATCCACCCAACTTCCGCACTCCACCCAACCTCCCCTCTCCACCCAACTTCCGCAGTCCACCCAACCTCCGCACTCCACCCAACCTCCGCATTCCACCCAACTTCCGCACTTCACCCGACCTCCCCACTTCACCCAACCTCCCCACTCCACCCAACCTCCCCACTTCACCCAAACTCCCCACTCCACCCAACCTCCCCACTCCACCAAACCTCCGCACTCAACCAAACCTCCGCACTCATCCCAACCTATCCATTCCACCCAACCTCCCCACTCCACCCAACTTCACCACTTCACCAACCACCGCACTCCATCCAACCTCCGCACTCCACCCAACCTCCGCATTCCACCCAACTTCCGCACTCCACCCAACCTCCAAACTCCACCCAACTTCCCTATTCCACCCAACCTCCCCTCTCCACCCAACTTCCGCACTCCACCCAACCTCCGCACTCCACACAACCTCCGCACTCCACCGAACTTCCGCACTTCACCCGACCTCCCCACTTCACCCAACCACCCCACTCCACCCAACCTCCCCACTTCAACCAAATTTCCCACTCGACGCATCCTCCCCTCTCCAACCAATCTCCCCACTCCACCCAACCTCCCCACTCCACCCATCCTTCTCCCTCCACTCAACCTCCCCTCTCCACCCAACCTCCCCACTCCACCCAACCTCCCCACTTCACCCAACCTCCCCAATTCACCCAACCTCCCCACTCCACCCAACCTCCGCACTCCACCCAACCTTCCCTCTCCACCCAACTTCCGCACTCCACCCAACCTCCGCACTTCAACCAAAGTCTGCACTCCACCAAACCTTCCCGCTCCACCCAACCTATCCACTCCACCCAACCACCGCACTCCACCCAACCTCACCACTTCACCAACCACCGCACTCCATCCAACCTCCCCACTCCACCCAACCTCCTCACTCCACTCAACCTCTCCGCTCCATCCAACCTACGCACTCCACCCAAACTCCCCACTCCACCCAACCTCCGCAATCCACCCAACGTCCGCACTCCACCCAACCTCCCCACTCCATCCAACCTATCCACTCCACCGAACCTCCCCACTCCATCCAACATCACCACTTCACCAACCACCGCACTCCATCCAACCACCCCACTCCAACCAACCTCCACACTCCACCCAACCTCCCCACTTCACCCAACCTCCCCAATTCACCCAACCTCCCCACTCCACCCAACTTCCGCACCCAAAGTATGCACTCCACCAAACCTTCCCGCTACACCCTACCTATCCACTCCACCCAACCTCCCCACTCCACCCAACCTCACCACTTCACCAACCACCGCACTCCACCCAACCTCAGCACTTCACCCAACCTCCGCACTCCACCCAACCTCCCCACTCCACTCAACCTCCCCACTTCACCCAACCTCCCCAATTCACCCAACCTCTGCACTCCACCTAACCACCCCACTCCACCTAACCTATCCACTCCACCGAACCTCCCCTCTCCACCCAACTTCCGCACTCTACCCAACCTCCGCACTCCACCCAACCTCCCCACTCCACCCAACCTCCGCACTCCATTATACCTTCCCACTCCACCCAACCTTTGCACTCCACCCAACCTCCGCACTCCACCCAACCTCCCCACTTCACCCAACCTCCGCACTCCCCTATACCTGCGCACTCCACCCAACCTTTGCACTCCACCCAACCGCCGCACTCCACCCAACCTTTGCACTCCACCCACCTCCGCACTCCACACAACCTTCCTACTTCACCCAACCTCCGCACTCCACTATACCTCCGCACTCCACCCAACCGTTGCACTCCACCCAACATCCGCACTCCACCCAACCTCCGCACTCCACCCAACCTCCGCACTCCACACAACCTCCGCACTCCACCGAACTTCCGCACTTCACCCGACCTCCCCTCTTCACCCAACCTCCCCACTCCACCCAACCTCCCCACTCCACCCATCCTTCTCCCTCCACTCAACCTCCCCTCTCCACCCAACCTCCCCACTCCACCCAACCTCCCCACTTCACCCAACCTCCCCAATTCACCTAACCTCCCCACTCCACCCAACCTCCGCACTCCACCCAACCTCCCCTCTCCACCCAACTTCCGCACTCCACCCAACCTCCGCACTTCACCCAAAGTCTGCACTCCATCAAACCTTCCCGCTCCACCCAACCTATCCACTCCACCCAACCACCGCACTCCACCCAACCTCACCACTTCACCAACCACCGCACTCCATCCAACCTCCCCACTCCACCCAACCTCCTCACTCCACTCAACCTCCCCTCTCCACCCAACTTCCGCACTCCACTCAACCTCCCCATTCCACTATTTATCCCCACTCTACCCAACCACCGCACTTCACCCAACCTCCCCACTCCACCCTACCTCCGCACTCCACTATACCTCCGCACTCCACCCAACCTTTGCACTCCACCCAACCTCCGCACTCCACCCAACCTCCCCACTTCACCCAACCTCCGCACTCCACTATACCTCCGCACACCACCCAACCTTTGCACTCCACCCAACCTCCGCACTCCACCCAACCTCCCCACTTCACCCAACCTCCGCACTCCACTATACCTCCGCACTCCACCCAACCTCCGCACTCCACCGAACTTCCGCACTTCATCCGACCTTCCCTCTTCACCCAACCTCCCCACTCCACCCAACCTCCCCACTTCACTCAAATTCCCCACTCCACCCAACCTCCCCACTCCACCCAATCTCCCCACTCCACCCAACCTCCCCACTTCACCCAACCTCCCCAATTCACCCAACCTCCTCACTACACCCAACCTCCACACCCCACCCAACCTCCCCACTTCACCCAACCTCCCCACTACACTCAAATTCCCCACTCCACCCAACCTCCCCACTCCACCCAACCTCCCCACTCCACCCAACCTCCCCTCTTCACCCAACCTCCCAAATTCACCCAACCTCCCCACTCCACCCGACCTCCCCACTCCACCCAACCTCCCCACTTCACCCAACCTCCCCAATTCACCAAACCTCCCCACTCCAACCAACCTCCGCACTTCACCCAACCTCTGCACTCAACCAAACCTCCGCACTCATCCCAACCTATCCATTCCACCCAACCTCCCCACTCCACCCAACTTCACCACTTCACCAACCACCGCACTCCATCCAACTTCCGCACTCCACCCAACCTCCAAACTCCACCCAACTTCCCTATTCCACCCAACCTCCCCTCTCCACCCAACTTCCGCACTCCACCCAACCTCCGCACTCCACACAACCTCCGCACTCCACCGAACTTCCGCACTTCACCCTACCTCCCCACTTCACCCAATCTCCCCACTCCACCCAACCTCCCCACTTCAACCAAATTTCCCACTCCACGCATCCTCCCCACTCCACCCAATCTCCCCACTCCACCCAACCTCCCCACTCCACCCATCCTTCTCCCTCCACTCAACCTCCCCTCTCCACCCAACCTCCCCACTCCACCCAACCTCCCCACTTCACCCAACCTCCGCAATCCACCCAACTTCCGCACTCCACCCAACCTCCCGTCTCCACCCAACTTCCGCAGTCCACCCAACCTCCGCACTCCACCCAACCTCCGCATTCCACCCAACTTCCGCACTTCACCCGACCTCCCCACTTCACCCAACCTCCCCACTCCACCCAACCTCCCCACTTCACCCAAACTCCCCACTCCACCCAACCTCCCCACTCCACCAAACCTCCGCACTCAACCAAACCACCGCACTCATCCCAACCTATCCATTCCACCCAACCTCCCCACTCCACCCAACTTCACCACTTCACCAACCACCGCACTCCATCCAACCTCCGCACTCCACCCAACCTCCGCATTCCACCCAACTTCCGCACTCCACCCAACCTCCAAACTCCACCCAACTTCCCTATTCCACCCAACCTCCCCTCTCCACCCAACTTCCGCACTCCACCCAACCTCCGCACTCCACACAACCTCCGCACTCCACCGAACTTCCGCACTTCACCCGACCTCCCCACTTCACCCAACCACCCCACTCCACCCAACCTCCCCACTTCAACCAAATTTCCCACTCGACGCATCCTCCCCTCTCCAACCAATCTCCCCACTCCACGCAACCTCCCCACTCCACCCATCCTTCTCCCTCCACTCAACCTCCCCTCTCCACCCAACCTCCCCACTCCACCCAACCTCCCCACTTCACCCAACCTCCCCAATTCACCCAACCTCCCCACTCCACCCAACCTCCGCACTCCACCCAATCTTCCCTCTCCACCCAACTTCCGCACTCCACCCAACCTCCGCACTTCAACCAAAGTCTGCACTCCACCAAACCTTCCCGCTCCACCCAACCTATCCACTCCACCCAACCACCGCACTCCACCCAACCTCACCACTTCACCAACCACCGCACTCCATCCAACCTCCCCACTCCACCCAACCTCCTCACTCCACTCAACCTCTCCGCTCCATCCAACCTACGCACTCCACCCAACCTCCCCACTCCACCCAACCTCCGCAATCCACCCAACGTCCGCACTCCACCCAACCTCCCCACTCCATCCAACCTATCCACTCCACCGAACCTCCCCACTCCATCCAACATCACCACTTCACCAACCACCACACTCCATCCAACCACCCCACTCCAACCAACCTCCACACTCCACCCAACCTCCCCACTTCACCCAACCTCCCCAATTCACCCAACCTCCACACTCCACACAACCTCCGCACCCAAAGTATGCACTCCATCAAACCTCCCCACTCCACCCAACCTCACCACTTCACCAACCACCGCACTCCACCCAACCTCAGCACTTCACCCAACCTCCGCACTCCACCCAACCTCCCCACTCCACTCAACCTCCCCACTTCACCCAACCTCCCCAATTCACCCAACCTCTGCACTCCACCTAACCACCCCACTCCACCCAACCTATCCACTCCACCGAACCTCCCCTCTCCACCCAACTTCCGCACTCTACCCAACCTCCGCACTCCACCCAACCTCCCCACTCCACCCAACCTCCGCACTCCACTATACCTTCCCACTCCACCCAACCTTTGCACTCCACCCAACCGCCGCACTCTACCCAACCTTTGCACTCCACCCAACCTCCGCACTCCACACAACCTTCCCACTTCACCCAACCTCCGCACTCCACTATACCTCCGCACTCCACCCAACCGTTGCACTCCACCCAACATCCGCACTCCACCCAACCTCCGCACTCCACCCAACCTCCGCACTCCACACAACCTCCGCACTCCACCGAACTTCCGCACTTCACCCGACCTCCCCTCTTCACCCAACCTCCCCACTCCACCCAACCTCCCCACTCCACCCATCCTTCTCCCTCCACTCAACCTCCCCTCTCCACCCAACCTCCCCACTCCACCCAACCTCCCCACTTCACCCAACCTCCCCAATTCACCCAACCTTCCCACTCCACCCAACCTCCGCACTCCACCCAACCTCCCCTCTCCACCCAACTTCCGCACTCCACCCAACCTCCGCACTTCACCCAAAGTCTGCACTCCATCAAACCTTCCCGCTCCACCCAACCTATCCACTCCACCCAACCACCGCACTCCACCCAACCTCACCACTTCACCAACCACCGCACTCCATCCAACCTCCCCACTCCACCCAACCTCCTCACTCCACTCAACCTCCCCTCTCCACCCAACTTCCGCACTCCACTCAACCTCCCCATTCCACTATTTATCCCCACTCTACCCAACCACCGCACTTCACCCAACCTCCCCACTCCACCCTACCTCCGCACTCCACTATACCTCCGCACTCCACCCAACCTTTGCACTCCACCCAACCTCCGCACTCCACCCAACCTCCCCACTTCACCCAACCTCCGCACTCCACTATACCTCCGCACACCACCCAACCTTTGCACTCCACCCAACCTCCGCACTCCACCCAACCTCCCCACTTCACCCAACCTCCGCACTCCACTATACCTCCGCACTCCACCCAACCTCCGCACTCTACCCAACGTCAGCACTCCACCCAACCTCCGCACTCCACCGAACTTCCGCACTTCATCCGACCTTCCCTCTTCACCCAACCTCCCCACTCCACCCAACCTCCCCACTTCACTCAAATTCCACACTCCACCCAACCTCCCCACTCCACCCAATCTCCCCACTCCACCCAACCTCCCCACTTCACCCAACCTCCCCAACTCACCCAACCTCCTCACTACACCCAACCTCCACACCCCACCCAACCTCCCCACTTCACCCAACCTCCCCACTACACTCAAATTCCCCACTCCACCCAACCTCCCCACTCCACCCAACCTCCCCACTCCACCCAACCTCCTCTCTTCACCCAACCTCCCAAATTCACCCAACCTCCCCACTCCACCCGACCTCCCCACTCCACCCAACCTCCCCACTTCACCCAACCTCCCCAATTCACCAAACCTCCCCACTCCAACCAACGTCCGCACTTCACCCAACCTCTGCACTCCACCCAACCTCCCCACTCCACCCAACCTATCCACTCCACCGAACCTCCCCACTCCATCCAACATCACCACTTCACCAACCACCGCACTCCATCCAACCTCCCCACTCCACCCAACCTCCACACTCCACCCAACCTCCCCACTTCACCCAACCTCCCCAATTCACCCAACCTCCCCACTCCACCGAACCTCCGCACTTCACCCAACGTCTGCACTCCACCAAACCTTCCCGCTACACCCAACCTATCCACTCCACCCAACCTCCCCATTCCACCCAACCTCACCACTTCACCGACCACCGCACTCCACCCAACCTCACCACTTCACCCAACCTCCGCACTCCACCCAACCTCCGCACTCCACCGAACTTCCGCACTTCATCCGACCTTCCCTCTTCACCCAACCTCGCCATGCCACCCAACCTCCCCACTCCACCCAACATCCCCACTCCATCCAACCTCCCCACTTCACGCAACCTCCCCAATTCACCCAACCTCCTCACTACACCCAACCTCCACACCCCACCCAACCTCCCCACTTCACCCAACCTCCCCACTTCACTCAAATTCCCCACCCCACCCATCCTCCCCACTCCACCCAACCTCCCCACTCCACCCCAACCTCCCCACTTCACCCATCCTCCCAAATTCACCCAACCTCCCCACTCCACCCAACCTTCCCACTCTACCCTACCTCACCACTAAATCAACCACCGCACTCCACCCAACCTCACCACTTCACCAACCACCGCACTCCATCAAACCTCCGCACTCCACCCAACCTCCGCAATCCACCCAACTTCCGCACTCCACCCAACCTCCCCTCTCCACCCAACTTCCGCAGTCCACCCAACCTCCGCACTCCACCCAACCTCCGCATTCCACCCAACTTCCGCACTTCACCCGACCTCCCCACTTCACCCAACCTCCCCACTCCACCCAACCTCCCCACTTCACCCAAACTCCCCAATCCACCCAACCTCCCCACTCCACCAAACCTCCGCACTCAACCAAACCTCCGCACTCATCCCAACCTATCCATTCCACCCAACCTCCCCACTCCACCCAACTTCACCACTTCACCAACCACCGCACTCCATCCAACCTCCGCACTCCACCCAACCTCCGCATTCCACCCAACTTCCGCACTCCACCCAACCTCCAAACTCCACCCAACTTCCCTATTCCACCCAACCTCCCTTCTGCACCCAACTTCCGCACTCCACCCAACCTCCGCACTCCACACAACCTCCGCACTCCACCGAACTTCCGCACTTCACCCTACCTCCCCACTTCACCCAACCTCCCCACTCCACCCAACCTCCCCACTTCAACCAAATTTCCCACTCCACGCATCCTCCCCACTCCACCCAATCTCCCCACTCCACCCAACCTCCCCACTCCACCCATCCTTCTCCCTCCACTCAACCTCCCCTCTCCACCCAACCTCCCCACTCCACCCAACCTCCCCACTTCACCCAACCTCCGCAATCCACCCAACTTCCGCACTCCACCCAACCTCCCCTCTCCACCCAACTTCCGCAGTCCACCCAACCTCCGCACTCCACCCAACCTCCGCATTCCACCCAACTTCCGCACTTCACCCGACCTCCCCACTTCTCCCAACCTCCCCACTCCACCCAACCTCCCCACTTCACCCAAACTCCCCACTCCACCCAACCTCCCCACTCCACCAAACCTCCGCACTCAACCAAACCTCCGCACTCATCCCAACCTATCCATTCCACCCAACCTCCCCACTCCACCCAACTTCACCACTTCACCAACCACCGCACTCCATCCAACCTCCGCACTCCACCCAACCTCCGCATTCCACCCAACTTCCGCACTCCACCCAACCTCCAAACTCCACCCAACTTCCCTTTTCCACCCAACCTCCCCTCTCCACTCAACTTCCGCACTCCACCCAACCTCCGCACTCCACACAACCTCCGCACTCCACCGAACTTCCGCACTTCACCCGACCTCCCCACTTCACCCAACCACCCCACTCCACCCAACCTCCCCACTTCAACCAAATTTCCCACTCGACGCATCCTCCCCTCTCCAACCAATCTCCCCACTCCACCCAACCTCCCCACTCCACCCATCCTTCTCCCTCCACTCAACCTCCCCTCTCCACCCAACCTCCCCACTCCACCCAACCTCCCCACTTCACCCAACCTCCCCAATTCACCCAACCTCCCCACTCCACCCAACCTCCGCACTCCACCCAACCTTCCCTCTCCACCCAACTTCCGCACTCCACCCAACCTCCGCACTTCAACCAAAGTCTGCACTCCACCAAACCTTCCCGCTCCACCCAACCTATCCACTCCACCCAACCACCGCACTCCACCCAACCTCACCACTTCACCAACCACCGCACTCCATCCAACCTCCCCACTCCACCCAACCTCCTCACTCCACTCAACCTCTCCGCTCCATCCAACCTACGCACTCCACCCAAACTCCCCACTCCACCCAACCTCCGCAATCCACCCAACGTCCGCACTCCACCCAACCTCCCCACTCCATCCAACCTATCCACTCCACCGAACCTCCCCACTCCATCCAACATCACCACTTCACCAACCACCGCACTCCATCCAACCACCCCACTCCAACCAACCTCCACACTCCACCCAACCTCCCCACTTCACCCAACCTCCCCAATTCACCCAACCTCCCCACTCCACCCAACTTCCGCACCCAAAGTATGCACTCCACCAAACCTTCCCGCTACACCCAACCTATCCACTCCACCCAACCTCCCCACTCCACCCAACCTCACCACTTCACCAACCACCGCACTCCACCCAACCTCAGCACTTCACCCAACCTCCGCACTCCACCCAACCTCCCCACTCCACTCAACCTCCCCACTTCACCCAACCTCCCCAATTCACCCAACCTCTGCACTCCACCTAACCACCCCACTCCACCTAACCTATCCACTCCACCGAACCTCCCCTCTCCACCCAACTTCCGCACTCTACCCAACCTCCGCACTCCACCCAACCTCCCCACTCCACCCAACCTCCGCACTCCACTATACCTTCCCACTCCACCCAACCTTTGCACTCCACCCAACCGCCGCACTCTACCCAACCTTTGCACTCCACCCAACCTCCGCACTCCACACAACCTTCCCACTTCACCCAACCTCCGCACTCCACTATACCTCCGCACTCCACCCAACCGTTGCACTCCCCCAACATCCGCACTCCACCCAACCTCCGCACTCCACCCAACCTCCGCACTCCACACAACCTCCGCACTCCACCGAACTTCCGCACTTCACCCGACCTCCCCTCTTCACCCAACCTCCCCACTCCACCCAACCTCCCCACTCCACCCATCCTTCTCCCTCCACTCAACCTCCCCTCTCCACCCAACCTCCCCACTCCACCCAACCTCCCCACTTCACCCAACCTCCCCAATTCACCCAACCTCCCCACTCCACCCAACCTCCGCACTCCACCCAACCTCCCCTCTCCACCCAACTTCCGCACTCCACCCAACCTCCGCACTTCACCCAAAGTCTGCACTCCATCAAACCTTCCCGCTCCACCCAACCTATCCACTCCACCCAACCACCGCACTCCACCCAACCTCACCACTTCACCAACCACCGCACTCCATCCAACCTCCCCACTCCACCCAACCTCTTCACTCCACTCAACCTCCCCTCTCCACCCAACTTCCGCACTCCACTCAACCTCCCCATTCCACTATTTATCCCCACTCTACCCAACCACCGCACTTCACCCAACCTCCCCACTCCACCCTACCTCCGCACTCCACTATACCTCCGCACTCCACCCAACCTTTGCACTCCACCCAACCTCCGCACTCCACCCAACCTCCCCACTTCACCCAACCTCCGCACTCCACTATACCTCCGCACACCACCCAACCTTTGCACTCCACCCAACCTCCGCACTCCACCCAACCTCCCCACTTCACCCAACCTCCGCACTCCACTATACCTCCGCACTCCACCCAACCTCCGCACTCTACCCAACGTCAGCACTCCACCCAACCTCCGCACTCCACCGAACTTCCGCACTTCATCCGACCTTCCCTCTTCACCCAACCTCCCCACTCCACCCAACCTCCCCACTTCACTCAAATTCCACACTCCACCCAACCTCCCCACTCCACCCAATCTCCCCACTCCACCCAACCTCCCCACTTCACCCAACCTCCCCAATTCACCCAACCTCCTCACTACACCCAACCTCCACACCCCACCCAACCTCCCCACTTCACCCAACCTCCCCACTACACTCAAATTCCCCACTCCACCCAACCTCCCCACTCCACCCAACCTCCCCACTCCACCCAACCTCCTCTCTTCACCCAACCTCCCAAATTCACCCAACCTCCCCACTCCACCCGACCTCCCCACTCCACCCAACCTGCCCACTTCACCCAACCTCCCCAATTCACCAAACCTCCCCACTCCAACCAACCTCCGCACTTCACCCAACCTCTGCACTCCACCCAACCTCCCCACTCCACCCAACCTATCCACTCCACCGAACCTCCCCACTCCATCCAACATCACCACTTCACCAACCACCGCACTCCATCCAACCTCCCCACTCCACCCAACCTCCACACTCCACCCAACCTCCCCACTTCACCCAACCTCCCCAATTCACCCAACCTCCCCACCCCACCCAACCACCGCACTTCACCCAAAGTCTGCACTCCACCAAACCTTCCCGCTACACCCAACCTATCCACTCCACCCAACCTCCCCATTCCACCCAACCTCACCACTTCACCAACCACCGCACTCCACCCAACCTCACCACTTCACCCAACCTCCGCACTCCACCCAACCTCCGCACTCCACCGAACTTCCGCACTTCATCCGACCTTCCCTCTTCACCCAACCTCCCCATGCCACCCAACCTCCCCACTCCACCCAACATCCCCACTCCATCCAACCTCCCCACTTCACGCAACCTCCCCAATTCACCCAACCTCCTCACTACACCCAACCTCCACACCCCACCCAACCTCCCCACTTCACCCAACCTCCCCACTTCACTCAAATTCCCCACCCCACCCAACCTCCCCACTCCACCCAACCTCCCCACTCCACCCCAACCTCCCCACTTCACCCATCCTCCCAAATTCACCCAACCTCCCCACTCCACCCAACCTTCCCACTCTACCCTACCTCACCACTAAATCAACCACCGCACTCCACCCAACCTCACCACTTCACCAACCACCGCACTCCATCAAACCTCCGCACTCCACCCAACCTCCGCAATCCACCCAACTTCCGCATTCCACCCAACCTCCCCTCTCCACCCAACTTCCGCAGTCCACCCAACCTCCGCACTCCACCCAACATCCGCATTCCACCCAACTTCCGCACTTCATCCGACCTCCCCACTTCACCCAACCTCCCCACTCCACCCATCCTCCCCACTTCAACCAAATTTCCCACTCGACGCATCCTCCCCACTCCACCCAATCTCCCCACTCCACCCAAACTCCCCACTCCACCCATCCTTCTCCCTCCACTCAACCTCCCCTCTCCACCCAACCTCCCCACTCCACCCAACCTCCCCACTTCACCCAACCTCCCCAATTCACCCAACCTCCCCACTCCACCCAACCTCCGCACTCCACCCAACCTTCCCTCTCCACCCAACTTCCGCACTCCACCCAACCTCCGCACTTCAACCAAAGTCTACACTCCACCAAACCTTCCCGCTCCACCCAACCTATCCACTCCAACCAACCACCGCACTCCACCCAACCTCACCACTTCACCAACCACCGCACTCCATCCAACCTCCCCACTCCACCCAACCTCCTCACTCCACTCAACCTCCCCTCTCCACCCAACTTCCGCACTCCACTCAACCTCCCCATTCCACTATTTATCCCCACTCTACCCAACCACCGCACTTCACCCAACCTCCCCACTCCACCCAACCTCCGCACTCCACTATACCTCCGCACTCCACCCAACCTTTGCACTCCACCCAACCTCCGCACTCCACCCAACCTCCCCACTTCAACCAACCTCCGCACTCCACTATACCTCCGCACACCACCCAACCTTTGCACTCCACCCAACCTCCGCACTCCACCCAACCTCCCCACTTCACCCAACCTCCGCACTTCACTATACCTCCGCACTCCACCCAACCTCCGCACTCTACCCAACGTCAGCACTCCACCCAACCTCCGCACTCCACCGAACTTCCGCACTTCATCCGACCTTCCCTCTTCACCCAACCTCCCCACTCCACACAACCTCCCCACTTCACTCAAATTCCCCACTCCACCCAACCTCCCCACTCCACCCAAACTCCCCACTCCAACCAACCTCCCCACTTCACCCAACCTCCCCAATTCACCCAACCTCCTCACTACACCCAACCTCCACACCCCACCCAACCTCCCCACTTCACCCAACCTCCCCACTTCACTCAAATTCCCCACTCCACCCAACCTCCCCACTCCACCCAACCTCCCCACTCCACCCAACCTCCCCTCTTCACCCAACCTCCCAAATTCACCCAACCTCCCCACTCCACCCGACCTCCCCACTCCACCCAACCTCCCCACTTCACCCAACCTCCCCAATTCACCAAACCTCCCCACTCCAACCAACCTCCGCACTTCACCCAACCTCTGCACTCCACCCAACCTCCCCACTCCACCCAACCTATCCACTCCACCGAACCTCCCCACTCCATCCAACATCACCACTTCACCAACCACCGCACTCCATCCAACCTCCCCACTCCACCCAACCTCCACACTCCACCCAACCTCCCCACTTCACCCAACCTCCCCAATTCACCCAACCTCCCCACTCCACCCAACCTCCGCACTTCACCCAAATTCTGCACTCCACCAAGCCTTCCCGCTACACCCAACCTATCCACTCCACCCAACCTCCCCATTCCACCCAACCTCACCACTTCACCAACCACCGCACTCCACCCAACCTCACCACTTCACCCAACCTCCGCACTCCACCCAACCTCCGCACTCCACCGAACTTCCGCACTTCATCCGACCTTCCCTCTTCACCCAACCTCCCCATGCCACCCAACCTCCCCACTCCACCCAACATCCCCACTCCATCCAACCTCCCCACTTCACGCAACCTCCCCAATTCACCCAACCTCCTCACTACACCCAACCTCCACACCCCACCCAACCTCCCCACTTCACCCAACCTCCCCACTCCACCCCAACCTCCCCACTTCACCCATCCTCCCAAATTCACCCAACCTCCCCACTCCACCCAACCTTCCCACTCTACCCTACCTCACCACTAAATCAACCACCGCACTCCACCCAACCTCACCACTTCACCAACCACCGCACTCCATCAAACCTCCGCACTCCACCCAACCTCCGCAATCCACCCAACTTCCGCACTCCACCCAACCTCCCCTCTCCACCCAACTTCCGCAGTCCACCCAACCTCCGCACTCCACCCAACCTCCGCATTCCACCCAACTTCCGCACTTCACCCGACCTCCCCACTTCACCCAACCTCCCCACTCCACCCAACCTCCCCACTTCACCCAAACTCCCCACTCCACCCAACCTCCCCACTCCACCAAACCTCCGCACTCAACCAAACCTCCGCACTCATCCCAACCTATCCATTCCACCCAACCTCCCCACTCCACCCAACTTCACCACTTCACCAACCACCGCACTCCATCCAACCTCCGCACTCCAGCCAACCTCCGCATTCCACCCAACTTCCGCACTCCACCCAACCTCCAAACTCCACCCAACTTCCCTATTCCACCCAACCTCCCCTCTCCACCCAACTTCCGCACTCCACCCAACCTCCGCACTCCACACAACCTCCGCACTCCACCGAACTTCCGCACTTCACCCGACCTCCCCACTTCACCCAACCTCCCCACTCCACCCAACCTCCCCACTTCACCCAACCTCCCCACTCCACCCAATCTCCCCACTCCACCCATCCTTCTCCCTCCACTCAACCTCCCCTCTCCACCCAACCTCCCCACTGCACCCAACCTCCCCACTTCACCCAACCTCCCCAATTCACCCAACCTCCCCACTCCACCCAACCTCCGCACTCCACCCAACCTTCCCTCTCCACCCAACTTCCGGACTCCACCCAACCTCCGCACTTCAACCAAAGTCTGCACTCCACCAAACCTTCCCGCTCCACCCAACCTATCCACTCCACCCAACCACCGCACTCCACCCAACCTCACCACTTCACCAACCACCGCACTCCATCCAACCTCCCCACTCCACCCAACCTCCTCACTCCACTCAACCTCTCCGCTCCATCCAACCTACGCACTCCACCCAACCTCCCCACTCCACCCAACCTCCGCAATCCACCCAACGTCCGCACTCCACCCAACCTCCCCTCTCCACCCAACTTCCGCACTCCACCAAACCTCCCCATTCCACTATTTATCCCCACTCTACCCAACCTCCGCACTCCACCCAACCTCCGCATTCCACCCAACTTCCGCACTCCACCCAACCTCCACACTCCACCCAACTTCCCTATTCCACCCAACCTCCCCTCTCCACCCAACTTCCGCACTCCACCCAGCCTCCGCACTCCACACAACCTCCGCACTCCACCGAACTTCCGCACTTCACTCGACCTCCCCACTTCACCCAACCTCCCCACTCCACCCAACCTCCCCACTTCAACCAAATTTCCCACTCCACGCATCCTCCCCACTCCACCCAATCTCCCCACTCCACCCAACCTCCCCACTCCACCCATCCTTCTCCCTCCACTCAACCTCCCCTCTCCACCCAACCTCCCCACTCCACCCAACCTCCCCACTTCACCCAACCTCCCAAATTCACCCAACCTCCCCACTCCACCCAACCTCCGCACTCCACCCAACCTTCCCTCTCCACCCAACTTTCGCACTCCACCCAACCTCCGCACTTCAACCAAAGTCTGCACTCCACCAAACCTTCCCGCTCCACCCAACCTATCCACTCCACCCAACCACCGCACTCCACCAAACCTCACCACTTCACCAACCACCGCACTCCATCCAACCTCCCCACTCCACCCAACCTCCTCACTCCTCTCAACCTCCCCTCTCCACCCAACTTCCGCACTCCACTCAACCTCCCCATTCCACTATTTATCCCCACTCTACCCAACCACCGCACTTCACCCAACCTCCCCACTCCACCCAACCTCCGCACTCCACTATACCTCCGCACTCCACCCAACCTTTGCACTCCACCCAACCTCCGCACTCCACCCAACCTCCCCACTTCACCCAACCTCCGCACTCCACTATACCTCCGCACACCACCCAACCTTTGCACTCCACCCAACCTCCGCACTCCACCCAACCTCCCCACTTCACCCAACCTCCGCACTCCACTATACCTCCGCACTCCACCCAACCTCCGCACTCTACCCAACGTCAGCACTCCACCCAACCTCCGCACTCCACCGAACTTCCGCACTTCATCCGACCTTCCCTCTTCACCCAACCTCCCCACTCCACCCAACCTCCCCACTTCACCCAACCTCCGCACTTCACCCAAATTCTGCACTCCACCAAACCTTCCCGCTACACCCAACCTATCCACTCCACCCAACCTCCCCATTCCACCCAACCTCACCACTTCACCAACCACCGCACTCCACCCAACCTCACCACTTCACCCAACCTTCGCACTCCACCCAACCTCCGCACTCCACCGAACTTCCGCACTTCATCCGACCTTCCCTCTTCACCCAACCTCCCCATGCCACCCAACCTCCCCACTCCACCCAACATCCCCACTCCATCCAACCTCCCCACTTCACGCAACCTCCCCAATTCACCCAACCTCCTCACTACACCCAACCTCCACACCCCACCCAACCTCCCCACTTCACCCAACCTCCCCACTCCACCCCAACCTCCCCACTTCACCCATCCTCCCAAATTCACCCAACCTCCCCACTCCACCCAACCTTCCCACTCTACCCTACCTCACCACTAAATCAACCACCGCACTCCACCCAACCTCACCACTTCACCAACCACCGCACTCCATCAAACCTCCGCACTCCACCCAACCTCCGCAATCCACCCAACTTCCGCACTCCACCCAACCTCCCCTCTCCACCCAACTTCCGCAGTCCACCCAACCTCCGCACTCCACCCAACCTCCGCATTCCACCCAACTTCCGCACTTCACCCGACCTCCCCACTTCACCCAACCTCCCCACTCCACCCAACCTCCCCACTTCAACCAAACTCCCCACTCCACCCAACCTCCCCACTCCACCAAACCTCCGCACTCAACCAAACCTCCGCACTCATCCCAACCTATCCATTCCACCCAACCTCCCCACTCCACCCAACTTCACCACTTCACCAACCACCGCACTCCATCCAACCTCCGCACTCCACCCAACCTCCGCATTCCACCCAACTTCCGCACTCCACCCAACCTCCAAACTCCACCCAACTTCCCTATTCCACCCAACCTCCCCTCTCCACCCAACTTCCGCACTCCACCCAACCTCCGCACTCCACACAACCTCCGCACTCCACCGAACTTCCGCACTTCACCCGACCTCCCCACTTCACCCAACCTCCCCACTCCACCCAACCTCCCCACTTCAACCAAATTTCCCACTCGACGCATCCTCCCCACTCCACCCAATCTCCCCACTCCACCCAACCTCCCCACTCCACCCATCCTTCTCCCTCCACTCAACCTCCCCTCTCCACCCAACCTCCCCACTGCACCCAACCTCCCCACTTCACCCAACCTCCCCAATTCACCCAACCTCCCCACTCCACCCAACCTCCGCACTCCACCCAACCTTCCCTCTCCACCCAACTTCCGCAATCCACCCAACGTCCGCACTCCACCCAACCTCCCCACTCCATCCAACCTATCCACTCCACCGAACCTCCCCACTCCATCCAACATCACCACTTCACCAACCACCACACTCCATCCAACCACCCCACTCCAACCAACCTCCACACTCCACCCAACCTCCCCACTTCACCCAACCTCCCCAATTCACCCAACCTCCACACTCCACACAACCTCCGCACCCAAAGTATGCACTCCACCAAACCTTCCCGCTACACCCAACCTATCCACTCCACCCAACCTCCCCACTCCACCCAACCTCACCACTTCACCAACCACCGCACTCCACCCAACCTCAGCACTTCACCCAACCTCCGCACTCCACCCAACCTCCCCACTCCACTCAACCTCCCCACTTCACCCAACCTCCCCAATTCACCCAACCTCTGCACTCCACCTAACCACCCCACTCCACCCAACCTATCCACTCCACCGAACCTCCCCTCTCCACCCAACTTCCGCACTCTACCCAACCTCCGCACTCCACCCAACCTCCCCACTCCACCCAACCTCCGCACTCCACTATACCTTCCCACTCCACCCAACCTTTGCACTCCACCCAACCGCCGCACTCTACCCAACCTTTGCACTCCACCCAACCTCCGCACTCCACACAACCTTCCCACTTCACCCAACCTCCGCACTCCACTATACCTCCGCACTCCACCCAACCGTTGCACTCCACCCAACATCCGCACTCCACCCAACCTCCGCACTCCACCCAACCTCCGCACTCCACACAACCTCCGCACTCCACCGAACTTCCGCACTTCACCCGACCTCCCCTCTTCACCCAACCTCCCCACTCCACCCAACCTCCCCACTCCACCCATCCTTCTCCCTCCACTCAACCTCCCCTCTCCACCCAACCTCCCCACTCCACCCAACCTCCCCACTTCTCCCAACCTCCCCAATTCACCCAACCTCCCCACTCCACCCAACCTCCGCACTCCACCCAACCTTCCCTCTCCACCCAACTTCCGCACTCCACCCAACCTCCGCACTTCACCCAAAGTCTGCACTCCATCAAACCTTCCCGCTCCACCCAACCTATCCACTCCACCCAACCACCGCACTCCACCCAACCTCACCACTTCACCAACCACCGCACTCCATCCAACCTCCCCACTCCACCCAACCTCTTCACTCCACTCAACCTCCCCTCTCCACCCAACTTCCGCACTCCACTCAACCTCCCCATTCCACTATTTATCCCCACTCTACCCAACCACCGCACTTCACCCAACCTCCCCACTCCACCCTACCTCCGCACTCCACTATACCTCCGCACTCCACCCAACCTTTGCACTCCACCCAACCTCCGCACTCCACCCAACCTCCCCACTTCACCCAACCTCCGCACTCCACTATACCTCCGCACACCACCCAACCTTTGCACTCCACCCAACCTCCGCACTCCACCCAACCTCCCCACTTCACCCAACCTCCGCACTCCACTATACCTCCGCACTCCACCCAACCTCCGCACTCTACCCAACGTCAGCACTCCACCCAACCTCCGCACTCCACCGAACTTCCGCACTTCATCCGACCTTCCCTCTTCACCCAACCTCCCCACTCCACCCAACCTCCCCACTTCACTCAAATTCCACACTCCACCCAACCTCCCCACTCCACCCAATCTCCCCACTCCACCCAACCTCCCCACTTCACCTAACCTCCCCAATTCACCCAACCTCCTCACTACACCCAACCTCCACACCCCACCCAACCTCCAAACTTCACCCAACCTCCCCACTACACTCAAATTCCCCACTCCACCCAACCTCCCCACTCCACCCAACCTCCCCACTCCACCCAACCTCCTCTCTTCACCCAACCTCCCAAATTCACCCAACCTCCCCACTCCACCCGACCTCCCCACTCCACCCAACCTCCCCACTTCACCCAACCTCCCCAATTCACCAAACCTCCCCACTCCAACCAACCTCCGCACTTCACCCAACCTCTGCACTCCACCCAACCTCCCCACTCCACCCAACCTATCCACTCCACCGAACCTCCCCACTCCATCCAACATCACCACTTCACCAACCACCGCACTCCATCCAACCTCCCCACTCCACCCAACCTCCACACTCCACCCAACCTCCCCACTTCACCCAACCTCCCCAATTCACCCAACCTCCCCACCCCACCCAACCACCGCACTTCACCCAAAGTCTGCACTCCACCAAACCTTCCCGCTACACCCAACCTATCCACCCCACCCAACCTCCCCATTCCACCCAACCTCACCACTTCACCAACCACCGCACTCCACCCAACCTCACCACTTCACCCAACCTCCGCACTCCACCCAACCTCCGCACTCCACCGAACTTCCGCACTTCATCCGACCTTCCCTCTTCACCCAACCTCCCCATGCCACCCAACCTCCCCACTCCACCCAACATCCCCACTCCATCCAACCTCCCCACTTCACGCAACCTCCCCAATTCACCCAACCTCCTCACTACACCCAACCTCCACACCCCACCCAACCTCCCCACTTCACCCAACCTCCCCACTTCACTCAAATTCCCCACCCCACCCAACCTCCCCACTCCACCCAACCTCCCCACTCCACCCCAACCTCCCCACTTCACCCATCCTCCCAAATTCACCCAACCTCCCCACTCCACCCAACCTTCCCACTCTACCCTACCTCACCACTAAATCAACCACCGCACTCCACCCAACCTCACCACTTCACCAACCACCGCACTCCATCAAACCTCCGCACTCCACCCAACCTCCGCAATCCACCCAACTTCCGCATTCCACCCAACCTCCCCTCTCCACCCAACTTCCGCAGTCCACCCAACCTCCGCACTCCACCCAACATCCGCATTCCACCCAACTTCCGCACTTCATCCGACCTCCCCACTTCACCCAACCTCCCCACTCCACCCATCCTCCCCACTTCAACCAAATTTCCCACTCGACGCATCCTCCCCACTCCACCCAATCTCCCCACTCCACCCAAACTCCCCACTCCACCCATCCTTCTCCCTCCACTCAACCTCCCCTCTCCACCCAACCTCCCCACTCCACCCAACCTCCCCACTTCACCCAACCTCCCCAATTCACCCAACCTCCCCACTCCACCCAACCTCCGCACTCCACCCAACCTTCCCTCTCCACCCAACTTCCGCACTCCACCCAACCTCCGCACTTCAACCAAAGTCTACACTCCACCAAACCTTCCCGCTCCACCCAACCTATCCACTCCAACCAACCACCGCACTCCACCCAACCTCACCACTTCACCAACCACCGCACTCCATCCAACCTCCCCACTCCACCCAACCTCCTCACTCCACTCAACCTCCCCTCTCCACCCAACTTCCGCACTCCACTCAACCTCCCCATTCCACTATTTATCCCCACTCTACCCAACCACCGCACTTCACCCAACCTCCCCACTCCACCCAACCTCCGCACTCCACTATACCTCCGCACTCCACCCAACCTTTGCACTCCACCCAACCTCCGCACTCCACCCAACCTCCCCACTTCACCCAACCTCCGCACTCCACTATACCTCCGCACACCACCCAACCTTTGCACTCCACCCAACCTCCGCACTCCACCCAACCTCCCCACTTCACCCAACCTCCGCACTTCACTATACCTCCGCACTCCACCCAACCTCCGCACTCTACCCAACGTCAGCACTCCACCCAACCTCCGCACTCCACCGAACTTCCGCACTTCATCCGACCTTCCCTCTTCACCCAACCTCCCCACTCCACACAACCTCCCCACTTCACTCAAATTCCCCACTCCACCCAACCTCCCCACTCCACCCAAACTCCCCACTCCAACCAACCTCCCCACTTCACCCAACCTCCCCAATTCACCCAACCTCCTCACTACACCCAACCTCCACACCCCACCCAACCTCCCCACTTCACCCAACCTCCCCACTTCACTCAAATTCCCCACTCCACCCAACCTCCCCACTCCACCCAACCTCCCCACTCCACCCAACCTCCCCTCTTCACCCAACCTCCCAAATTCACCCAACCTCCCCACTCCACCCGACCTCCCCACTCCACCCAACCTCCCCACTTCACCCAACCTCCCCAATTCACCAAACCTCCCCACTCCAACCAACCTCCGCACTTCACCCAACCTCTGCACTCCACCCAACCTCCCCACTCCACCCAACCTATCCACTCCACCGAACCTCCCCACTCCATCCAACATCACCACTTCACCAACCACCGCACTCCATCCAACCTCCCCACTCCACCCAACCTCCACACTCCACCCAACCTCCCCACTTCACCCAACCTCCCCAATTCACCCAACCTCCCCACTCCACCCAACCTCCGCACTTCACCCAAATTCTGCACTCCACCAAGCCTTCCCGCTACACCCAACCTATCCACTCCACCCAACCTCCCCATTCCACCCAACCTCACCACTTCACCAACCACCGCACTCCACCCAACCTCACCACTTCACCCAACCTCCGCACTCCACCCAACCTCCGCACTCCACCGAACTTCCGCACTTCATCCGACCTTCCCTCTTCACCCAACCTCCCCATGCCACCCAACCTCCCCACTCCACCCAACATCCCCACTCCATCCAACCTCCCCACTTCACGCAACCTCCCCAATTCACCCAACCTCCTCACTACACCCAACCTCCACACCCCACCCAACCTCCCCACTTCACCCAACCTCCCCACTCCACCCCAACCTCCCCACTTCACCCATCCTCCCAAATTCACCCAACCTCCCCACTCCACCCAACCTTCCCACTCTACCCTACCTCACCACTAAATCAACCACCGCACTCCACCCAACCTCACCACTTCACCAACCACCGCACTCCATCAAACCTCCGCACTCCACCCAACCTCCGCAATCCACCCAACTTCCGCACTCCACCCAACCTCCCCTCTCCACCCAACTTCCGCAGTCCACCCAACCTCCGCACTCCACCCAACCTCCGCATTCCACCCAACTTCCGCACTTCACCCGACCTCCCCACTTCACCCAACCTCCCCACTCCACCCAACCTCCCCACTTCACCCAAACTCCCCACTCCACCCAACCTCCCCACTCCACCAAACCTCCGCACTCAACCAAACCTCCGCACTCATCCCAACCTATCCATTCCACCCAACCTCCCCACTCCACCCAACTTCACCACTTCACCAACCACCGCACTCCATCCAACCTCCGCACTCCAGCCAACCTCCGCATTCCACCCAACTTCCGCACTCCACCCAACCTCCAAACTCCACCCAACTTCCCTATTCCACCCAACCTCCCCTCTCCACCCAACTTCCGCACTCCACCCAACCTCCGCTCTCCACACAACCTCCGCACTCCACCGAACTTCCGCACTTCACCCGACCTCCCCACTTCACCCAACCTCCCCACTCCACCCAACCTCCCCACTTCAACCAAATTTCCCACTCGACGCATCCTCCCCACTCCACCCAATCTCCCCACTCCACCCAACCTCCCCACTCCACCCATCCTTCTCCCTCCACTCAACCTCCCCTCTCCACCCAACCTCCCCACTGCACCCAACCTCCCCACTTCACCCAACCTCCCCAATTCACCCAACCTCCCCACTCCACCCAACCTCCGCACTCCACCCAACCTTCCCTCTCCACCCAACTTCCGCA
Organism: Oasisia sp. SBJ-2009; assembly: GCA_964017155.1. Classification (NCBI taxonomy): domain Eukaryota; kingdom Metazoa; phylum Annelida; class Polychaeta; order Sabellida; family Siboglinidae; genus Oasisia; species Oasisia sp. SBJ-2009. The sequence continues at coordinate 12,428,500 of OZ024866.1, forward strand.
CTCCACCCAACCTCCGCACTTCAACCAAAGTCTGCACTCCACCAAACCTTCCCGCTCCACCCAACCTATCCACTCCACCCAACCACCGCACTCCACCCAACCTCACCACTTCACCAACCACCGCACTCCATCCAACCTCCCCACTCCACCCAACCTCCTCACTCCACTCAACCTCTCCGCTCCATCCAACCTACGCACTCCACCCAACCTCCCCACTCCACCCAACCTCCGCAATCCACCCAACTTCCGCACTCCACCAAACCTCCCCATTCCACTATTTATCCCCACTCTACCCAACCTCCGCACTCCACCCAACCTCCGCATTCCACCCAACTTCCGCACTCCACCCAACCTCCACACTCCACCCAACTTCCCTATTCCACCCAACCTCCCCTCTCCACCCAACTTCCGCACTCCACCCAGCCTCCGCACTCCACACAACCTCCGCACTCCACCGAACTTCCGCACTTCACTCGACCTCCCCACTTCACCCTACCTCCCCACTCCACCCAACCTCCCCACTTCAACCAAATTTCCCACTCCACGCATCCTCCCCACTCCACCCAATCTCCCCACTCCACCCAACCTCCCCACTCCACCCATCCTTCTCCCTCCACTCAACCTCCCCTCTCCACCCAACCTCCCCACTCCACCCAACCTCCCGACTTCACCCAACCTCCCCAATTCACCCAACCTCCCCACTCCACCCAACCTCCGCACTCCACCCAACCTTCCCTCTCCACCCAACTTCCGCACTCCACCCAACCTCCGCACTTCAACCAAAGTCTACACTCCACCAAACCTTCCCGCTCCACCCAACCTATCCACTCCACCCAACCACCGCACTCCACCCAACCTCACCACTTCACCAACCACCGCACTCCATCCAACCTCCCCACTCCACCCAACCTCCTCACTCCACTCAACCTCCCCTCTCCACCCAACTTCCGCACTCCACTCAACCTCCCCATTCCACTATTTATCCCCACTCTACCCAACCACCGCACTTCACCCAACCTCCCCACTCCACCCAACCTCCGCACTCCACTATACCTCCGCACTCCACCCAACCTTTGCACTCCACCCAACCTCCGCACTCCACCCAACCTCCCCACTTCACCCAACCTCCGCACTCCACTATACCTCCGCACACCACCCAACCTTTGCACTCCACCCAACCTCCCCAATTCACCCAACCTCCTCACTACACCCAACCTCCACACCCCACCCAACCTCCCCACTTCACCCAACCTCCCCACTTCACTCAAATTCCCCACTCCACCCAACCTCCCCACTCCACCCATCCTTCTCCCTCCACTCAACCTCCCCTCTCCACCCAACCTCCCCACTCCACCCAACCTCCCCACTTCACCCAACCTCCCCAATTCACCCAACCTCCCCACTCCACCCAACCTCCGCACTCCACCCAACCTTCCCTCTCCACCCAACTTCCGCACTCCACCCAACCTCCGCACTTCAACCAAAGTCTACACTCCACCAAACCTTCCCGCTCCACCCAACCTATCCACTCCACCCAACCACCGCACTCCACCCAACCTCACCACTTCACCAACCACCGCACTCCATCCAACCTCCCCACTCCACCCAACCTCCTCACTCCACTCAACCTCCCCTCTCCACCCAACTTCCGCACTCCACTCAACCTCCCCATTCCACTATTTATCCCCACTCTACCCAACCACCGCACTTCACCCAACCTCCCCACTCCACCCAACCTCCGCACTCCACTATACCTCCGCACTCCACCCAACCTTTGCACTCCACCCAACCTCCGCACTCCATCCAACCTCCCCACTCCACCCAACCTCCTCACTCCACTCAACCTCTCCGCTCCATCCAACCTACGCACTCCACCCAACCTCCCCACTCCACCCAATCTCCGCAATCCACCCAACGTCCGCACTCCACCCAACCTCCCCTCTCCACCCAACTTCCGCACTCCACCAAACCTCCCCATTCCACTATTTATCCCCACTCTACCCAACCTCCGCACTCCACCCAACCTCCGCATTCCACCCAACTTCCGCACTCCACCCAACCTCCACACTCCACCCAACTTCCCTATTCCACCCAACCTCCCCTCTCCACCCAACTTCCGCACTCCACCCAGCCTCCGCACTCCACACAACCTCCGCACTCCACCGAACTTCCGCACTTCACTCGACCTCCCCACTTCACCCAACCTCCCCACTCCACCCAACCTCCCCACTTCAACCAAATTTCCCACTCCACGCATCCTCCCCACTCCACCCAATCTCCCCACTCCACCCAACCTCCCCACTCCACCCATCCTTCTCCCTCCACTCAACCTCCCCTCTCCACCCAACCTCCCCACTCCACCCAACCTCCGCACTCCACCCAACCTTCCCTCTCCACCCAACTTTCGCACTCCACCCAACCTCCGCACTTCAACCAAAGTCTGCACTCCACCAAACCTTCCCGCTCCACCCAACCTATCCACTCCACCCAACCACCGCACTCCACCCAACCTCACCACTTCACCAACCACCGCACTCCATCCAACCTCCCCACTCCACCCAACCTCCTCACTCCACTCAACCTCCCCTCTCCACCCAACTTCCGCACTCCACTCAACCTCCCCATTCCACTATTTATCCCCACTCTACCCAACCACCGCACTTCACCCAACCTCCCCACTCCACCCAACCTCCGCACTCCACTATACCTCCGCACTCCACCCAACCTTTGCACTCCACCCAACCTCCGCACTCCACCCAACCTCCCCACTTCACCCAACCTCCGCACTCCACTATACCTCCGCACTCCACCCAACCTCCGCACTCTACCCAACGTCAGCACTCCACCCAACCTCCGCACTCCACCGAACTTCCGCACTTCATCCGACCTTCCCTCTTCACCCAACCTCCCCACTCCACCCAACCTCCCCACTTCACCCAACCTCCGCACTTCACCCAAATTCTGCACTCCACCAAACCTTCCCGCTACACCCAACCTATCCACTCCACCCAACCTCCCCATTCCACCCAACCTCACCACTTCACCAACCACCGCACTCCACCCAACCTCACCACTTCACCCAACCTCCGCACTCCACCCAACCTCCGCACTCCACCGAACTTCCGCACTTCATCCGACCTTCCCTCTTCACCCAACCTCCCCATGCCACCCAACCTCCCCACTCCACCCAACATCCCCACTCCATCCAACCTCCCCACTTCACGCAACCTCCCCAATTCACCCAACCTCCTCACTACACCCAACCTCCACACCCCACCCAACCTCCCCACTTCACCCAACCTCCCCACTCCACCCCAACCTCCCCACTTCACCCATCCTCCCAAATTCACCCAACCTCCCCACTCCACCCAACCTTCCCACTCTACCCTACCTCACCACTAAATCAACCACCGCACTCCACCCAACCTCACCACTTCACCAACCACCGCACTCCATCAAACCTCCGCACTCCACCCAACCTCCGCAATCCACCCAACTTCCGCACTCCACCCAACCTCCCCTCTCCACCCAACTTCCGCAGTCCACCCAACCTCCGCACTCCACCCAACCTCCGCATTCCACCCAACTTCCGCACTTCACCCGACCTCCCCACTTCACCCAACCTCCCCACTCCACCCAACCTCCCCACTTCACCCAAACTCCCCACTCCACCCAACCTCCCCACTTCACCCAAGCTCCCCACTCCACCCAACCTCCCCACTCCACCCAACCTCCCCACTCCACCCAACTTCACCACTTCACCAACCACCGCACTCCATCCAACCTCCGCACTCCACCCAACCTCCGCACTCCACACAACCTCCGCACTCCACCGAACTTCCGCACTTCACCCGACCTCCCCACTTCACCCAACCTCCCCACTCCACCCAACCTCCCCACTTCAACCAAATTTCCCACTCGACGCATCCTCCCCACTCCACCCAATCTTCCCACTCCACCCAACCTCCCCACTCCACCCATCCTTCTCCCTCCAATCAACCTCCCCTCTCCACCCAACCTCCCCACTGCACCCAACCTCCCCACTTCACCCAACCTCCCCAATTCACCCAACCTCCCCACTCCACCCAACCTCCGCACTCCACCCAACCTTCCCTCTCCACCCAACTTCCGCACTCCACCCAACCTCCGCACTTCAACCAAAGTCTGCACTCCACCAAACCTTCCCGCTCCACCCAACCTTTCCACTCCACCCAACCACCGCACTCCACCCAACCTCACCACTTCACCAACCACCGCACTCCATCCAACCTCCCCACTCCACCCAACCTCCTCACTCCACTCAACCTCTCCGCTCCATCCAACCTACGCACTCCACCCAACCTCCCCACTCCACCCAACCTCCGTAATCCACCCAACGTCCGCACTCCACCCAACCTCCCCTCTCCACCCAACTTCCGCACTCCACCAAACCTCCCCATTCCACTATTTATCCCCACTCTACCCAACCTCCGCACTCCACCCAACCTCCGCATTCCACCCAACTTCCGCACTCCACCCAACCTCCGCACTCCACCCAACCTCCCCACTTCACCCAACCTCCGCACTCCACTATACCTCCGCACACCACCCAACCTTTGCACTCCACCCAACCTCCGCACTCCACCCAACCTCCCCACTTCACCCAACCTCCGCACTCCACTATACCTCCGCACTCCACCCAACCTCCGCACTCTACCCAACGTCAGCACTCCACCCAACCTCCGCACTCCACCGAACTTCCGCACTTCATCCGACCTTCCCTCTTCACCCAACCTCCCCACTCCACCCAACCTCCCCACTTCACTCAAATTCCCCACTCCACCCAACCTCCCCACTCCACCCAATCTCCCCACTCCAACCAACCTCCCCACTTCACCCAACCTCCCCAATTCACCCAACCTCCTCATTACACCCAACCTCCACACCCCACCCAACCTCCCCACTTCACCCAACCTCCCCACTTCACTCAAATTCCCCACTCCACCCAACCTCCCCACTCCACCCAACCTCCCCACTCCACCCAACCTCCCCTCTTCACCCAACCTCCCAAATTCACCCAACCTCCCCACTCCACCCGACCTCCCCACTCCACCCAACCTCCCCACTTCACCCAACCTCCCCAATTCACCAAACCTCCCCACTCCAACCAACCTCCGCACTTCACCCAACCTCTGCACTCCACCCAACCTCCCCACTCCATCCAACATCACCACTTCACCAACCACCGCACTCCATCCAACCTCCCCACTCCACCCAACCTCCACACTCCACCCAACCTCCCCACTTCACCCAACCTCCCCAATTCACCCAACCTCCCCACTCCACCCAACCTCCGCACTTCACCCAAATTCTGCACTCCACCAAACCTTCCCGCTACACCCAACCTATCCACTCCACCCAACCTCCCCATTCCACCCAACCTCACCACTTCACCAACCACCGCACTCCACCCAACCTCACCACTTCACCCAACCTCCGCACTCCACCCAACCTCCGCACTCCACCGAACTTCCGCACTTCATCCGACCTTCCCTCTTCACCCAACCTCCCCATGCCACCCAACCTCCCCACTCCACCCAACATCCCCACTCCATCCAACCTCCCCACTTCACGCAACCTCCCCAATTCACCCAACCTCCTCACTACACCCAACCTCCACACCCCACCCAACCTCCCCACTCCACCCCAACCTCCCCACTTCACCCATCCTCCCAAATTCACCCAACCTCCCCACTCCACCCAACCTTCCCACTCTACCCTACCTCACCACTAAATCAACCACCGCACTCCACCCAACCCCACCACTTCACCAACCACCGCACTCCATCAAACCTCCGCACTCCACCCAACCTCCGCAATCCACCCAACTTCCGCACTCCACCCAACCTCCCCTCTCCACCCAACTTCCGCAGTCCACCCAACCTCCGCACTCCACCCAACCTCCGCATTCCACCCAACTTCCGCACTTCACCCGACCTCCCCACTTCACCCAACCTCCCCACTCCACCCAACCTCCCCACTTCACCCAAACTCCCCACTCCACCCAACCTCCCCACTTCACCCAAACTCCCCACTCCACCCAACCTCCCCACTCCACCCAACCTCCCCACTCCACCCAACTTCACCACTTCACCAACCACCGCACTCCATCCAACCTCCGCACTCCACCCAACCTCCGCATTCCACCCAACTTCCGCACTCCACCCAACCTCCAAACTCCACCCAACTTCCCTATTCCACCCAACCTCCCCTCTCCACCCAACTTCCGCACTCCACCCAACCTCCGCACTCCACACAACCTCCGCACTCCACCGAACTTCCGCACTTCACCCGACCTCCCCACTTCACCCAACCTCCCCACTCCACCCAACCTCCCCACTTCAACCAAATTTCCCACTCGACGCATCCTCCCCACTCCACCCAATCTTCCCACTCCACCCAACCTCCCCACTCCACCCATCCTTCTCCCTCCAATCAACCTCCCCTCTCCACCCAACCTCCCCACTGCACCCAACCTCCCCACTTCACCCAACCTCCCCAATTCACCCAACCTCCCCACTCCACCCAACCTCCGCACTCCACCCAACCTTCCCTCTCCACCCAACTTCCGCACTCCACCCAACCTCCGCACTTCAACCAAAGTCTGCACTCCACCAAACCTTCCCGCTCCACCCAACCTATCCACTCCACCCAACCACCGCACTCCACCCAACCTCACCACTTCACCAACCACCGCACTCCATCCAACCTCCCCACTCCACCCAACCTCCTCACTCCACTCAACCTCTCCGCTCCATCCAACCTACGCACTCCACCCAACCTCCCCACTCCACCCAACCTCCGCAATCCACCCAACGTCCGCACTCCACCCAACCTCCCCTCTCCACCCAACTTCCGCACTCCACCAAACCTCCCCATTCCACTATTTATCCCCACTCTACCCAACCTCCGCACTCCACCCAACCTCCGCATTCCACCCAACTTCCGCACTCCACCCAACCTCCGCACTCCACCCAACCTCCCCACTTCACCCAACCTCCGCACTCCACTATACCTCCGCACACCACCCAACCTTTGCACTCCACCCAACCTCCGCACTCCACCCAACCTCCCCACTTCACCCAACCTCCGCACTCCACTATACCTCCGCACTCCACCCAACCTCCGCACTCTACCCAACGTCAGCACTCCACCCAACCTCCGCACTCCACCGAACTTCCGCACTTCATCCGACCTTCCCTCTTCACCCAACCTCCCCACTCCACCCAACCTCCCCACTTCACTCAAATTCCCCACTCCACCCAACCTCCCCACTCCACCCAATCTCCCCACTCCAACCAACCTCCCCACTTCACCCAACCTCCCCAATTCACCCAACCTCCTCACTACACCCAACCTCCACACCCCACCCAACCTCCCCACTTCACCCAACCTCCCCACTTCACTCAAATTCCCCACTCCACCCAACCTCCCCACTCCACCCAACCTCCCCACTCCACCCAACCTCCCCTCTTCACCCAACCTCCCAAATTCACCCAACCTCCCCACTCCACCCGACCTCCCCACTCCACCCAACCTCCCCACTTCACCCAACCTCCCCAATTCACCAAACCTCCCCACTCCAACCAACCTCCGCACTTCACCCAACCTCTGCACTCCACCCAACCTCCCCACTCCACCCAACCTATCCACTCCACCGAACCTCCCCACTCCATCCAACATCACCACTTCACCAACCACCGCACTCCATCCAACCTCCCCACTCCACCCAACCTCCACACTCCACCCAACCTCCCCACTTCACCCAACCTCCCCAATTCACCCAACCTCCCCACTCCACCCAACCTCCGCACTTCACCCAAATTCTGCACTCCACCAAACCTTCCCGCTACACCCAACCTATCCACTCCACCCAAACTCCCCATTCCACCCAACCTCACCACTTCACCAACCACCGCACTCCACCCAACCTCACCACTTCACCCAACCTCCGCACTCCACCCAACCTCCGCACTCCACCGAACTTCCGCACTTCATCCGACCTTCCCTCTTCACCCAACCTCCCCATGCCACCCAACCTCCCCACTCCACCCAACATCCCCACTCCATCCAACCTCCCCACTTCACGCAACCTCCCCAATTCACCCAACCTCCTCACTACACCCAACCTCCACACCCCACCCAACCTCCCCACTTCACCCAACCTCCCCACTTCACTCAAATTCCCCACCCCACCCAACCTCCCCACTCCACCCAACCTCCCCACTCCACCCCAACCTCCCCACTTCACCCATCCTCCCAAATTCACCCAACCTCCCCACTCCACCCAACCTTCCCACTCTACCCTACCTCACCACTAAATCAACCACCGCACTCCACCCAACCCCACCACTTCACCAACCACCGCACTCCATCAAACCTCCGCACTCCACCCAACCTCCGCAATCCACCCAACTTCCGCACTCCACCCAACCTCCCCTCTCCACCCAACTTCCGCAGTCCACCCAACCTCCGCACTCCACCCAACCTCCGCATTCCACCCAACTTCCGCACTTCACCCGACCTCCCCACTTCACCCAACCTCCCCACTCCACCCAACCTCCCCACTTCACCCAAACTCCCCACTCCACCCAACCTCCCCACTCCACCAAACCTCCGCACTCAACCAAACCTCCGCACTCATCCCAACCTATCCATTCCACCCAACCTCCCCACTCCACCCAACTTCACCACTTCACCAACCACCGCACTCCATCCAACCTCCGCACTCCACCCAACCTCCGCATTCCACCCAACTTCCGCACTCCACCCAACCTCCAAACTCCACCCAACTTCCCTATTCCACCCAACCTCCCCTCTCCACCCAACTTCCGCACTCCACCCAACCTCCGCACTCCACACAACCTCCGCACTCCACCGAACTTCCGCACTTCACCCGACCTCCCCACTTCACCCAACCTCCCCACTCCACCCAACCTCCCCACTTCAACCAAATTTCCCACTCGACGCATCCTCCCCACTCCACCCAATCTCCCCACTCCACCCAACCTCCCCACTCCACCCATCCTTCTCCCTCCACTCAACCTCCCCTCTCCACCCAACCTCCCCACTGCACCCAACCTCCCCACTTCACCCAACCTCCCCAATTCACCCAACCTCCCCACTCCGCCCAACCTCCGCACTCCACCCAACCTTCCCTCTCCACCCAACTTCCGCACTCCACCCAACCTCCGCACTTCAACCAAAGTCTGCACTCCACCAAACTTTCCCGCTCCACCCAACCTATCCACTCCACCCAACCACCGCACTCCACCCAACCTCACCACTTCACCAACCACCGCACTCCATCCAACCTCCCCACTCCACCCAACCTCCTCACTCCACTCAACCTCTCCGCTCCATCCAACCTACGCACTCCACCCAACCTCCCCTCTCCACCCAACTTCCGCACTCCACCAAACCTCCCCATTCCACTATTTATCCCCACTCTACCCAACCTCCGCACTCCACCCAACCTCCGCATTCCACCCAACTTCCGCACTCCACCCAACCTCCACACTCCACCCAACTTCCCTATTCCACCCAACCTCCCCTCTCCACCCAACTTCCGCACTCCACCCAGCCTCCGCACTCCACACAACCTCCGCACTCCCCCGAACTTCCGCACTTCACACGACCTCCCCACTTCACCCAACCTCCCCACTCCACCCAATCTCCCCACTCCACCCAACCTCCCCACTCCACCCATCCTTCTCCCTCCACTCAACCTCCCCTCTCCACCCAACCTCCCCACTCCACCGAACTTCCGCACTTCATCCGACCTTCCCTCTTCACCCAACCTCCCCACTCCACACAACCTCCCCACTTCACTCAAATTCCCCACTCCACCCAACCTCCCCACTCCACCCAATCTCCCCACTCCAACCAACCTCCCCACTTCACCCAACCTCCCCAATTCACCCAACCTCCTCACTACACCCAACCTCCACACCCCACCCAACCTCCCCACTTCACCCAACCTCCCCACTTCACTCAAATTCCCCACTCCACCCAACCTCCCCACTCCACCCAACCTCCCCACTCCACCCAACCTCCCCTCTTCACCCAACCTCCCAAATTCACCCAACCTCCCCACTCCACCCGACCTCCCCACTCCACCCAACCTCCCCACTTCACCCAACCTCCCCAATTCACCAAACCTCCCCACTCCAACCAACCTCCGCACTTCACCCAACCTCTGCACTCCACCCAACCTCCCCACTCCACCCAACCTATCCACTCCACCGAACCTCCCCACTTCACCAACCACCGCACTCCAACCAACCTCCCCACTCCACCCAACCTCCACACTCCACCCAACCTCCCCACTTCACCCAACCTCCCCAATTCACCCAACCTCCCCACTCCACCCAACCTCCGCACTTCACCCAAATTCTGCACTCCACCAAACCTTCCCGCTACACCCAACCTATCCACTCCACCCAACCTCCCCATTCCACCCAACCTCACCACTTCACCAACCACCGCACTCCACCCAACCTCACCACTTCACCCAACCTCCGCACTCCACCCAACCTCCGCACTCCACCGAACTTCCGCACTTCATCCGACCTTCCCTCTTCACCCAACCTCCCCATGCCACCCAACCTCCCCACTCCACCCAACATCCCCACTCCATCCAACCTCCCCACTTCACGCAACCTCCCCAATTCACCCAACCTCCTCACTACACCCAACCTCCACACCCCACCCAACCTCCCCACTTCACCCAACCTCCCCACTTCACTCAAATTCCCCACCCCACCCAACCTCCCCACTCCACCCAACCTCCCCACTCCACCCCAACCTCCCCACTTCACCCATCCTCCCAAATTCACCCAACCTCCCCACTCCACCCAACCTTCCCACTCTACCCTACCTCACCACTAAATCAACCACCGCACTCCACCCAACCCCACCACTTCACCAACCACCGCACTCCATCAAACCTCCGCACTCCACCCAACCTCCGCAATCCACCCAACTTCCGCACTCCACCCAACCTCCCCTCTCCACCCAACTTCCGCAGTCCACCCAACCTCCGCACTCCACCCAACCTCCGCATTCCACCCAACTTCCGCACTTCACCCGACCTCCCCACTTCACCCAACCTCCCCACTCCACCCAACCTCCCCACTTCACCCAAACTCCCCACTCCACCCAACCTCCCCACTCCACCAAACCTCCGCACTCAACCAAACCTCCGCACTCATCCCAACCTATCCATTCCACCCAACCTCCCCACTCCACCCAACTTCACCACTTCACCAACCACCGCACTCCATCCAACCTCCGCACTCCACCCAACCTCCGCATTCCACCCAACTTCCGCACTCCACCCAACCTCCAAACTCCACCCAACTTCCCTATTCCACCCAACCTCCCCTCTCCACCCAACTTCCGCACTCCACCCAACCTCCGCACTCCACACAACCTCCGCACTCCACCGAACTTCCGCACTTCACCCGACCTCCCCACTTCACCCAACCTCCCCACTCCACCCAACCTCCCCACTTCAACCAAATTTCCCACTCGACGCATCCTCCCCACTCCACCCAATCTCCCCACTCCACCCAACCTCCCCACTCCACCCATCCTTCTCCCTCCACTCAACCTCCCCTCTCCACCCAACCTCCCCACTGCACCCAACCTCTCCACTTCACCCAACCTCCCCAATTCACCCAACCTCCCCACTCCGCCCAACCTCCGCACTCCACCCAACCTTCCCTCTCCACCCAACTTCCGCACCCCACCCAACCTCCGCACTTCAACCAAAGTCTGCACTCCACCAAACTTTCCCGCTCCACCCAACCTATCCACTCCACCCAACCACCGCACTCCACCCAACCTCACCACTTCACCAACCACCGCACTCCATCCAACCTCCCCACTCCACCCAACCTCCTCACTCCACTCAACCTCTCCGCTCCATCCAACCTACGCACTCCACCCAACCTCCCCTCTCCACCCAACTTCCGCACTCCACCAAACCTCCCCATTCCACTATTTATCCCCACTCTACCCAACCTCCGCACTCCACCCAACCTCCGCATTCCACCCAACTTCCGCACTCCACCCAACCTCCACACTCCACCCAACTTCCCTATTCCACCCAACCTCCCCTCTCCACCCAACTTCCGCACTCCACCCAGCCTCCGCACTCCACACAACCTCCGCACTCCACCGAACTTCCGCACTTCACACGACCTCCCCACTTCACCCAACCTCCCCACTCCACCCAATCTCCCCACTCCACCCAACCTCCCCACTCCACCCATCCTTCTCCCTCCACTCAACCTCCCCTCTCCACCCAACCTCCCCACTCCACCGAACTTCCGCACTTCATCCGACCTTCCCTCTTCACCCAACCTCCCCACTCCACACAACCTCCCCACTTCACTCAAATTCCCCACTCCACCCAACCTCCCCACTCCACCCAATCTCCCCACTCCAACCAACCTCCCCACTTCACCCAACCTCCCCAATTCACCCAACCTCCTCACTACACCCAACCTCCACACCCCACCCAACCTCCCCACTTCACCCAACCTCCCCACTTCACTCAAATTCCCCACTCCACCCAACCTCCCCACTCCACCCAACCTCCCCACTCCACCCAACCTCCCCTCTTCACCCAACCTCCCAAATTCACCCAACCTCCCCACTCCACCCGACCTCCCCACTCCACCCAACCTCCCCACTTCACCCAACCTCCCCAATTCACCAAACCTCCCCACTCCAACCAACCTCCGCACTTCACCCAACCTCTGCACTCCACCCAACCTCCCCACTCCACCCAACCTATCCACTCCACCGAACCTCCCCACTTCACCAACCACCGCACTCCAACCAACCTCCCCACTCCACCCAACCTCCACACTCCACCCAACCTCCCCACTTCACCCAACCTCCCCAATTCACCCAACCTCCCCACTCCACCCAACCTCCGCACTTCACCCAAATTCTGCACTCCACCAAACCTTCCCGCTACACCCAACCTATCCACTCCACCCAACCTCCCCATTCCACCCAACCTCACCACTTCACCAACCACCGCACTCCACCCAACCTCACCACTTCACCCAACCTCCGCACTCCACCCAACCTCCGCACTCCACCGAACTTCCGCACTTCATCCGACCTTCCCTCTTCACCCAACCTCCCCATGCCACCCAACCTCCCCACTCCACCCAACATCCCCACTCCATCCAACCTCCCCACTTCACGCAACCTCCCCAATTCACCCAACCTCCTCACTACACCCAACCTCCACACCCCACCCAACCTCCCCACTTCACCCAACCTCCCCACTCCACCCCAACCTCCCCACTTCACCCATCCTCCCAAATTCACCCAACCTCCCCACTCCACCCAACCTTCCCACTCTACCCTACCTCACCACTAAATCAACCACCGCACTCCACCCAACCTCACCACTTCACCAACCACCGCACTCCATCAAACCTCCGCACTCCACCCAACCTCCGCAATCCACCCAACTTCCGCACTCCACCCAACCTCCCCTCTCCACCCAACTTCCGCAGTCCACCCAACCTCCGCACTCCACCCAACCTCCGCATTCCACCCAACTTCCGCACTTCACCCGACCTCCCCACTTCACCCAACCTCCCCACTCCACCCAACCTCCCCACTTCACCCAAACTCCCCACTCCACCCAACCTCCCCACTCCACCAAACCTCCGCACTCAACCAAACCTCCGCACTCATCCCAACCTATCCATTCCACCCAATCTCCCCACTCCACCCAACTTCACTACTTCACCAACCACCGCACTTCATCCAACCTCCGCACTCCACCCAACCTCCGCATTCCACCCAACTTCCGCACTCCACCCAACCTCCAAACTCCACCCAACTTCCCTATTCCACCCAACCTCCCCTCTCCACCCAACTTCCGCACTCCACCCAACCTCCGCACTCCACACAACCTCCGCATTCCACCGAACTTCCGCACTTCACCCGACCTCCCCACTTCACCCAACCTCCCCACTCCACCCAACCTCCCCACTTCAACCAAATTTCCCACTCGACGCATCCTCCCCACTCCACCCAATCTCCCCACTCCACCCAACCTCCCCACTCCACCCATCCTTCTCCCTCCACTCAACCTCCCCTCTCCACCCAACCTCCCCAATTCACCCAACCTCCCCACTCCACCCAACCTCCGCACTCCACCCAACCTTCCCTCTCCACCCAACTTCCGCACTCCACCCAACCTCCGCACTTCAACCAAAGTCTGCACTCCACCAAACCTTCCCGCTCCACCCAACCTATCCACTCCACCCAACCACCGCACTCCACCCAACCTCACCACTTCACCAACCACCGCACTCCATCCAACCTCCCCACTCCACCCAACCTCCTCACTCCACTCAACCTCTCCGCTCCATCCAACCTACGCACTCCACCCAACCTCCCCACTCCACCCAATCTCCGCAATCCACCCAACGTCCGCACTCCACCCAACCTCCCCTCTCCACCCAACTTCCGCACTCCACCAAACCTCCCCATTCCACTATTTATCCCCACTCTACCCAACCTCCGCACTCCACCCAACCTCCGCATTCCACCCAACTTCCGCACTCCACCCAACCTCCACACTCCACCCAACTTCCCTATTCCACCCAACCTCCCCTCTCCACCCAACTTCCGCACTCCACCCAGCCTCCGCACTCCACACAACCTCCGCACTCCACCGAACTTCCGCACTTCACTCGACCTCCCCACTTCACCCAACCTCCCCACTCCACCCAACCTCCCCACTTCAACCAAATTTCCCACTCCACGCATCCTCCCCACTCCACCCAATCTCCCCACTCCACCCAACCTCCCCACTCCACCCATCCTTCTCCCTCCACTCAACCTCCCCTCTCCACCCAACCTCCCCACTCCACCCAACCTCCCCACTTCACCCAACCTCCCAAATTCACCCAACCTCCCCACTCCACCCAACCTCCGCACTCCACCCAACCTTCCCTCTCCACCCAACTTTCGCACTCCACCCAACCTCCGCACTTCAACCAAAGTCTGCACTCCACCAAACCTTCCCGCTCCACCCAACCTATCCACTCCACCCAACCACCGCACTCCACCCAACCTCACCACTTCACCAACCACCGCACTCCATCCAACCTCCCCACTCCACCCAACCTCCTCACTCCACTCAACCTCCCCTCTCCACCCAACTTCCGCACTCCACTCAACCTCCCCATTCCACTATTTATCCCCACTCTACCCAACCACCGCACTTCACCCAACCTCCCCACTCCACCCAACCTCCGCACTCCACTATACCTCCGCACTCCACCCAACCTTTGCACTCCACCCAACCTCCGCACTCCACCCAACCTCCCCACTTCACCCAACCTCCGCACTCCACTATACCTCCGCACTCCACCCAACCTCCGCACTCTACCCAACGTCAGCACTCCACCCAACCTCCGCACTCCACCGAACTTCCGCACTTCATCCGACCTTCCCTCTTCACCCAACCTCCCCACTCCACCCAACCTCCCCACTTCACCCAACCTCCGCACTTCACCCAAATTCTGCACTCCACCAAACCTTCCCGCTACACCCAACCTATCCACTCCACCCAACCTCCCCATTCCACCCAACCTCACCACTTCACCAACCACCGCACTCCACCCAACCTCACCACTTCACCCAACCTCCGCACTCCACCCAACCTCCGCACTCCACCGAACTTCCGCACTTCATCCGACCTTCCCTCTTCACCCAACCTCCCCATGCCACCCAACCTCCCCACTCCACCCAACATCCCCACTCCATCCAACCTCCCCACTTCACGCAACCTCCCCAATTCACCCAACCTCCTCACTACACCCAACCTCCACACCCCACCCAACCTCCCCACTTCACCCAACCTCCCCACTCCACCCCAACCTCCCCACTTCACCCATCCTCCCAAATTCACCCAACCTCCCCACTCCACCCAACCTTCCCACTCTACCCTACCTCACCACTAAATCAACCACCGCACTCCACCCAACCTCACCACTTCACCAACCACCGCACTCCATCAAACCTCCGCACTCCACCCAACCTCCGCAATCCACCCAACTTCCGCACTCCACCCAACCTCCCCTCTCCACCCAACTTCCGCAGTCCACCCAACCTCCGCACTCCACCCAACCTCCGCAATCCACCCAACTTCCGCACTTCACCCGACCTCCCCACTTCACCCAACCTCCCCACTCCACCCAACCTCCCCACTTCACCCAAACTCCCCACTCCACCCAACCTCCTCACTCCACTCAACCTCCCCTCTCCACCCAACTTCCGCACTCCACTCAACCTCCCCATTCCACTATTTATCCCCACTCTACCCAACCACCGCACTTCACCCAACCTCCCCACTCCACCCAACCTCCGCACTCCACTATACCTCCGCACTCCACCCAACCTTTGCACTCCACCCAACCTCCGCACTCCACCCAACCTCCCCACTTCACCCAACCTCCGCACTCCACTATACCTCCGCACTCCACCCAACCTCCGCACTCTACCCAACGTCAGCACTCCACCCAACCTCCGCACTCCACCGAACTTCCGCACTTCATCCGACCTTCCCTCTTCACCCAACCTCCCCACTCCACCCAACCTCCCCACTTCACCCAACCTCCGCACTTCACCCAAATTCTGCACTCCACCAAACCTTCCCGCTACACCCAACCTATCCACTCCACCCAACCTCCCCATTCCACCCAACCTCACCACTTCACCAACCACCGCACTCCACCCAACCTCACCACTTCACCCAACCTCCGCACTCCACCCAACCTCCGCACTCCACCGAACTTCCGCACTTCATCCGACCTTCCCTCTTCACCCAACCTCCCCATGCCACCCAACCTCCCCACTCCACCCAACATCCCCACTCCATCCAACCTCCCCACTTCACGCAACCTCCCCAATTCACCCAACCTCCTCACTACACCCAACCTCCACACCCCACCCAACCTCCCCACTTCACCCAACCTCCCCACTCCACCCCAACCTCCCCACTTCACCCATCCTCCCAAATTCACCCAACCTCCCCACTCCACCCAACCTTCCCACTCTACCCTACCTCACCACTAAATCAACCACCGCACTCCACCCAACCTCACCACTTCACCAACCACCGCACTCCATCAAACCTCCGCACTCCACCCAACCTCCGCAATCCACCCAACTTCCGCACTTCACCCGACCTCCCCACTTCACCCAACCTCCCCACTCCACCCAACCTCCCCACTTCACCCAAACTCCCCACTCCACCCAACCTCCCCACTTCACCCAAACTCCCCACTCCACCCAACCTCCCCACTCCACCCAACCTCCCCACTCCACCCAACTTCACCACTTCACCAACCACCGCACTCCATCCAACCTCCGCACTCCACCCAACCTCCGCATTCCACCCAACTTCCGCACTCCACCCAACCTCCAAACTCCACCCAACTTCCCTATTCCACCCAACCTCCCCTCTCCACCCAACTTCCGCACTCCACCCAACCTCCGCACTCCACACAACCTCCGCACTCCACCGAACTTCCGCACTTCACCCGACCTCCCCACTTCACCCAACCTCCCCACTCCACCCAACCTCCCCACTTCAACCAAATTTCCCACTCGACGCATCCTCCCCACTCCACCCAATCTTCCCACTCCACCCAACCTCCCCACTCCACCCATCCTTCTCCCTCCACTCAACCTCCCCTCTCCACCCAACCTCCCCACTGCACCCAACCTCCCCACTTCACCCAACCTCCCCAATTCACCCAACCTCCCCACTCCACCCAACCTCCGCACTCCACCCAACCTTCCCTCTCCACCCAACTTCCGCACTCCACCCAACCTCCGCACTTCAACCAAAGTCTGCACTCCACCAAACCTTCCCGCTCCACCCAACCTATCCACTCCACCCAACCACCGCACTCCACCCAACCTCACCACTTCACCAACCACCGCACTCCATCCAACCTCCCCACTCCACCCAACCTCCTCACTCCACTCAACCTCTCCGCTCCATCCAACCTACGCACTCCACCCAACCTCCCCACTCCACCCAACCTCCGCAATCCACCCAACGTCCGCACTCCACCCAACCTCCCCTCTCCACCCAACTTCCGCACTCCACCAAACCTCCCCATTCCACTATTTATCCCCACTCTACCCAACCTCCGCACTCCACCCAACCTCCGCATTCCACTCAACTTCCGCACTCCACCCAACCTCCGCACTCCACCCAACCTCCCCACTTCACCCAACCTCCGCACTCCACTATACCTCCGCACACCACCCAACCTTTGCACTCCACCCAACCTCCGCACTCCACCCAACCTCCCCACTTCACCCAACCTCCGCACTCCACTATACCTCCGCACTCCACCCAACCTCCGCACTCTACCCAACGTCAGCACTCCACCCAACCTCCGCACTCCACCGAACTTCCGCACTTCATCCGACCTTCCCTCTTCACCCAACCTCCCCACTCCACCCAACCTCCCCACTTCACTCAAATTCCCCACTCCACCCAACCTCCCCACTCCACCCAATCTCCCCACTCCAACCAACCTCCCCACTTCACCCAACCTCCCCAATTCACCCAACCTCCTCACTACACCCAACCTCCACACCCCACCCAACCTCCCCACTTCACCCAACCTCCCCACTTCACTCAAATTCCCCACTCCACCCAACCTCCCCACTCCACCCAACCTCCCCACTCCACCCAACCTCCCCTCTTCACCCAACCTCCCAAATTCACCCAACCTCCCCACTCCACCCGACCTCCCCACTCCACCCAACCTCCCCACTTCACCCAACCTCCCCAATTCACCAAACCTCCCCACTCCAACCAACCTCCGCACTTCACCCAACCTCTGCACTCCACCCAACCTCCCCACTCCACCCAACCTATCCACTCCACCGAACCTCCCCACTCCATCCAACATCACCACTTCACCAACCACCGCACTCCATCCAACCTCCCCACTCCACCCAACCTCCACACTCCACCCAACCTCCCCACTTCACCCAACCTCCCCAATTCACCCAACCTCCCCACTCCACCCAACCTCCGCACTTCACCCAAATTCTGCACTCCACCAAACCTTCCCGCTACACCCAACCTATCCACTCCACCCAACCTCCCCATTCCACCCAACCTCACCACTTCACCAACCACCGCACTCCACCCAACCTCACCACTTCACCCAACCTCCGCACTCCACCCAACCTCCGCACTCCACCGAACTTCCGCACTTCATCCGACCTTCCCTCTTCACCCAACCTCCCCATGCCACCCAACCTCCCCATGCCACCCAACATCCCCACTCCATCCAACCTCCCCACTTCACGCAACCTCCCCAATTCACCCAACCTCCTCACTACACCCAACCTCCACACCCCACCCAACCTCCCCACTTCACCCAACCTCCCCACTTCACTCAAATTCCCCACCCCACCCAACCTCCCCACTCCACCCAACCTCCCCACTCCACCCCAACCTCCCCACTTCACCCATCCTCCCAAATTCACCCAACCTCCCCACTCCACCCAACCTTCCCACTCTACCCTACCTCACCACTAAATCAACCACCGCACTCCACCCAACCTCCGCATTCCACCCAACTTCCGCACTTCACCCGATCTCCCCACTTCACCCAACCTCCCCACTCCACCCAACCTCCCCACTTCACCCAAACTCCCCACTCCACCCAACCTCCCCACTCCACCAAACCTCCGCACTCAACCAAACCTCCGCACTCATCCCAACCTATCCATTCCACCCAACCTCCCCACTCCACCCAACTTCACCACTTCACCAACCACCGCACTCCATCCAACCTCCGCACTCCACCCAACCTCCGCATTCCACCCAACTTCCGCACTCCACCCAACCTCCAAACTCCACTCAACCTCTCCGCTCCATCCAACCTACGCACTCCACCCAACCTCCCCACACCACCCAACCTCCGCAATCCACCCAACGTCCGCACTCCACCCAACCTCCCCTCTCCACCCAACTTCCGCACTCCACCAAACCTCCCCATTCCACTATTTATCCCCACTCTACCCAACCTCCGCACTCCACCCAACCTCCGCATTCCACCCAACTTCCGCACTCCACCCAACCTCCACACTCCACCCAACTTCCCTATTCCACCCAACCTCCCCTCTCCTCCCCACTTCCGCACTCCACCCAGCCTCCGCACTCCACACAACCTCCGCACTCCACCGAACTTCCGCACTTCACTCGACCTCCCCACTTCACCCAACCTCCCCACTCCACCCAACCTCCCCACTTCAACCAAATTTCCCACTCCACGCATCCTCCCCACTCCACCCAATCTCCCCACTCCACCCAACCTCACCACTTCACCAACCACCGCACTCCATCCAACCTCCCCACTCCACCCAACCTCCTCACTCCACTCAACCTCTCCGCTCCATCCAACCTACGCACTCCACCCAACCTCCCCACTCCACCCAACCTCCGCAATCCACCCAACGTCCGCACTCCACCCAACCTCCCCTCTCCACCCAACTTCCGCACTCCACCAAACCTCCCCATTCCACTATTTATCCCCACTCTACCCAACCTCCGCACTCCACCCAACCTCCGCATTCCACTCAACTTCCGCACTCCACCCAACCTCCGCACTCCACCCAACCTCCCCACTTCACCCAACCTCCGCACTCCACTATACCTCCGCACACCACCCAACCTTTGCACTCCACCCAACCTCCGCACTCCACCCAACCTCCCCACTTCACCCAACCTCCGCACTCCACTATACCTCCGCACTCCACCCAACCTCCGCACTCTACCCAACGTCAGCACTCCACCCAACCTCCGCACTCCACCGAACTTCCGCACTTCATCCGACCTTCCCTCTTCACCCAACCTCCCCACTCCACCCAACCTCCCCACTTCACTCAAATTCCCCACTCCACCCAACCTCCCCACTCCACCCAATCTCCCCACTCCAACCAACCTCCCCACTTCACCCAACCTCCCCAATTCACCCAACCTCCTCACTACACCCAACCTCCACACCCCACCCAACCTCCCCACTTCACCCAACCTCCCCACTTCACTCAAATTCCCCACTCCACCCAACCTCCCCACTCCACCCAACCTCCCCACTCCACCCAACCTCCCCTCTTCACCCAACCTCCCAAATTCACCCAACCTCCCCACTCCACCCGACCTCCCCACTCCACCCAACCTCCCCACTTCACCCAACCTCCCCAATTCACCAAACCTCCCCACTCCAACCAACCTCCGCACTTCACCCAACCTCTGCACTCCACCCAACCTCCCCACTCCACCCAACCTATCCACTCCACCGAACCTCCCCACTCCATCCAACATCACCACTTCACCAACCACCGCACTCCATCCAACCTCCCCACTCCACCCAACCTCCACACTCCACCCAACCTCCCCACTTCACCCAACCTCCCCAATTCACCCAACCTCCCCACTCCACCCAACCTCCGCACTTCACCCAAATTCTGCACTCCACCAAACCTTCCCGCTACACCCAACCTATCCACTCCACCCAACCTCCCCATTCCACCCAACCTCACCACTTCACCAACCACCGCACTCCACCCAACCTCACCACTTCACCCAACCTCCGCACTCCACCCAACCTCCGCACTCCACCGAACTTCCGCACTTCATCCGACCTTCCCTCTTCACCCAACCTCCCCATGCCACCCAACCTCCCCATGCCACCCAACATCCCCACTCCATCCAACCTCCCCACTTCACGCAACCTCCCCAATTCACCCAACCTCCTCACTACACCCAACCTCCACACCCCACCCAACCTCCCCACTTCACCCAACCTCCCCACTTCACTCAAATTCCCCACCCCACCCAACCTCCCCACTCCACCCAACCTCCCCACTCCACCCCAACCTCCCCACTTCACCCATCCTCCCAAATTCACCCAACCTCCCCACTCCACCCAACCTTCCCACTCTACCCTACCTCACCACTAAATCAACCACCGCACTCCACCCAACCTCCGCATTCCACCCAACTTCCGCACTTCACCCGATCTCCCCACTTCACCCAACCTCCCCACTCCACCCAACCTCCCCACTTCACCCAAACTCCCCACTCCACCCAACCTCCCCACTCCACCAAACCTCCGCACTCAACCAAACCTCCGCACTCATCCCAACCTATCCATTCCACCCAACCTCCCCACTCCACCCAACTTCACCACTTCACCAACCACCGCACTCCATCCAACCTCCGCACTCCACCCAACCTCCGCATTCCACCCAACTTCCGCACTCCACCCAACCTCCAAACTCCACTCAACCTCTCCGCTCCATCCAACCTACGCACTCCACCCAACCTCCCCACACCACCCAACCTCCGCAATCCACCCAACGTCCGCACTCCACCCAACCTCCCCTCTCCACCCAACTTCCGCACTCCACCAAACCTCCCCATTCCACTATTTATCCCCACTCTACCCAACCTCCGCACTCCACCCAACCTCCGCATTCCACCCAACTTCCGCACTCCACCCAACCTCCACTCTCCACCCAACTTCCCTATTCCACCCAACCTCCCCTCTCCTCCCCACTTCCGCACTCCACCCAGCCTCCGCACTCCACACAACCTCCGCACTCCACCGAACTTCCGCACTTCACTCGACCTCCCCACTTCACCCAACCTCCCCACTCCACCCAACCTCCCCACTTCAACCAAATTTCCCACTCCACGCATCCTCCCCACTCCACCCAATCTCCCCACTCCACCCAACCTCCCCACTCCACCCATCCTTCTCCCTCCACTCAACCTCCCCTCTCCACCCAACCTCCCCACTCCACCCAACCTCCCCACTTCACCCAACCTCCCCAATTCACCCAACCTCCCCACTCCACCCAACCTCCGCACTCCACCCAACCTTCCCTCTCCACCCAACTTTCGCACTCCACCCAACCTCCGCACTTCAACCAAAGTCTGCACTCCACCAAACCTTCCCGCTCCACCCAACCTATCCACTCCACCCAACCACCGCACTCCACCCAACCTCACCACTTCACCAACCACCGCACTCCATCCAACCTCCCCACTCCACCCAACCTCCTCACTCCACTCAACCTCTCCGCTCCATCCAACCTACGCACTCCACCCAACCTCCCCACTCCACCCAACCTCCGCAATCCACCCAACGTCCGCACTCCACCAAACCTCCCCATTCCACTATTTATCCCCACTCTACCCAACATCCGCACTCCACCCAACCTCCACACTCCACCCAACCTCCCCACTTCACCCAACCTCCCCAATTCACCCAACCTCCCCACTCCACCCAACCTCCGCACTTCACCCAAAGTCTGCACTCCACCAAACCTTCCCGCTACACCCAACCTATCCACTCCACCCAACCTCCCCATTCCACCCAACCTCACCACTTCACCAACCACCGCACTCCACCCAACCTCACCACTTCACCCAACCTCCGCACTCCACCCAACCTCCGCACTCCACCGAACTTCCGCACTTCATCCGACCTTCCCTCTTCACCCAATCTCCCCATGCCACCCAACCTCCCCACTCCACCCAACATCCCCAATTCACCCAACCTCCTCACTACACCCAACCTCCACACCCCACCCAACCTCCCCACTTCACCCAACCTCCCCACTTCACTCAAATTCCCCACCCCACCCAACCTCCCCACTCCACCCAACCTCCCCACTCCACCCCAACCTCCCCACTTCACCCATCCTCCCAAATTCACCCAACCTCCCCACTCCACCCAACCTTCCCACTCTACCCTACCTCACCACTAAATCAACCACCGCACTCCACCCAACCTCACCACTTCACCAACCACCGCACTCCATCAAACCTCCGCACTCCACCCAACCTCCGCAATCCACCCAACTTCCGCACTCCACCCAACCTCCCCTCTCCACCCAACTTCCGCAGTCCACCCAACCTCCGCACTCCACCCAACCTCCGCATTCCACCCAACTTCCGCACTTCACCCGACCTCCCCACTTCACCCAACCTCCCCCCCCACCCAACCTCCCCACTTCACCCAAACTCCCCCAACTCCACCCAACCTCCCCACTCCACCAAACCTCCGCACTCAACCAAACCTCCGCACTCATCCCAACCTATCCATTCCACCCAACCTCCCCACTCCACCCAACTTCACCACTTCACCAACCACCGCACTCCATCCAACCTCCGCACTCCACCCAACCTCCGCATTCCACCCAACTTCCGCACTCCACCCAACCTCCAAACTCCACCCAAATTCCCTATTCCACCCAACCTCCCCTCTCCACCCAACTTCCGCACTCCACCCAACCTCCGCACTCCACACAACCTCCGCACTCCACCGAACTTCCGCACTTCACCCGACCTCCCCACTTCACCCAACCTCCCCACTCCACCCAACCTCCCCACTTCAACCAAATTTCCCACTCGACGCATCCTCCCCACTCCACCCAATCTCCCCACTCCACCCAACCTCCCCACTCCACCCATCCTTCTCCCTCCACTCAACCTCCCCTCTCCACCCAACCTCCCCACTTCACCCAACCTCCCCAATTCACCCAACCTCCCCACTCCACCCAACCTCCGCACTCCACCCAACCTTCCCTCTCCACCCAACTTTCGCACTCCACCCAACCTCCGCACTTCAACCAAAGTCTGCACTCCACCAAACCTTCCCGCTCCACCCAACCTATCCACTCCACCCAACCACCGCACTCCACCCAACCTCACCACTTCACCAACCACCGCACTCCATCCAACCTCCCCACTCCACCCAACCTCCTCACTCCACTCAACCTCTCCGCTCCATCCAACCTACGCACTCCACCCAACCTCCCCACTCCACCCAACCTCCGCAATCCACCCAACGTCCGCACTCCACCCAACCTCCCCTCTCCGCCCAACTTCCGCACTCCACCAAACCTCCCCATTCCACTATTTATCCCCACTCTACCCAACCTCCGCACTCCACCCAACCTCCGCATTCCACCCAACTTCCGCACTCCACCCAACCTCCACACTCCACCCAACTTCCCTATTCCACCCAACCTCCCCTCTCCACCCAACTTCCGCACTCCACCCAGCCTCCGCACTCCACACAACCTCCGCACTCCACCGAACTTCCGCACTTCACCCGACCTCCCCACTTCACCCAACCTCCACACTCCACCCAACCTCCCCACTTCAACCACATTTCCCACTCCACGCATCCTCCCCACTCCACCCAATCTCCCCACTCCACCCAACCTCCCCACTCCACCCATCCTTCTCCCTCCACTCAACCTCCCCTCTCCACCCAACCTCCCCACTCCACCCAACCTCCCCACTTCACCCAACCTCCCCAATTCACCCAACCTCCCCACTCCACCCAACCTCCGCACTCCACCCAACCTTCCCTCTCCACCCAACTTTCGCACTCCACCCAACCTCCGCACTTCAACCAAAGTCTGCACTCCACCAAACCTTCCCGCTCGACCCAACCTATCCACTCCACCCAACCACCGCACTCCACCCAACCTCACCACTTCACCAACCACCGCACTCCATCCAACCTCCCCACTCCACCCAACCTCCTCACTCCACTCAACCTCTCCGCTCCATCCAACCTACGCACTCCACCCAACCTCCCCACTCCACCCAACCTCCGCAATCCACCCAACGTCCGCACTCCACCCAACCTCCCCTCTCCACCCAACTTCCGCACTCCACCAAACCTCCCCATTCCACTATTTATCCCCACTCTACCCAACATCCGCACTCCACCCAACCTCCACACTCCACCCAACCTCCCCACTTCACCCAACCTCCCCAATTCACCCAACCTCCCCACTCCACCCAACCTCCGCACTTCACCCAAAGTCTGCACTCCACCAAACCTTCCCGCTACACCCAACCTATCCACTCCACCCAACCTCCCCATTCCACCCAACCTCACCACTTCACCAACCACCGCACTCCACCCAACCTCACCACTTCACCCAACCTCCGCACTCCACCCAACCTCCGCACTCCACCGAACTTCCGCACTTCATCCGACCTTCCCTCTTCACCCAATCTCCCCATGCCACCCAACCTCCCCACTCCACCCAACATCCCCACTCCATCCAACCTCCCCACTTCACGCAACCTCCCCAATTCACCCAACCTCCTCACTACACCCAACCTCCACACCCCACCCAACCTCCCCACTTCACCCAACCTCCCCACTTCACTCAAATTCCCCACCCCACCCAACCTCCCCACTCCACCCAACCTCCCCACTCCACCCCAACCTCCCCACTTCACCCATCCTCCCAAATTCACCCAACCTCCCCACTCCACCCAACCTTCCCACTCTACCCTACCTCACCACTAAATCAACCACCGCACTCCACCCAACCTCACCACTTCACCAACCACCGCACTCCATCAAACCTCCGCACTCCACCCAACCTCCGCAATCCACCCAACTTCCGCACTCCATCCAACCTCCCCTCTCCACCCAACTTCCGCAGTCCACCCAACCTCCGCACTCCACCCAACCTCCGCATTCCACCCAACTTCCGCACTTCACCCGACCTCCCCACTTCACCCAACCTCCCCACTCCACCCAACCTCCCCACTTCACCCAAACTCCCCACTCCACCCAACCTCCCCACTCCACCAAACCTCCGCACTCAACCAAACCTCCGCACTCATCCCAACCTATCCATTCCACCCAACCTCCCCACTCCACCCAACTTCACCACTTCACCAACCACCACACTCCATCCAACCTCCGCACTCCACCCAACCTCCGCATTCCACCCAACTTCCGCACTCCACCCAACCTCCAAACTCCACCCAACTTCCCTATTCCACCCAACCTCCCCTCTCCACCCAACTTCCGCACTCCACCCAACCTCCGCACTCCACACAACCTCCGCACTCCACCGAACTTCCGCACTTCACCCGACCTCCCCACTTCACCCAACCTCCCCACTCCACCCAACATCCCCACTTCAACCAAATTTCCCACTCGACGCATCCTCCCCACTCCACCCAATCTCCCCACTCCACCCAACCTCCCCACTCCACCCATCCTTCTCCCTCCACTCAACCTCCCCTCTCCACCCAACCTCCCCACTCCACCCAACCTCCCCACTTCACCCTACCTCCCCAATTCACCCAACCTCCCCACTCCACCCAACCTCCGCACTCCACCCAACCTTCCCTCTCCACCCAACTTCCGCACTCCACCCAACCTCCGCACTTCAACCAAATTCTGCACTCCACCAAACCTTCCCGCTCCACCCAACCTATCCACTCCACCCAACCACCGCACTCCACCCAACCTCACCACTTCACCAACCACCGCATTCCATCCAACCTCCCCACTCCACCCAACCTCCTCACTCCACTCAACCTCTCCGCTCCATCCAACCTACGCACTCCACCCAACCTCCCCACTCCACCCAACTTCCGCACTCCACCCAACCTCCGCACTTCAACCAAAGTCTGCACTCCACCAAACCTTCCCGCTCCACCCAACCTATCCACTCCACCCAACCACCGCACTCCACCCAACCTCACCACTTCACCAACCACCGCACTCCATCCAACCTCCCCACTCCACCCAACCTCCTCACTCCACTCAACCTCTCCGCTCCATCCAACCTACGCACTCCACCCAACCTCCCCACTCCACCCAACCTCCGCAATCCACCCAACGTCCGCACTCCACCCAACCTCCCCTCTCCACCCAACTTCCGCACTCCACCAAACCTCCCCATTCCACTATTTATCCCCACTCTACCCAACATCCGCACTCCACCCAACCTCCCCACTCCACCCAACCTCCCCACTTCACCCAACCTCCCCAATTCACCCAACCTCCCCACTTCACCCAACCTCCGCACTTCACCCAAAGTCTGCACTCCCCAAAACCTTCCCGCTCCACCCAACCTATCCACTCCACCCAACCACCGCACTCCACCCAACCTCACCACTTCACCAACCACCGCACTCCATCCAACCTCCCCACTCCACCCAATCTCCTCACTCCACTCAACCTCCCCGCTCCATCCACCCTCTGCAATCCACCCAACGTCCGCACTCCACTCAACCTCCCCATTCCACTATTTATCCCCACTCTACCCAACATCCGCACTCCACCCAACCTCCCCACTCCACCCAACCTCCGCACTCCACTATACCTCCGCACTCCATCCAACCTTTCCACTCCACCCAACCTCCGCACTCCACCCAACCTCCCCACTTCACCCAACCTCAGCACTCCACTATTCCTTCGCACTCCACCCAACCTTTCCACTCCACCCAACCTCCGCACTCTACCCAACGTCAGCACTCCACCCAACATCCGCACTCCACCCAACCTCCGCACTTCATCCGACCTTCCCTCTTCACCCAATCTCCCCACTCCACCCAACCTCCCCACTCCACCCCAACCTCCCCACTTCACCCATCCTCCCAAATTCACCCAACCTCCCCACTCCACCCAACCTTCCCACTCTACCCTACCTCACCACTAAATCAACCACCGCACTCCACCCAACCTCACCACTTCACCAACCACCGCACTCCATCAAACCTCCGCACTCCACCCAACCTCCGCAATCCACCCAACTTGCGCACTCCACCCAACCTCCCCTCTCCACCCAACTTCCGCAGTCCACCCAACCTCCGCACTCCACCCAACCTCCGCATTCCACCCAACTTCCGCACTTCACCCGACCTCCCCACTTCACCCAACCTCCCCACTCCACCCAACCTCCCCACTTCACCCAAACTCCCCACTCCACCCAACCTCCTCACTCCACTCAACCTCCCCTCTCCACCCAACTTCCGCACTCCACTCAACCTCCCCATTCCACTATTTATCCCCACTCTACCCAACCACCGCACTTCACCCAACCTCCCCACTCCACCCAACCTCCGCACTCCACTATACCTCCGCACTCCACCCAACCTTTGCACTCCACCCAACCTCCGCACTCCACCCAACCTCCCCACTTCACCCAACCTCCGCACTCCACTATACCTCCGCACTCCACCCAACCTCCGCACTCTACCCAACGTCAGCACTCCACCCAACCTCCGCACTCCACCGAACTTCCGCACTTCATCCGACCTTCCCTCTTCACCCAACCTCCCCACTCCACCCAACCTCCCCACTTCACCCAACCTCCGCACTTCACCCAAATTCTGCACTCCACCAAACCTTCCCGCTACACCCAACCTATCCACTCCACCCAACCTCCCCATTCCACCCAACCTCACCACTTCACCAACCACCGCACTCCACCCAACCTCACCACTTCACCCAACCTCCGCACTCCACCCAACCTCCGCACTCCACCGAACTTCCGCACTTCATCCGACCTTCCCTCTTCACCCAACCTCCCCATGCCACCCAACCTCCCCACTCCACCCAACATCCCCACTCCATCCAACCTCCCCACTTCACGCAACCTCCCCAATTCACCCAACCTCCTCACTACACCCAACCTCCACACCCCACCCAACCTCCCCACTTCACCCAACCTCCCCACTCCACCCCAACCTCCCCACTTCACCCATCCTCCCAAATTCACCCAACCTCCCCACTCCACCCAACCTTCCCACTCTACCCTACCTCACCACTAAATCAACCACCGCACTCCACCCAACCTCACCACTTCACCAACCACCGCACTCCATCAAACCTCCGCACTCCACCCAACCTCCGCAATCCACCCAACTTCCGCACTTCACCCGACCTCCCCACTTCACCCAACCTCCCCACTCCACCCAACCTCCCCACTTCACCCAAACTCCCCACTCCACCCAACCTCCCCACTTCACCCAAACTCCCCACTCCACCCAACCTCCCCACTCCACCCAACCTCCCCACTCCACCCAACTTCACCACTTCACCAACCACCGCACTCCATCCAACCTCCGCACTCCACCCAACCTCCGCATTCCACCCAACTTCCGCACTCCACCCAACCTCCAAACTCCACCCAACTTCCCTATTCCACCCAACCTCCCCTCTCCACCCAACTTCCGCACTCCACCCAACCTCCGCACTCCACACAACCTCCGCACTCCACCGAACTTCCGCACTTCACCCGACCTCCCCACTTCACCCAACCTCCCCACTCCACCCAACCTCCCCACTTCAACCAAATTTCCCACTCGACGCATCCTCCCCACTCCACCCAATCTTCCCACTCCACCCAACCTCCCCACTCCACCCATCCTTCTCCCTCCACTCAACCTCCCCTCTCCACCCAACCTCCCCACTGCACCCAACCTCCCCACTTCACCCAACCTCCCCAATTCACCCAACCTCCCCACTCCACCCAACCTCCGCACTCCACCCAACCTTCCCTCTCCACCCAACTTCCGCACTCCACCCAACCTCCGCACTTCAACCAAAGTCTGCACTCCACCAAACCTTCCCGCTCCACCCAACCTATCCACTCCACCCAACCACCGCACTCCACCCAACCTCACCACTTCACCAACCACCGCACTCCATCCAACCTCCCCACTCCACCCAACCTCCTCACTCCACTCAACCTCTCCGCTCCATCCAACCTACGCACTCCACCCAACCTCCCCACTCCACCCAACCTCCGCAATCCACCCAACGTCCGCACTCCACCCAACCTCCCCTCTCCACCCAACTTCCGCACTCCACCAAACCTCCCCATTCCACTATTTATCCCCACTCTACCCAACCTCCGCACTCCACCCAACCTCCGCATTCCACTCAACTTCCGCACTCCACCCAACCTCCGCACTCCACCCAACCTCCCCACTTCACCCAACCTCCGCACTCCACTATACCTCCGCACACCACCCAACCTTTGCACTCCACCCAACCTCCGCACTCCACCCAACCTCCCCACTTCACCCAACCTCCGCACTCCACTATACCTCCGCACTCCACCCAACCTCCGCACTCTACCCAACGTCAGCACTCCACCCAACCTCCGCACTCCACCGAACTTCCGCACTTCATCCGACCTTCCCTCTTCACCCAACCTCCCCACTCCACCCAACCTCCCCACTTCACTCAAATTCCCCACTCCACCCAACCTCCCCACTCCACCCAATCTCCCCACTCCAACCAACCTCCCCACTTCACCCAACCTCCCCAATTCACCCAACCTCCTCACTACACCCAACCTCCACACCCCACCCAACCTCCCCACTTCACCCAACCTCCCCACTTCACTCAAATTCCCCACTCCACCCAACCTCCCCACTCCACCCAACCTCCCCACTCCACCCAACCTCCCCTCTTCACCCAACCTCCCAAATTCACCCAACCTCCCCACTCCACCCGACCTCCCCACTCCACCCAACCTCCCCACTTCACCCAACCTCCCCAATTCACCAAACCTCCCCACTCCAACCAACCTCCGCACTTCACCCAACCTCTGCACTCCACCCAACCTCCCCACTCCACCCAACCTATCCACTCCACCGAACCTCCCCACTCCATCCAACATCACCACTTCACCAACCACCGCACTCCATCCAACCTCCCCACTCCACCCAACCTCCACACTCCACCCAACCTCCCCACTTCACCCAACCTCCCCAATTCACCCAACCTCCCCACTCCACCCAACCTCCGCACTTCACCCAAATTCTGCACTCCACCAAACCTTCCCGCTACACCCAACCTATCCACTCCACCCAACCTCCCCATTCCACCCAACCTCACCACTTCACCAACCACCGCACTCCACCCAACCTCACCACTTCACCCAACCTCCGCACTCCACCCAACCTCCGCACTCCACCGAACTTCCGCACTTCATCCGACCTTCCCTCTTCACCCAACCTCCCCATGCCACCCAACCTCCCCATGCCACCCAACATCCCCACTCCATCCAACCTCCCCACTTCACGCAACCTCCCCAATTCACCCAACCTCCTCACTACACCCAACCTCCACACCCCACCCAACCTCCCCACTTCACCCAACCTCCCCACTTCACTCAAATTCCCCACCCCACCCAACCTCCCCACTCCACCCAACCTCCCCACTCCACCCCAACCTCCCCACTTCACCCATCCTCCCAAATTCACCCAACCTCCCCACTCCACCCAACCTTCCCACTCTACCCTACCTCACCACTAAATCAACCACCGCACTCCACCCAACCTCCGCATTCCACCCAACTTCCGCACTTCACCCGATCTCCCCACTTCACCCAACCTCCCCACTCCACCCAACCTCCCCACTTCACCCAAACTCCCCACTCCACCCAACCTCCCCACTCCACCAAACCTCCGCACTCAACCAAACCTCCGCACTCATCCCAACCTATCCATTCCACCCAACCTCCCCACTCCACCCAACTTCACCACTTCACCAACCACCGCACTCCATCCAACCTCCGCACTCCACCCAACCTCCGCATTCCACCCAACTTCCGCACTCCACCCAACCTCCAAACTCCACTCAACCTCTCCGCTCCATCCAACCTACGCACTCCACCCAACCTCCCCACACCACCCAACCTCCGCAATCCACCCAACGTCCGCACTCCACCCAACCTCCCCTCTCCACCCAACTTCCGCACTCCACCAAACCTCCCCATTCCACTATTTATCCCCACTCTACCCAACCTCCGCACTCCACCCAACCTCCGCATTCCACCCAACTTCCGCACTCCACCCAACCTCCACACTCCACCCAACTTCCCTATTCCACCCAACCTCCCCTCTCCTCCCCACTTCCGCACTCCACCCAGCCTCCGCACTCCACACAACCTCCGCACTCCACCGAACTTCCGCACTTCACTCGACCTCCCCACTTCACCCAACCTCCCCACTCCACCCAACCTCCCCACTTCAACCAAATTTCCCACTCCACGCATCCTCCCCACTCCACCCAATCTCCCCACTCCACCCAACCTCCCCACTCCACCCATCCTTCTCCCTCCACTCAACCTCCCCTCTCAACCAAACCTCCCCACTCCACCCAACCTCCCCACTTCACCCAACCTCCCCAATTCACCCAACCTCCCCACTCCACCCAACCTCCGCACTCCACCCAACCTTCCCTCTCCACCCAACTTTCGCACTCCACCCAACCTCCGCACTTCAACCAAAGTCTGCACTCCACCAAACCTTCCCGCTCCACCCAACCTATCCACTCCACCCAACCACCGCACTCCACCCAACCTCACCACTTCACCAACCACCGCACTCCATCCAACCTCCCCACTCCACCCAACCTCCCCAATTCACCCAACCTCCCCACTCCACCCAACCTCCGCACTCCACCCAACCTTCCCTCTCCACCCAACTTTCGCACTCCACCCAACCTCCGCACTTCAACCAAAGTCTGCACTCCACCAAACCTTCCCGCTCCACCCAACCTATCCACTCCACCCAACCACCGCACTCCACCCAACCTCACCACTTCACCAACCACCGCACTCCATCCAACCTCCCCACTCCACCCAACCTCCTCACTCCACTCAACCTCTCCGCTCCATCCAACCTACGCACTCCACCCAACCTCCCCACTCCACCCAACCTCCGCAATCCACCCAACGTCCGCACTCCACCCAACCTCCCCTCTCCGCCCAACTTCCGCACTCCACCAAACCTCCCCATTCCACTATTTATCCCCACTCTACCCAACCTCCGCACTCCACCCAACCTCCGCATTCCACCCAACTTCCGCACTCCACCCAACCTCCACACTCCACCCAACTTCCCTATTCCACCCAACCTCCCCTCTCCACCCAACTTCCGCACTCCACCCAGCCTCCGCACTCCACACAACCTCCGCACTCCACCGAACTTCCGCACTTCACCCGACCTCCCCACTTCACCCAACCTCCACACTCCACCCAACCTCCCCACTTCAACCACATTTCCCACTCCACGCATCCTCCCCACTCCACCCAATCTCCCCACTCCACCCAACCTCCCCACTCCACCCATCCTTCTCCCTCCACTCAACCTCCCCTCTCCACCCAACCTCCCCACTCCACCCAACCTCCCCACTTCACCCAACCTCCCCAATTCACCCAACCTCCCCACTCCACCCAACCTCCGCACTCCACCCAACCTTCCCTCTCCACCCAACTTTCGCACTCCACCCAACCTCCGCACTTCAACCAAAGTCTGCACTCCACCAAACCTTCCCGCTCGACCCAACCTATCCACTCCACCCAACCACCGCACTCCACCCAACCTCACCACTTCACCAACCACCGCACTCCATCCAACCTCCCCACTCCACCCAACCTCCTCACTCCACTCAACCTCTCCGCTCCATCCAACCTACGCACTCCACCCAACCTCCCCACTCCACCCAACCTCCGCAATCCACCCAACGTCCGCACTCCACCCAACCTCCCCTCTCCACCCAACTTCCGCACTCCACCAAACCTCCCCATTCCACTATTTATCCCCACTCTACCCAACATCCGCACTCCACCCAACCTCCACACTCCACCCAACCTCCCCACTTCACCCAACCTCCCCAATTCACCCAACCTCCCCACTCCACCCAACCTCCGCACTTCACCCAAAGTCTGCACTCCACCAAACCTTCCCGCTACACCCAACCTATCCACTCCACCCAACCTCCCCATTCCACCCAACCTCACCACTTCACCAACCACCGCACTCCACCCAACCTCACCACTTCACCCAACCTCCGCACTCCACCCAACCTCCGCACTCCACCGAACTTCCGCACTTCATCCGACCTTCCCTCTTCACCCAATCTCCCCATGCCACCCAACCTCCCCACTCCACCCAACATCCCCACTCCATCCAACCTCCCCACTTCACGCAACCTCCCCAATTCACCCAACCTCCTCACTACACCCAACCTCCACACCCCACCCAACCTCCCCACTTCACCCAACCTCCCCACTTCACTCAAATTCCCCACCCCACCCAACCTCCCCACTCCACCCAACCTCCCCACTCCACCCCAACCTCCCCACTTCACCCATCCTCCCAAATTCACCCAACCTCCCCACTCCACCCAACCTTCCCACTCTACCCTACCTCACCACTAAATCAACCACCGCACTCCACCCAACCTCACCACTTCACCAACCACCGCACTCCATCAAACCTCCGCACTCCACCCAACCTCCGCAATCCACCCAACTTCCGCAATCCACCCAACCTCCCCTCTCCACCCAACTTCCGCAGTCCACCCAACCTCCGCACTCCACCCAACCTCCGCATTCCACCCAACTTCCGCACTTCACCCGACCTCCCCACTTCACCCAACCTCCCCACTCCACCCAACCTCCCCACTTCACCCAAACTCCCCACTCCACCCAACCTCCCCACTCCACCAAACCTCCGCACTCAACCAAACCTCCGCACTCATCCCAACCTATCCATTCCACCCAACCTCCCCACTCCACCCAACTTCACCACTTCACCAACCACCACACTCCATCCAACCTCCGCACTCCACCCAACCTCCGCATTCCACCCAACTTCCGCACTCCACCCAACCTCCAAACTCCACCCAACTTCCCTATTCCACCCAACCTCCCCTCTCCACCCAACTTCCGCACTCCACCCAACCTCCGCACTCCACACAACCTCCGCACTCCACCGAACTTCCGCACTTCACCCGACCTCCCCACTTCACCCAACCTCCCCACTCCACCCAACATCCCCACTTCAACCAAATTTCCCACTCGACGCATCCTCCCCACTCCACCCAATCTCCCCACTCCACCCAACCTCCCCACTCCACCCATCCTTCTCCCTCCACTCAACCTCCCCTCTCCACCCAACCTCCCCACTCCACCCAACCTCCCCACTTCACCCTACCTCCCCAATTCACCCAACCTCCCCACTCCACCCAACCTCCGCACTCCACCCAACCTTCCCTCTCCACCCAACTTCCGCACTCCACCCAACCTCCGCACTTCAACCAAATTCTGCACTCCACCAAACCTTCCCGCTCCACCCAACCTATCCACTCCACCCAACCACCGCACTCCACCCAACCTCACCACTTCACCAACCACCGCATTCCATCCAACCTCCCCACTCCACCCAACCTCCTCACTCCACTCAACCTCTCCGCTCCATCCAACCTACGCACTCCACCCAACCTCCCCACTCCACCCAACTTCCGCACTCCACCCAACCTCCGCACTTCAACCAAAGTCTGCACTCCACCAAACCTTCCCGCTCCACCCAACCTATCCACTCCACCCAACCACCGCACTCCACCCAACCTCACCACTTCACCAACCACCGCACTCCATCCAACCTCCCCACTCCACCCAACCTCCTCACTCCACTCAACCTCTCCGCTCCATCCAACCTACGCACTCCACCCAACCTCCCCACTCCACCCAACCTCCGCAATCCACCCAACGTCCGCACTCCACCCAACCTCCCCTCTCCACCCAACTTCCGCACTCCACCAAACCTCCCCATTCCACTATTTATCCCCACTCTACCCAACATCCGCACTCCACCCAACCTCCCCACTCCACCCAACCTCCCCACTTCACCCAACCTCCCCAATTCACCCAACCTCCCCACTTCACCCAACCTCCGCACTTCACCCAAAGTCTGCACTCCCCAAAACCTTCCCGCTCCACCCAACCTATCCACTCCACCCAACCACCGCACTCCACCCAACCTCACCACTTCACCAACCACCGCACTCCATCCAACCTCCCCACTCCACCCAATCTCCTCACTCCACTCAACCTCCCCGCTCCATCCACCCTCTGCAATCCACCCAACGTCCGCACTCCACTCAACCTCCCCATTCCACTATTTATCCCCACTCTACCCAACATCCGCACTCCACCCAACCTCCCCACTCCACCCAACCTCCGCACTCCACTATACCTCCGCACTCCATCCAACCTTTCCACTCCACCCAACCTCCGCACTCCACCCAACCTCCCCACTTCACCCAACCTCAGCACTCCACTATTCCTTCGCACTCCACCCAACCTTTCCACTCCACCCAACCTCCGCACTCTACCCAACGTCAGCACTCCACCCAACATCCGCACTCCACCCAACCTCCGCACTTCATCCGACCTTCCCTCTTCACCCAATCTCCCCACTCCACCCAACCTCCCCACTCCACCCCAACCTCCCCACTTCACCCATCCTCCCAAATTCACCCAACCTCCCCACTCCACCCAACCTTCCCACTCTACCCTACCTCACCACTAAATCAACCACCGCACTCCACCCAACCTCACCACTTCACCAACCACCGCACTCCATCAAACCTCCGCACTCCACCCAACCTCCGCAATCCACCCAACTTCCGCACTCCACCCAACCTCCCCTCTCCACCCAACTTCCGCAGTCCACCCAACCTCCGCACTCCACCCAACCTCCGCATTCCACCCAACTTCCGCACTTCACCCGACCTCCCCACTTCACCCAACCTCCCCACTCCACCCAACCTCCCCACTTCACCCAAACTCCCCACTCCACCCAACCTCCCCACTCCACCAAACCTCCGCACTCAACCAAACCTCCGCACTCATCCCAACCTATCCATTCCACCCAACCTCCCCACTCCACCCAACTTCACCACTTCACCAACCACCGCACTCCATCCAACCTCCGCACTCCACCCAACCTCCGCATTCCACCCAACTTCCGCACTCCACCCAACCTCCAAACTCCACCCAACTTCCCTATTCCACCCAACCTCCCCTCTCCACCCAACTTCCGCACTCCACCCAACCTCCGCACTCCACACAACCTCCGCACTCCACCGAACTTCCGCACTTCACCCGACCTCCCCACTTCACCCAACCTCCCCACTCCACCCAACCTCCCCACTTCAACCAAATTTCCCACTCGACGCATCCTCCCCACTCCACCCAATCTCCCCACTCCACCCAACCTCCCCACTCCACCCATCCTTCTCCCTCCACTCAACCTCCCCTCTCCACCCAACCTCCCCACTCCACCCAACCTCCCCACTTCACCCAACCTCCCCAATTCACCCAACCTCCCCACTCCACCCAACCTCCGCACTCCGCCCAACCTTCCCTCTCCACCCAACTTCCGCACTCCAACCAACCTCCGCACTTCAACCAAAGTCTGCACTCCACCAAACCTTCCCGCTCCACCCAACCTATCCACTCAACCCAACCACCGCACTCCACCCAACCTCACCACTTCACCAACAACCGCATTCCATCCAACCTCCCCACTCCACCCAACCTCCTCACTCCACTCAACCTCTCCGCTCCATCCAACCTACGCACTCCACCCAACCTCCCCACACCAGCCAACCTCCGCAATCCACCCAACGTCCGCACTCCACCCAACCTCCCCTCTCCGCCCAACTTCCGCACTCCACCAAACCTCCCCATTCCACTATTTATCCCCACTCTACCCAACCTCCGCACTCCACCCAACCTCCGCATTCCACCCAACTTCCGCACTCCACCCAACCTCCACACTCCACCCAACTTCCCTATTCCACCCAACCTCCCCTCTCCACCCAACTTCCGCACTCCACCCAGCCTCCGCACTCCACACAACCTCCGCACTCCACCGAACTTCCGCACTTCACCCGACCTCCCCACTTCACCCAACCTCCCCACTCCACCCAACCTCCCCACTTCAACCACATTTCCCACTCCACGCATCCTCCCCACTCCACCCAATCTCCCCACTCCACCCAACCTCCCCACTCCACCCATCCTTCTCCCTCCACTCAACCTCCCCTCTCCACCCAACCTCCCCACTCCACCCAACCTCCCCACTTCACCCAACCTCCCCAATTCACCCAACCTCCCCACTCCACCCAACTTCCGCACTCCACCCAACCTTCCCTCTCCACCCAACTTTCGCACTCCACCCAACCTCCGCACTTCAACCAAAGTCTGCACTCCACCAAACCTTCCCGCTCCACCCAACCTATCCACTCCACCCAACCACCGCACTCCACCCAACCTCACCACTTCACCAACCACCGCACTCCATCCAACCTCCCCACTCCACCCAACCTCCTCACTCCACTCAACCTCTCCGCTCCATCCAACCTACGCACTCCACCCAACCTCCCCACTCCACCCAACCTCCGCAATCCACCCAACGTCCGCACTCCACCCAACCTCCCCTCTCCACCCAACTTCCGCACTCCACCAAACCTCCCCATTCCACTATTTATCCCCACTCTACCCAACATCCGCACTCCACCCAACCTCCACACTCCACCCAACCTCCCCACTTCACCCAACCTCCCCAATTCACCCAACCTCCCCACTCCACCCAACCTCCGCACTTCACCCAAAGTCTGCACTCCACCAAACCTTCCCGCTACACCCAACCTATCCACTCCACCCAACCTCCCCATTCCACCCAACCTCACCACTTCACCAACCACCGCACTCCACCCAACCTCACCACTTCACCCAACCTCCGCACTCCACCCAACCTCCGCACTCCACCGAACTTCCGCACTTCATCCGACCTTCCCTCTTCACCCAATCTCCCCATGCCACCCAACCTCCCCACTCCACCCAACATCCCCACTCCATCCAACCTCCCCACTTCACGCAACCTCCCCAATTCACCCAACCTCCTCACTACACCCAACCTCCACACCCCACCCAACCTCCCCACTTCACCCAACCTCCCCACTTCACTCAAATTCCCCACCCCACCCAACCTCCCCACTCCACCCAACCTCCCCACTCCACCCCAACCTCCCCACTTCACCCATCCTCCCAAATTCACCCAACCTCCCCACTCCACCCAACCTTCCCACTCTACCCTACCTCACCACTAAATCAACCACCGCACTCCACCCAACCTCACCACTTCACCAACCACCGCACTCCATCAAACCTCCGCACTCCACCCAACCTCCGCAATCCACCCAACTTCCGCACTCCACCCAACCTCCCCTCTCCACCCAACTTCCGCAGTCCACCCAACCTCCGCACTCCACCCAACCTCCGCATTCCACCCAACTTCCGCACTTCACCCGACCTCCCCACTTCACCCAACCTCCCCACTCCACCCAACCTCCCCACTTCACCCAAACTCCCCACTCCACCCAACCTCCCCACTCCACCAAACCTCCGCACTCAACCAAACCTCCGCACTCATCCCAACCTATCCATTCCACCCAACCTCCCCACTCCACCCAACTTCACCACTTCACCAACCACCACACTCCATCCAACCTCCGTACTCCACCCAACCTCCGCATTCCAC
This sequence comes from Oasisia sp. SBJ-2009, assembly GCA_964017155.1. Lineage (NCBI taxonomy): Eukaryota > Metazoa > Annelida > Polychaeta > Sabellida > Siboglinidae > Oasisia > Oasisia sp. SBJ-2009. Next base: position 12,468,821 of record OZ024866.1, read on the forward strand.
CCAACTTCCGCACTCCACCCAACCTCCAAACTCCACCCAACTTCCCTATTCCACCCAACCTCCCCTCTCCACCCAACTTCCGCACTCCACCCAACCTCCGCACTCCACACAACCTCCGCACTCCACCGAACTTCCGCACTTCACCCGACCTCCCCACTTCACCCAACCTCCCCACTCCACCCAACCTCCCCACTTCAACCAAATTTCCCACTCGACGCATCCTCCCCACTCCACCCAATCTCCCCACTCCACCCAACCTCCCCACTCCACCCATCCTTCTCCCTCCACTCAACCTCCCCTCTCCACCCAACCTCCCCACTCCACCCAACCTCCCCACTTCACCCTACCTCCCCAATTCACCCAACCTCCCCACTCCACCCAACCTCCGCCCTCCACCCAACCTTCCCTCTCCACCCAACTTCCGCACTCCACCCAACCTCCGCACTTCAACCAAAGTCTGCACTCCACCAAACCTTCCCGCTCCACCCAACCTATCCACTCCACCCAACCACAGCACTCCACCCAACCTCACCACTTCACCAACCACCGCATTCCATCCAACCTCCCCACTCCACCCAACCTCCTCACTCCACTCAACCTCTCCGCTCCATCCAACCTACGCACTCCACCCAACCTCCCCACTCCACCCAACTTCCGCACTCCACCCAACCTCCGCACTTCAACCAAAGTCTGCACTCCACCAAACCTTCCCGCTCCACCCAACCTATCCACTCCACCCAACCACCGCACTCCACCCAACCTCACCACTTCACCAACCACCGCACTCCATCCAACCTCCCCACTCCACCCAACCTCCTCACTCCACTCAACCTCTCCGCTCCATCCAACCTACGCACTCCACCCAACCTCCCCACTCCACCCAACCTCCGCAATCCACCCAACTTCCGCACTCCACCAAACCTCCCCATTCCACTATTTATCCCCACTCTACCCAACATCCGCACTCCACCCAACCTCCCCACTCCACCCAACCTCCCCACTTCACCCAACCTCCCCAATTCACCCAACCTCCCCACTTCACCCAACCTCCGCACTTCACCCAAAGTCTGCACTCCCCAAAACCTTCCCGCTCCACCCAACCTATCCACTCCACCCAACCACCGCACTCCACCCAACCTCACCACTTCACCAACCACCGCACTCCATCCAACCTCCCCACTCCACCCAATCTCCTCACTCCACTCAACCTCCCCGCTCCATCCACCCTCTGCAATCCACCCAACGTCCGCACTCCACTCAACCTCCCCATTCCACTATTTATCCCCACTCTACCCAACATCCGCACTCCACCCAACCTCCCCACTCCACCCAACCTCCGCACTCCACTATACCTCCGCACTCCATCCAACCTTTCCACTCCACCCAACCTCCGCACTCCACCCAACCTCCCCACTTCACCCAACCTCAGCACTCCACTATTCCTTCGCACTCCACCCAACCTTTCCACTCCACCCAACCTCCGCACTCTACCCAACGTCAGCACTCCACCCAACATCCGCACTCCACCCAACCTCCGCACTTCATCCGACCTTCCCTCTTCACCCAATCTCCCCACTCCACCCAACCTCCCCACTCCACCCCAACCTCCCCACTTCACCCATCCTCCCAAATTCACCCAACCTCCCCACTCCACCCAACCTTCCCACTCTACCCTACCTCACCACTAAATCAACCACCGCACTCCACCCAACCTCACCACTTCACCAACCACCGCACTCCATCAAACCTCCGCACTCCACCCAACCTCCGCAATCCACCCAACTTCCGCACTCCACCCAACCTCCCCTCTCCACCCAACTTCCGCAGTCCACCCAACCTCCGCACTCCACCCAACCTCCGCATTCCACCCAACTTCCGCACTTCACCCGACCTCCCCACTTCACCCAACCTCCCCACTCCACCCAACCTCCCCACTTCACCCAAACTCCCCACTCCACCCAACCTCCCCACTCCACCAAACCTCCGCACTCAACCAAACCTCCGCACTCATCCCAACCTATCCATTCCACCCAACCTCCCCACTCCACCCAACTTCACCACTTCACCAACCACCGCACTCCATCCAACCTCCGCACTCCACCCAACCTCCGCATTCCACCCAACTTCCGCACTCCACCCAACCTCCAAACTCCACCCAACTTCCCTATTCCACCCAACCTCCCCTCTCCACCCAACTTCCGCACTCCACCCAACCTCCGCACTCCACACAACCTCCGCACTCCACCGAACTTCCGCACTTCACCCGACCTCCCCACTTCACCCAACCTCCCCACTCCACCCAACCTCCCCACTTCAACCAAATTTCCCACTCGACGCATCCTCCCCACTCCACCCAATCTCCCCACTCCACCCAACCTCCCCACTCCACCCATCCTTCTCCCTCCACTCAACCTCCCCTCTCCACCCAACCTCCCCACTCCACCCAACCTCCCCACTTCACCCTACCTCCCCAATTCACCCAACCTCCCCACTCCACCCAACCTCCGCACTCCACCCAACCTTCCCTCTCCACCCAACTTCCGCACTCCACCCAACCTCCGCACTTCAACCAAAGTCTGCACTCCACCAAACCTTCCCGCTCCACCCAACCTATCCACTCCACCCAACCACCGCACTCCACCCAACCTCACCACTTCACCAACCACCGCACTCCATCCAACCTCCCCACTCCACCCAACCTCCTCACTCCACTCAACCTCTCCGCTCCATCCAACCTACGCACTCCACCCAACCTCCCCACTCCACCCAACCTCCGCAATCCACCCAACGTCCGCACTCCACCCAACCTCCCCTCTCCACCCAACTTCCGCACTCCACCAAACCTCCCCATTCCACTATTTATCCCCACTCTACCCAACATCCGCACTCCACCCAACCTCCCCACTCCACCCAACCTCCCCACTTCACCCAACCTCCCCAATTCACCCAACCTCCCCACTTCACCCAACCTCCGCACTTCACCCAAAGTCTGCACTCCCCAAAACCTTCCCGCTCCACCCAACCTATCCACTCCACCCAACCACCGCACTCCACCCAACCTCACCACTTCACCAACCACCGCACTCCATCCAACCTCCCCACTCCACCCAATCTCCTCACTCCACTCAACCTCCCCGCTCCATCCACCCTCTGCAATCCACCCAACGTCCGCACTCCACTCAACCTCCCCATTCCACTATTTATCCCCACTCTACCCAACATCCGCACTCCACCCAACCTCCCCACTCCACCCAACCTCCGCACTCCACTATACCTCCGCACTCCATCCAACCTTTCCACTCCACCCAACCTCCGCACTCCACCCAACCTCCCCACTTCACCCAACCTCAGCACTCCACTATTCCTTCGCACTCCACCCAACCTTTCCACTCCACCCAACCTCCGCACTCTACCCAACGTCAGCACTCCACCCAACATCCGCACTCCACCCAACCTCCGCACTTCATCCGACCTTCCCTCTTCACCCAATCTCCCCACTCCACCCAACCTCCCCACTTCACTCAAATTCCCCACTCCACCCAACCTCCCCACTCCACCCAACCTCCCCACTCCACCCAACCTCCCCACTCCACCCAACCTCCCCTTTCCGCCCAACTTCCGCACTCCACCCAACCTCCCCATTCCACTATTTATCCCCACTCCACCAAACCTTCCCGCTCCACCCAACCTATCCACTCCACCCAACCACCGCACTCCACCCAACCTCACCACTTCACCAACCACCGCACTCCATCCAACCTCCCCACTCCACCCAACCTCCTCACTCCACTCAACCTCTCCGCTCCATCCAACCTACGCACTCCACCCAACCTCCCCACTCCACCCAACCTCCGCAATCCACCCAACGTCCGCACTCCACCCAACCTCCCCTCTCCACCCAACTTCCGCACTCCACCAAACCTCCCCATTCCACTATTTATCCCCACTCTACCCAACATCCGCACTCCACCCAACCTCCCCACTCCACCCAACCTCCCCACTTCACCCAACCTCCCCAATTCACCCAACCTCCCCACTTCACCCAACCTCCGCACTTCACCCAAAGTCTGCACTCCCCAAAACCTTCCCGCTCCACCCAACCTATCCACTCCACCCAACCACCGCACTCCACCCAACCTCACCACTTCACCAACCACCGCACTCCATCCAACCTCCCCACTCCACCCAATCTCCTCACTCCACTCAACCTCCCCGCTCCATCCACCCTCTGCAATCCACCCAACGTCCGCACTCCACTCAACCTCCCCATTCCACTATTTATCCCCACTCTACCCAACATCCGCACTCCACCCAACCTCCCCACTCCACCCAACCTCCGCACTCCACTATACCTCCGCACTCCATCCAACCTTTCCACTCCACCCAACCTCCGCACTCCACCCAACCTCCCCACTTCACCCAACCTCAGCACTCCACTATTCCTTCGCACTCCACCCAACCTTTCCACTCCACCCAACCTCCGCACTCTACCCAACGTCAGCACTCCACCCAACATCCGCACTCCACCCAACCTCCGCACTTCATCCGACCTTCCCTCTTCACCCAATCTCCCCACTCCACCCAACCTCCCCACTTCACTCAAATTCCCCACTCCACCCAACCTCCCCACTCCACCCAACCTCCCCACTCCACCCAACCTCCCCACTCCACCCAACCTCCCCTTTCCGCCCAACTTCCGCACTCCACCCAACCTCCCCATTCCACTATTTATCCCCACTCCACCCAACCTCCGCACTCCTCTATACCTCCGCACTCCACCCAACCTTTGCACTTCACCCAACCTCCGCACTCCTCCCAACCTCCCCACTTCACCCAACCTCCGCACTCCATCCAACCTCCCCACTCCAACCAACCTCCTCACTCCACTCAACCTCTCCGCTCCATCCAACCTACGCACTCCACCCAACCTCCCCACTCCACCCAACCTCCGCAATCCACCCAACGTCCGCACTCCACTATACCTCCGCACACCACCCAACCATTGCACTCCACCCATCCTCCGCACTCCACCCAACCTCCCCACTTCACCCAACCTCCGCACTCCACTATACCTCCGCACTTCACCCAACCTCCCCACTCCACCCAACCTCCCCACTTCACCCAACCTCCCAAATTCACCCAACCTCTGCACTCCACCCAACCTCCCCACTCCACCCAACCTATCCACCCCACCGAACCTCCCCACTCTACCCTACCTCACCACTAAATCGACTACCGCACTCCACCCAACCTCACCACTTCACCAACCACCGCACTCCATCCAACCTCCGCACTCCACCCAACCTCCGCAATCCACCCAACTTCCGCACTCCACCCAACCTCCCCTCTCCACCCAACTTCCGCAGTCCACCCAACCTCCGCACTCCACCCAACCTCCGCATTCCACCCAACTTCCGCACTTTACCCGACCTTCCCTCTTCACCCAACCTCCCCATGCCACCCAACCTCCCCACTCCACCCAACATCCCCACTCCATCCAACCTCCCCACTTCACGCAACCTCCCCAATTCACCCAACCTCCTCACTACACCCAACCTCCACACCCCACCCAACCTCCCCACTTCACCCAACCTCCCCACTTCACTCAAATTCCCCACCCCACCCAACCTCCCCACTCCACCCAACCTCCCCACTCCACCCCAACCTCCCCACTTCACCCATCCTCCCAAATTCACCCAACCTCCCCACTCCACCCAACCTTCCCACTCTACCCTACCTCACCACTAAATCAACCACCGCACTCCACCCAACCTCACCACTTCACCAACCACCGCACTCCATCAAACCTCCGCACTCCACCCAACCTCCGCAATCCACCCAACTTCCGCACTCCACCCAACCTCCCCTCTCCACCCAACTTCCGCAGTCCACCCAACCTCCGCACTCCACCCAACCTCCGCATTCCACCCAACTTCCGCACTTCACCCGATCTCCCCACTTCACCCAACCTCCCAACTCCACCCAACCTCCCCACTTCACCCAAACTCCCCACTCCACCCAACCTCCCCACTCCACCAAACCTCCGCACTCAACCAAACCTCCGCACTCATCCCAACCTATCCATTCCACCCAACCTCCCCACTCCACCCAACTTCACTACTTCACCAACCACCGCACTCCATCCAACCTCCGCACTCCACCCAACCTCCGCATTCCACCCAACTTCCGCACTCCACCCAACCTCCAAACTCCACCCAACTTCCCTATTCCACCCAACCTCCCCTCTCCACCCAACTTCCGCACTCCACCCAACCTCCGCACTCCACACAACCTCCGCACTCCACCGAACTTCCGCACTTCACCCGACCTCCCCACTTCACCCAACCTCCCCACTCCACCCAACCTCCCCACTTCAACCAAATTTCCCACTCGACGCATCCTCCCCACTCCAACCAATCTCCCCACTCCACCCAACCTCCCCACTCCACCCATCCTTCTCCCTCCACTCAACCTCCCCTCTCCACCCAACCTCCCCACTCCACCCAACCTCCCCACTTCACCCAACCTCCCCACTTCACCCAACCTCCCCAATTCACCCAACCTCCCCACTCCACCCAACCTCCGCACTCCACCCAACCTTCCCTCTCCACCCAACTTCCGCACTCCACCCAACCTCCGCACTTCAACCAAAGTCTGCACTCCACCAAACCTTCCCGCTCCACCCAACCTATCCACTCCACCCAACCACCGCACTCCACCCAACCTCACCACTTCACCAACCACCGCACTCCATCCAACCTCCCCACTCCACCCAACCTCCTCACTCCACTCAACCTCTCCGCTCCATCCAACCTACGCACTCCACCCAACCTCCCCACTCCACCCAACCTCCGCAATCCACCCAACGTCCGCACTCCACCCAACCTCCCCTCTCCACCCAACTTCCGCACTCCACCAAACCTCCCCATTCCACTATTTATCCCCACTCTACCCAACCTCCGCACTCCACCCAACCTCCGCATTCCACCCAACTTCCGCACTCCACCCAACCTCCACACTCCACCCAACTTCCCTATTCCACCCAACCTCCCCTCTCCACCCAACTTCCGCACTCCACCCAGCCTCCGCACTCCACACAACCTCCGCACTCCACCGAACTTCCGCACTTCACTCGACCTCCCCACTTCACCCAACCTCCCCACTCCACCCAACCTCCCCACTTCAACCAAATTTCCCACTCCACGCATCCTCCCCACTCCACCCAATCTCCCCACTCCACCCAACCTCCCCACTCCACCCATCCTTCTCCCTCCACTCAACCTCCCCTCTCCACCCAACCTCCCCACTCCACCCAACCTCCCCACTTCACCCAACCTCCCCAATTCACCCAACCTCCCCACTCCACCCAACCTCCGCACTCCACCCAACCTTCCCTCTCCACCCAACTTTCGCACTCCACCCAACCTCCGCACTTCAACCAAAGTCTGCACTCCACCAAACCTTCCCGCTCCACCCAACCTATCCACTCCACCCAACCACCGCACTCCACCCAACCTCACCACTTCACCAACCACCGCACTCCATCCAACCTCCCCACTCCACCCAACCTCCTCACTCCACTCAACCTCTCCGCTCCATCCAACGTCCGCACTCCACCCAACCTCCCCTCTCCACCCAACTTCCGCACTCCACCAAACCTCCCCATTTATTTATCCCCACTCTACCCAACATCCGCACTCCACCCAACCTCCACACTCCACCCAACCTCCCCACTTCACCCAACCTCCCCAATTCACCCAACCTCCCCACTCCACCCAACCTCCGCACTTCACCCAAAGTCTGCACTCCACCAAACCTTCCCGCTACACCCAACCTATCCACTCCACCCAACCTCCCCATTCCACCCAACCTCACCACTTCACCAACCACCGCACTCCACCCAACCTCACCACTTCACCCAACCTCCGCACTCCACCCAACCTCCGCACTCCACCGAACTTCCGCACTTCATCCGACCTTCCCTCTTCACGCAACCTCCCCATGCCACCCAACCTCCCCACTCCACCCAATATCCCCACTCCATCCAACCTCCCCACTTCACGCAACCTCCCCAATTCACCCAACCTCCTCACTACACCCAACCTCCACACCCCACCCAACCTCCCCACTTCACCCAACCTCCCCACTTCACTCAAATTCCCCACCCCACCCAACCTCCCCACTCCACCCAACCTCCCCACTCCACCCCAACCTCCCCACTTCACCCATCCTCCCAAATTCACCCAACCTCCCCACTCCACCCAACCTTCCCACTCTACCCTACCTCACCACTAAATCAACCACCGCACTCCACCCAACCTCACCACTTCACCAAACACCGCACTCCATCAAACCTCCGCACTCCACCCAACCTCCGCAATCCACCCAACTTCCGCACTCCACCCAACCTCCCCTCTCCACCCAACTTCCGCAGTCCACCCAACCTCCGCACTCCACCCAACCTCCGCATTCCACCCAACTTCCGCACTTCACCCGACCTCCCCACTTCACCCAACCTCCCCACTCCACCCAACCTCCCCACTTCACCCAAACTCCCCACTCCACCCAACCTCCCCACTCCACCAAACCTCCGCACTCAACCAAACCTCCGCACTCATCCCAACCTATCCATTCCACCCAACCTCCCCACTCCACCCAACTTCACACCACTTCACCAACCACCGCACTCCATCCAACCTCCGCACTCCACCCAACCTCCGCATTCCACCCAACTTCCGCACTTCACCCGACCTCCCCACTTCACCCAACCTCCCCACTCCACCCAATCTCCCCACTTCACCCAAACTCCCCACTCCACCCAACCTCCCCACTCCACCAAACCTCCGCACTCAACCAAACCTCCGCACTCATCCCAACCTATCCATTCCACCCAACCTCCCCACTCCACCCAACTTCACACCACTTCACCAACCACCGCACTCCATCCAACCTCCGCACTCCACCCAACCTCCGCATTCCACCCAACTTCCGCACTCCACCCAACCTCCAAACTCCACCCAACTTCCCTATTCCACCCAACCTCCCCTCTCCACCCAACTTCCGCACTCCACCCAACCTCCGCACTCCACACAACCTCCGCACTCCACCGAACTTCCGCACTTCACCCGACCTCCCCACTTCACCCAACCTCCCCACTCCACCCAACCTCCCCACTTCAACCAAATTTCCCACTCGACGCATCCTCCCCACTCCACCCAATCTCCCCACTCCACCCAACCTCCCCACTCCACCCATCCTTCTCCCTCCACTCAACCTCCCCTCTCCACCCAACCTCCCCACTCCACCCAACCTCCCCACTTCACCCAACCTCCCCAATTCACCCAACCTCCCCACTCCACCCAACCTCCGCACTCCACCCAACCTTCCCTCTCCACCCAACTTCCGCACTCCACCCAACCTCCGCACTTCAACCAAAGTCTGCACTCCACCAAACCTTCCCGCTCCACCCAACCTATCCACTCCACCCAACCACCGCACTCCACCCAACCTCACCACTTCACCAACAACCGCATTCCATCCAACCTCCCCACTCCACCCAACCTCCTCACTCCACTCAACCTCTCCGCTCCATCCAACCTACGCACTCCACCCAACCTCCCCACTCCACCCAACCTCCGCAATCCACCCAACGTCCGCACTCCACCCAACCTCCCCTCTCCACCCAACTTCCGCACTCCACCAAACCTCCCCATTCCACTATTTATCCCCACTCTACCCAACCTCCGCACTCCACCCAACCTCCGCATTCCACCCAACTTCCGCACTCCACCCAACCTCCACACTCCACCCAACTTCCCTATTCCACCCAACCTCCCCTCTCCACCCAACTTCCGCACTCCACCCAGCCTCAGCACTCCACACAACCTCCGCGCTCCACCGAACTTCCGCACTTCACCCGACCTCCCCACTTCACCCAACCTCCCCACTCCACCCAACCTCCCCACTTCAACCAAATTTCCCACTCCACGCATCCTCCCCACTCCACCCAATCTCCCCACTCCACCCAACCTCCCCACTCCACCCATCCTTCTCCCTCCACTCAACCTCCCCTCTCCACCCAACCTCCCCACTCCACCCAACCTCCCCACTTCACCCAACCTCCCCAATTCACCCAACCTCCCCACTCCACCCAACCTCCGCACTCCACCCAACCTTCCCTCTCCACCCAACTTTCGCACTCCACCCAACCTCCGCACTTCAACCAAAGTCTGCACTCCACCAAACCTTCCCGCTCCACCCAACCTATCCACTCCACCCAACCACCGCACTCCACCCAACCTCACCACTTCACCAACCACCGCACTCCATCCAACCTCCCCACTCCACCCAACCTCCTCACTCCACTCAACCTCTCCGCTCCATCCAACCTACGCACTCCACCCAACCTCCCCACTCCACCCAACCTCCGCAATCCACCCAACGTCCGCACTCCACCCAACCTCCCCTCTCCACCCAACTTCCGCACTCCACCAAACCTCCCAATTCCACTATTTATCCCCACTCTACCCAACCTCCGCACTCCACCCAACCTCCACACTCCACCCAACCTCCCCACTTCACCCAACCTCCCCAATTCACCCAACCTCCCCACTCCACCCAACCTCCGCACTTCACCCAAAGTCTGCACTCCACCAAACCTTCCCGCTACACCCAACCTCACCACTCCACCCAACCTCCCCATTCCACCCAACCTCACCACTCCACCGAACTTCCGCACTTCATCCGACCTTCCCTCTTCACCCAACCTCCCCATGCCACCCAACCTCCCCACTCCACCCAACATCCCCACTCCATCCAACCTCCCCACTTCACGCAACCTCCCCAATTCACCCAACCTCCTCACTACACCCAACCTCCACACCCCACCCAACCTCCCCACTTTACCCAACCTCCCCACTTCACTCAAATTCCCCACCCCACCCAACCTCCCCACTCCACCCAACCTCCCCAATCCACCCCAACCTCCCCACTTCACCCATCCTCGCAAAATTCACCCAACCTCCCCACTCCACCCAACCTTCCCACTCTACCCTACCTCACCACTAAATCAACCACCGCACTCCACCCAACCTCACCACTTCACCAATCACCGCACTCCATCAAACCTCCGCACTCCACCCAACCTCCGCACTCCACCCAACCTCCGCACTCCACCGAACTTCCGCACTTCATCCGACCTTCCCTCTTCACCCAACCTCCCCATGCCACCCAACCTCCCCACTCCACCCAACATCCCCACTCCATCCAACCTCCCCACTTCACGCAACCTCCCCAATTCACCAAACCTCCTCACTACACCCAACCTCCACACCCCACCCAACCTCCCCACTTCACCCAACCTCCCCACTTCACTCAAATTCCCCACCCCACCCAACCTCCCCACTCCACCCAACCTCCCCACTCCACCCCAACCTCCCCACTTCACCCATCCTCCCAAATTCACCCAACCTCCCCACTCCACCCAACCTTCCCACTCTACCCTACCTCACCACTAAATCAACCACCGCACTCCACCCAACCTCACCACTTCACCAACCACCGCACTCCATCAAACCTCCGCACTCCACCCAACCTCCGCAATCCACCCAACTTCCGCACTCCACCCAACCTCCCCTCTCCACCCAACTTCCGCAGTCCACCCAACCTCCGCACTCCACCCAACCTCCGCATTCCACCCAACTTCCGCACTTCACCCGACCTCCCCACTTCACCCAACCTCCCCACTCCACCCAACCTCCCCACTTCACCCAAACTCCCCACTCCACCCAACCTCCCCACTCCACCAAACCTCCGCACTCAACCAAACCTCCGCACTCATCCCAACCTATCCATTCCACCCAACCTCCCCACTCCACCCAACTTCACCGCACTCCATCCAACCTCCGCACTCCACCCAACCTCCGCATTCCACCCAACTTCCGCACTCCACCCAACCTCCAAACTCCACCCAACTTCCCTATTCCACCCAACCTCCCCTCTCCACCCAACTTCCGCACTCCACCGAACTTCCGCACTTCACCCGACCTCCCCACTTCACCCAACCTCCCCACTTCACCCGACCTCCCCATTTCACCCAACCTCCCCACTCCACCCAACCTCCCCACTTCAACCAAATTTCCCACTCGACGCATCCTCCCCACTCCACCCAATCTCCCCACTCCACCCAACCTCCCCACTCCACCCATCCTTCTCCCTCCACTCAACCTCCCCTCTCCACCCAACCTCCCCACTCCACCCAACCTCCCCACTTCACCCAACCTCCCCAATTCACACAACCTCCCCACTCCACCCAACCTCCGCACTCCACCCAACCTTCCCTCTCCACCCAACTTCCGCACTCCACCCAACCTCCGCACTTCAACCAAAGTCTGCACTCCACCAAACCTTCCCGCTCCACCCAACCTATCCACTCCACCCAACCACCGCACTCCACCCAACCTCACCACTTCACCAACAACCGCATTCCATCCAACCTCCCCACTCCACCCAACCTCCTCATTCCACTCAACCTCTCCGCTCCATCCAACCTACGCACTCCACCCAACCTCCCCACTCCACCCAACCTCCGCAATCCACCCAACGTCCGCACTCCACCCAACCTTCCCTCTCCACCCAACTTCCGCACTCCACCAAACCTCCCCATTCCACTATTTATCCCCACTCTACCCAACCTCCGCACTCCACCCAACCTCCGCATTCCACCCAACTTCCGCACTCCACCCAACCTCCACACTCCACCCAACTTCCCTATTCCACCCAACCTCCCCTCTCCACCCAACTTCCGCACTCCACCCAGCCTCCGCACTCCACACAACCTCCGCACTCCACCGAACTTCCGCACTTCACCCGACCTCCCCACTTCACCCAACCTCCCCACTCCACCCAACCTCCCCACTTCAACCAAATTTCCCACTCCACGCATCCTCCCCACTCCACCCAATTTCCCCACTCCACCCAACCTCCCCACTCCACCCATCCTTCTCCCTCCACTCAACCTCCCCTCTCCACCCAACCTCCCCACTCCACCCAACCTCCCCACTTCACCCAACCTCCCCAATTCACCCAACCTCCCCACTCCACCCAACCTCCGCACTCCACCCAACCTTCCCTCTCCACCCAACTTTCGCACTCCACCCAACCTCCGCACTTCAACCAAAGTCTGCACTCCACCAAACCTTCCCGCTCCACCCAACCTATCCACTCCACCCAACCACCGCACTCCACCCAACCTCACCACTTCACCAACCACCGCACTCCATCCAACCTCCCCACTCCACCCAACCTCCTCACTCCACTCAACCTCTCCGCTCCATCCAACCTACGCACTCCACCCAACCTCCCCACTCCACCCAACCTCCGCAATCCACCCAACGTCCGCACTCCACCCAACCTCCCCTCTCCACCCAACTTCCGCACTCCACCAAACCTCCCCATTCCACTATTTATCCCCACTCTACCCAACATCCGCACTCCACCCAACCTCCACACTTCACCCAACCTCCCCACTCCACCCAACCTCCCCACTTCAACCAAATTTCCCACTCGACGCATCCTCCCCACTCCACCCAATCTCCCCACTCCACCCAACCTCCCCACTCCACCCATCCTTCTCCCTCCACTCAACCTCCCCTCTCCACCCAACCTCCCCACTCCACCCAACCTCCCCACTTCACCCAACCTCCCCAATTCACCCAACCTCCCCACTCCACCCAACCTCCGCACTCCACCCAACCTTCCCTCTCCACCCAACTTCCGCACTCCACCCAACCTCCGCACTTCAACCAAAGTCTGCACTCCACCAAACCTTCCCGCTCCACCCAACCTATCCACTCCACCCAACCACCGCACTCCACCCAACCTCACCACTTCACCAACAACCGCATTCCATCCAACCTCCCCACTCCACCCAACCTCCTCACTCCACTCAACCTCTCCGCTCCATCCAACCTACGCACTCCACCCAACCTCCCCACTCCACCCAACCTCCGCAATCCACCCAACGTCCGCACTCCACCCAACCTCCCCTCTCCACCCAACTTCCGCACTCCACCAAACCTCCCCATTCCACTATTTATCCCCACTCTACCCAACCTCCGCACTCCACCCAACCTCCGCATTCCACCCAACTTCCGCACTCCACCCAACCTCCACACTCCACCCAACTTCCCTATTCCACCCAACCTCCCCTCTCCACCCAACTTCCGCACTCCACCCAGCCTCAGCACTCCACACAACCTCCGCGCTCCACCGAACTTCCGCACTTCACCCGACCTCCCCACTTCACCCAACCTCCCCACTCCACCCAACCTCCCCACTTCAACCAAATTTCCCACTCCACGCATCCTCCCCACTCCACCCAATCTCCCCACTCCACCCAACCTCCCCACTCCACCCATCCTTCTCCCTCCACTCAACCTCCCCTCTCCACCCAACCTCCCCACTCCACCCAACCTCCCCACTTCACCCAACCTCCCCAATTCACCCAACCTCCCCACTCCACCCAACCTCCGCACTCCACCCAACCTTCCCTCTCCACCCAACTTTCGCACTCCACCCAACCTCCGCACTTCAACCAAAGTCTGCACTCCACCAAACCTTCCCGCTCCACCCAACCTATCCACTCCACCCAACCTCCACACTCCACCCAACCTCCCCACTTCACCCAACCTCCCCAATTCACCCAACCTCCCCACTCCACCCAACCTCCGCACTTCACCCAAAGTCTGCACTCCACCAAACCTTCCCGCTACACCCAACCTCACCACTCCACCCAACCTCCCCATTCCACCCAACCTCACCACTCCACCGAACTTCCGCACTTCATCCGACCTTCCCTCTTCACCCAACCTCCCCATGCCACCCAACCTCCCCACTCCACCCAACATCCCCACTCCATCCAACCTCCCCACTTCACGCAACCTCCCCAATTCACCCAACCTCCTCACTACACCCAACCTCCACACCCCACCCAACCTCCCCACTTTACCCAACCTCCCCACTTCACTCAAATTCCCCACCCCACCCAACCTCCCCACTCCACCCAACCTCCCCAATCCACCCCAACCTCCCCACTTCACCCATCCTCGCAAAATTCACCCAACCTCCCCACTCCACCCAACCTTCCCACTCTACCCTACCTCACCACTAAATCAACCACCGCACTCCACCCAACCTCACCACTTCACCAATCACCGCACTCCATCAAACCTCCGCACTCCACCCAACCTCCGCACTCCACCCAACCTCCGCACTCCACCGAACTTCCGCACTTCATCCGACCTTCCCTCTTCACCCAACCTCCCCATGCCACCCAACCTCCCCACTCCACCCAACATCCCCACTCCATCCAACCTCCCCACTTCACGCAACCTCCCCAATTCACCAAACCTCCTCACTACACCCAACCTCCACACCCCACCCAACCTCCCCACTTCACCCAACCTCCCCACTTCACTCAAATTCCCCACCCCACCCAACCTCCCCACTCCACCCAACCTCCCCACTCCACCCCAACCTCCCCACTTCACCCATCCTCCCAAATTCACCCAACCTCCCCACTCCACCCAACCTTCCCACTCTACCCTACCTCACCACTAAATCAACCACCGCACTCCACCCAACCTCACCACTTCACCAACCACCGCACTCCATCAAACCTCCGCACTCCACCCAACCTCCGCAATCCACCCAACTTCCGCACTCCACCCAACCTCCCCTCTCCACCCAACTTCCGCAGTCCACCCAACCTCCGCACTCCACCCAACCTCCGCATTCCACCCAACTTCCGCACTTCACCCGACCTCCCCACTTCACCCAACCTCCCCACTCCACCCAACCTCCCCACTTCACCCAAACTCCCCACTCCACCCAACCTCCCCACTCCACCAAACCTCCGCACTCAACCAAACCTCCGCACTCATCCCAACCTATCCATTCCACCCAACCTCCCCACTCCACCCAACTTCACCGCACTCCATCCAACCTCCGCACTCCACCCAACCTCCGCATTCCACCCAACTTCCGCACTCCACCCAACCTCCAAACTCCACCCAACTTCCCTATTCCACCCAACCTCCCCTCTCCACCCAACTTCCGCACTCCACCGAACTTCCGCACTTCACCCGACCTCCCCACTTCACCCAACCTCCCCACTTCACCCGACCTCCCCATTTCACCCAACCTCCCCACTCCACCCAACCTCCCCACTTCAACCAAATTTCCCACTCGACGCATCCTCCCCACTCCACCCAATCTCCCCACTCCACCCAACCTCCCCACTCCACCCATCCTTCTCCCTCCACTCAACCTCCCCTCTCCACCCAACCTCCCCACTCCACCCAACCTCCCCACTTCACCCAACCTCCCCAATTCACACAACCTCCCCACTCCACCCAACCTCCGCACTCCACCCAACCTTCCCTCTCCACCCAACTTCCGCACTCCACCCAACCTCCGCACTTCAACCAAAGTCTGCACTCCACCAAACCTTCCCGCTCCACCCAACCTATCCACTCCACCCAACCACCGCACTCCACCCAACCTCACCACTTCACCAACAACCGCATTCCATCCAACCTCCCCACTCCACCCAACCTCCTCATTCCACTCAACCTCTCCGCTCCATCCAACCTACGCACTCCACCCAACCTCCCCACTCCACCCAACCTCCGCAATCCACCCAACGTCCGCACTCCACCCAACCTTCCCTCTCCACCCAACTTCCGCACTCCACCAAACCTCCCCATTCCACTATTTATCCCCACTCTACCCAACCTCCGCACTCCACCCAACCTCCGCATTCCACCCAACTTCCGCACTCCACCCAACCTCCACACTCCACCCAACTTCCCTATTCCACCCAACCTCCCCTCTCCACCCAACTTCCGCACTCCACCCAGCCTCCGCACTCCACACAACCTCCGCACTCCACCGAACTTCCGCACTTCACCCGACCTCCCCACTTCACCCAACCTCCCCACTCCACCCAACCTCCCCACTTCAACCAAATTTCCCACTCCACGCATCCTCCCCACTCCACCCAATTTCCCCACTCCACCCAACCTCCCCACTCCACCCATCCTTCTCCCTCCACTCAACCTCCCCTCTCCACCCAACCTCCCCACTCCACCCAACCTCCCCACTTCACCCAACCTCCCCAATTCACCCAACCTCCCCACTCCACCCAACCTCCGCACTCCACCCAACCTTCCCTCTCCACCCAACTTTCGCACTCCACCCAACCTCCGCACTTCAACCAAAGTCTGCACTCCACCAAACCTTCCCGCTCCACCCAACCTATCCACTCCACCCAACCACCGCACTCCACCCAACCTCACCACTTCACCAACCACCGCACTCCATCCAACCTCCCCACTCCACCCAACCTCCTCACTCCACTCAACCTCTCCGCTCCATCCAACCTACGCACTCCACCCAACCTCCCCACTCCACCCAACCTCCGCAATCCACCCAACGTCCGCACTCCACCCAACCTCCCCTCTCCACCCAACTTCCGCACTCCACCAAACCTCCCCATTCCACTATTTATCCCCACTCTACCCAACATCCGCACTCCACCCAACCTCCACACTCCACCCAACCTCCCCACTTCACCCAACCTCCCCAATTCACCCAACCTCCCCACTCCACCCAACCTCCGCACTTCACCCAAAGTCTGCACTCCACCAAACCTTCCCGCTACACCCAACCTATCCACTCCACCCAACCTCCCCATTCCACCCAACCTCACCACTTCACCAACCACCGCACTCCACCCAACCTCACCACTTCACCCAACCTCCGCACTCCACCCAACCTCCGCACTCCACCGAACTTCCGCACTTCATCCGACCTTCCCTCTTCACCCAACCTCCCCATGCCACCCAACCTCCCCACTCCACCCAACATCCCCACTCCATCCAACCTCCCCACTTCACGCAACCTCCCCAATTCACCCAACCTCCTCACTACACCCAACCTCCACACCCCACCCAACCTCCCCACTTCACCCAACCTCCCCACTTCACTCAAATTCCCCACCCCACCCAACCTCCCCACTCCACCCAACCTCCCCACTCCACCCCAACCTCCCCACTTCACCCATCCTCGCAAAATTCACCCAACCTCCCCACTCCACCCAACCTTCCCACTCTACCCTACCTCACCACTAAATCAACCACCGCACTCCACCCAACCTCACCACTTCACCAACCACCGCACTCCATCAAACCTCCGCACTCCACCCAACCTCCGCAATCCACCCAACTTCCGCACTCCACCCAACCTCCCCTCTCCACCCAACTTCCGCAGTCCACCCAACCTCCGCACTCCACCCAACCTCCGCATTCCACCCAACTTCCGCACTTCACCCGACCTCCCCACTTCACCCAACCTCCCCACTCCACCCAACCTCCCCACTTCACCCAAACTCCCCACTCCACCCAACCTCCCCACTCCACCAAACCTCCGCACTCAACCAAACCTCCGCACTCATCCCAACCTATCCATTCCACCCAACCTCCCCACTCCACCCAACTTCACCACTTCACCAACCACCGCACTCCATCCAACCTCCGCACTCCACCCAACCTCCGCATTCCACCCAACTTCCGCACTCCACCCAACCTCCAAACTCCACCCAACTTCCCTATTCCACCCAACCTCCCCTCTCCAACCAACTTCCGCACTCCACCCAACCTCCGCACTCCACACAACCTCCGCACTCCACCGAACTTCCGCACTTCACCCGACCTCCCCACTTCACCCAACCTCCCCACTCCACCCAACCTCCCCACTTCAACCAAATTTCCCACTCGACGCATCCTCCCCACTCCACCCAATCTCCCTACTCCACCCAACCTCCCCACTCCACCCATCCTTCTCCCTCCACTCAACTTCCCCTCTCCTCCCAACCTCCCCACTCCACCCAACCTCCCCACTTCACCCAACCTCCCCAATTCACCCAACCTCCCCACTCCACCCAACCTCCGCACTCCACCCAACCTTCCCTCTCCACCCAACTTCCGCACTCCATCCAACCTCCGCACTTCAACCAAAGTCTGCACTCCACCAAACCTTCCCGCTCCACCCAACCTATCCACTCCACCCAACCACCGCACTCCACCCAACCTCACCACTTCACCAACCACCGCATTCCATCCAACCTCCCCACTCCACCCAACCTCCTCACTCCACTCAACCTCTCCGCTCCATCCAACCTACGCACTCCACCCAACCTCCCCACTCCACCCAACTTCCGCACTCCACCCAACCTCCGCACTTCAACCAAAGTCTGCACTCCACCAAACCTTCCCGCTCCACCCAACCTATCCACTCCACCCAACCACCGCACTCCACCCAACCTCACCACTGCACCAACCACCGCACTCCATCCAACCTCCCCACTCCACCCAACCTCCTCACGCCACTCAACCTCTCCGCTCCATCCAACCTACGCACTCCACCCAACCTCCCCACTCCACCCAACCTCCGCAATCCACCCAACGTCCGCACTCCACCCAACCTCCCCTCTCCACCCAACTTCCGCACTCCACCAAACCTCCCCATTCCACTATTTATCCCCACTCTACCCAACATCCGCACTCCACCCAACCTCCCCACTCCACCCAACCTCCCCACTTCACCCAACCTCCCCAATTCACCCAACCTCCCCACTTCACCCAACCTCCGCACTTCACCCAAAGTCTGCACTCCCCAAAACCTTCCCGCTCCACCCAACCTATCCACTCCACCCAACCACCGCACTCCACCCAACCTCACCACTTCACCAACCACCGCACTCCATCCAACCTCCCCACTCCACCCAATCTCCTCACTCCACTCAACCTCCCCGCTCCATCCACCCTCTGCAATCCACCCAACGTCCGCACTCCACTCAACCTCCCCATTCCACTATTTACCCCACTCTACCCAACATCCGCACTCCACCCAACCTCCCCACTCCACCCAACCTCCGCACTCCACCCAACCTCCCCACTTCACCCAACCTCCGCACTCCACTATTCCTTCGCACTCCACCCAACCTTTGCACTCCACCCAACCTCCGCACTCTACCCAACGTCAGCACTCCACCCAACATCCGCACTCCACCCAACCTCCGCACTTCATCCGACCTTCCCTCTTCACCCAATCTCCCCACTCCACCCAACCTCCCCACTTCACTCAAATTCCCCACTCCACCCAACCTCCCCACTCCACCCAACCTCCCCACTCCACCCAACCTCCCCACTCCACCCAACCTCCCCTTTCCGCCCAACTTCCGCACTCCACCCAACCTCCCCATTCCACTATTTATCCCCACTCTACCCAACCTCCGCACTTCACCCAACCTCCCCACTCCACCCAACCTCCACACCCCTCTATACCTCCGCACTCCACCCAACCTTTGCACTTCACCCAACCTCCGCACTCCTCCCAACCTCCCCACTTCACCCAACCTCCGCACTCCATCCAACCTCCCCACTCCAACCAACCTCCTCACTCCACTCAACCTCTCCGCTCCATCCAACCTACGCACTCCACCCAACCTCCCCACTCCACCCAACCTCCGCAATCCACCCAACGTCCGCACTCCACTATACCTCCGCACACCACCCAACCATTGCACTCCACCCATCCTCCGCACTCCACCCAACCTCCCCACTTCACCCAACCTCCGCACTCCACTATACCTCCGCACTTCACCCAACCTCCCCACTCCACCCAACCTCCCCACTTCACCCAACCTCCCAAATTCACCCAACCTCCCCACTCCACCCAACCTATCCACTCCACCGAACCTCCCCACTCTACCCTACCTCACCACTAAATCGACTACCGCACTCCACCCAACCTCACCACTTCACCAACCACCCCACTCCATCCAACCTCCGCACTCCACACAACCTCCGCAATCCACCCAACTTCCGCACTTCTCCCAACCTCCCCTCTCCACCCAACTTCCGCAGTCCACCCAACCTCCGCACTCCACCCAACCTCCGCATTCCCCCCAACTTCCGCACTTTACCCGACCTTCCCTCTTCACCCAACCTCCCCATGCCACCCAACCTCCCCACTCCACCCAACATCCCCACTCCATCCAACCTCCCCACTTCACGCAACCTCCCCAATTCACCCAACCTCCTCACTACACCCAACCTCCACACCCCACCCAACCTCCCCACTTCACCCAACCTCCCCACTTCACTCAAATTCCCCACCCCACCCAACCTCCCCACTCCACCCAACCTCCCCACTCCACCCCAACCTCCCCACTTCACCCATCCTCCCAAATTCACCCAACCTCCCCACTCCACCCAACCTTCCCACTCTACCCTACCTCACCACTAAATCAACCACCGCACTCCACCCAACGTCACCACTTCACCAACCACCGCACTCCATCAAACCTCCGCACTCCACACAACCTCCGCAATCCACCCAACTTCCGCACTCCACCCAACCTCCCCTCTCCACCCAACTTCCGCAGTCCACCCAACCTCCGCACTCCACCCAACCTCCGCATTCCACCCAACTTCCGCACTTCACCCGACCTCCCCACTTCACCCAACCTCCCCACTCCACCCAACCTCCCCACTTCACCCAAACTCCCCACTCCACCCAACCTCCCCACTCCACCAAACCTCCGCACTCAACCAAACCTCCGCACTCATCCCAACCTATCCATTCCACCCAACCTCCCCACTCCACCCAACTTCACTACTTCACCAACCACCGCACTCCATCCAACCTCCGCACTCCACCCAACCTCCGCATTCCACCCAACTTCCGCACTCCACCCAACCTCCAAACTCCACCCAACTTCCCTATTCCACCCAACCTCCCCTCTCCACCCAACTTCCGCACTCCACCCAACCTCCGCACTCCACACAACCTCCGCACTCCACCGAACTTCCGCACTTCACCCGACCTCCCCACTTCACCCAACCTCCCCACTCCACCCAACCTCCCCACTTCAACCAAATTTCCCACTCGACGCATCCTCCCCACTCCAACCAATCTCCCCACTCCACCCAACCTCCCCACTCCACCCATCCTTCTCCCTCCACTCAACCTCCCCTCTCCACCCAACCTCCCCACTCCACCCAACCTCCCCACTTCACCCAACCTCCCCAATTCACCCAACCTCCCCACTCCACCCAACCTCCGCACTCCACCCAACCTCCCCTCTCCACCCAACTTCCGCACTCCACCCAACCTCCGCACTTCAACCAAAGTCTGCACTCCACCAAACCTTCCCGCTCCACCCAACCTATCCACTCCACCCAACCACCGCACTCCACCCAACCTCACCACTTCACCAACCACCGCACTCCATCCAACCTCCCCACTCCACCCAACCTCCTCACTCCACTCAACCTCTCCGCTCCATCCAACCTACGCACTCCACCCAACCTCCCCACTCCACCCAACCTCCGCAATCCACCCAACGTCCGCACTCCACCCAACCTCCCCTCTCCACCCAACTTCCGCACTCCACCAAACCTCCCCATTCCACTATTTATCCCCACTCTACCCAACCTCCGCACTCCACCCAACCTCCGCATTCCACCCAACTTCCCTATTCCACCCAACCTCCCCTCTCCACCCAACTTCCGCACTCCACCCAACCTCCGCACTCCACACAACCTCCGCACTCCACCGAACTTCCGCACTTCACCCGACCTCCCCACTTCACCCAACCTCCCCACTCCACCCAACCTCCCCACTTCAACCAAATTTCCCACTCGACGCATCCTCCCCACTCCAACCAATCTCCCCACTCCACCCAACCTCCCCACTCCACCCATCCTTCTCCCTCCACTCAACCTCCCCTCTCCACCCAACCTCCCCACTCCACCCAACCTCCCCACTTCACCCAACCTCCCCAATTCACCCAACCTCCCGACTCCACCCAACCTCCGCACTCCACCCAACCTTCCCTCTCCACCCAACTTCCGCACTCCACCCAACCTCCGCACTTCAACCAAAGTCTGCACTCCACGAAACCTTCCCGCTCCACCCAACCTATCCACTCCACCCAACCACCGCACTCCACCCAACCTCACCACTTCACCAACCACCGCACTCCATCCAACCTCCCCACTCCACCCAACCTCCTCACTCCACTCAACCTCTCCGCTCCATCCAACCTACGCACTCCACCCAACCTCCCCACTCCACCCAACCTCCGCAATCCACCCAACGTCCGCACTCCACCCAACCTCCCCTCTCCACCCAACCTCCCAAATTCACCCAACCTCCCCACTCCACCCGAACTCCCCACTCCACCCAATCTCCCCACTTCACCCAACCTCCCCAATTCACCAAACCTCCCCACTCCAAACAACCTCCGCAATTCACCCAACCTCTGCACTCCACCCAACCTCCCCACTCCATCCAACCTATCCACACCACCGAACCTCCCCACTCCATCCAAC